>JANVCC010000062.1:8240298-8446963 GCA_025345505.1 Todiramphus chloris collaris | reverse complement strand
AAAAAAAAAAAAAAAAAAAAAAAAAAAAAAAAAAGAAAAAAGAAAGTAAAAGATCCATAACACACTATAACAGGCTCTTCAGGGGGGTTGTTTCCTATAGAGTGGAAGTTATCTTCTTACAAGTAATTATTGATACACTTAATTGGCTACAGCAGCTGATTCTGCCTATAGCTTTTTTTTTAATTTTAATTGCAGAAACCAGTGAAAAATCCTCCAACCAACATGATTAAGAAAGTGTAGGATATGGTTTACCAATGTGTTTGTCTTTAGCCCTGCAGTTTCTGTCCTTGCAAGGTTTTACACACTTCTTTGTGTATTAGGACAATACAGAAGAATTCTAAAATCAAGGTAACCACCTGAGCACTATTAGCAACACCAGTCTGGCTTGGAACTACATTATTCTGTTTGTAGACAACATTCAGATCTGACCAATACAAGCTATTTCTACATGCAGAACACACATAACATCTTTTCTCCTCAATCAGAGCTCTTCATTTAAAAATGCCTTATGCAACAAGTGCAGTATACTGAAAGTGATTGCAAATTGCCAGAAGAGAAGATTCCAAGTACACTGCAAGAGCTGTTCAGACATACCAAAAGCTATGAAAACTGTTTTTCTTAGATATATACATTTTTTTTCAAATTATATTCTAGGATTGTTTCTACTCAGAAATTTACAGTATTTTCTAGTTGAAGACATAATTAGTGCTATTTAGGAACAAAAAATTGTTTTGCAATGGACCAGAATACAGAAAAGTGGCCTTTCCAAATTGAAAAGTATTTTCATGATTCAAACAACCCTCTCTAAAGAGAGGCCACTGGAAAAAACTGAAACTTGTCTTTTCAGTGTAGTTATTTCTTAACATGAACAGGAAAAAATGAGTCATTTAAAGTGAAGAGGAGTTAGAATAAAGCCAAAATCTCTTGTTCCGAGAACATAATGTAAAAAAAACCAGGAACACTTAGTTTTAGTATTTAAAACAAAAACCCTAAAACCACCCCTCATCCTCCATCAGAGCAGAAGCAATGGCTCACACACACAAAAGGAGAAAACTATAGAAAGCAAAACACATGTAGCTTGGAGGCTTTTATTTAAAGCTGGAGCGCAAACAAAGGTCTCTTGCAAGTCATGGAACCACCATCCAAGCTGGGTTTCAGAATAGGCTATAATACAGTAAATAACATTTTTGGCATTGCTAGTAAAAGACCACAGACATAGCACAGAACCAACGGTATCAGATCTTGGGGCTGGCATAGTCTTGCCACAGCCCCAGCTGGGTTTAGCTGTTATAATAGCTTCCAAGTGAGCAACTGATAACTGCAGCCTCTGCAGGCACTAGCTCTAGCACACGGGGGTTGGAAAAGGCCTGAATCTTCTCTAAGCTGTCTCTGAGAAGCCACCATCAGCTCTGTGGGTGCCCAGGGAGGTGATGGGACAACTTGCAGAGCTCTCCTCTGGCACCAAGGAGAAGAAGGATGTGTGCTGGGAGGAAGGTACACTCCAACAAGCCCAAGAAGATTGAGGAGGAAGGGATCCACAGCACACTCACCCCACAATCCTTGGGTCTGCTCCTGGAAAGACGAGCCATAGTGCTCTTAGGAGAGGCCATCTAAAGGGTGGGCTTGTTCCCTTTTTCCAGTGGTATTTTCAGTCTAACAGCTCCTTTTTTCATGCCATTTTCTCTTGACCAATATTTATAGTTGAAGTGAGGTTTATCTTTCAAATTACCAGGTTATTACTTATTAAGGAATAATATTCTTTTGCATCCTCTAGTTTTGATCACAAGTAACGATCTGTTACCAAAATCACCAATAGACTTATTATCAGAGAGGAAAAAGAAAATATCTATTTCAGTTGAGTTTTTCAGATGAAACATCATATAGCAGAAGAATTTAAACTTAAATTTGATTCTAATTGTAAATTAAAATGATTTCATTGAATTAGATGACGGAGTAAAGTACAAGTATCTATACTTTAGAACATTAGACCAAGTAAAAATTGGCAACAGTTATCTGGAGACACATTCATTTAAGTTTTTTTAATTTGTGTCAACACCTTTAAACTTATGAGGAGCCCAACAATAATATATCAAAATTTTATGGTCAACAGGAAATAAATCTGTTAAAAAAAATAAATATGTGTGTATGTGTGTGTGTTTTAGCATCAGATGGCCAAGAAAGTTGTTAGAAAAAACTAAGCTTTAAAAAAAATAAATCAATCCATGGAAAACATCCCCAGAAGCCTTTTAAAATGCTAACAGTTTGAGTTGTTACACAGCATTAGAAAAATTATAATTCATAGATTGAGACAAAATGACAGAAATATAACCATGTAGAGTAGTTGTGGATGGAAAAATGTTTTCTGTGCTTTCAGAATCATGGAATATTTTTAAGATGCGACAGGCATGAAGTAAGGGTATACAACTGTAGCAACTTTCTCTGCTGTGGAAACAATGCTACTCAGCAGTAAATGGAAGTAAAAATAATTATTTCTTGCCAAAATAAATTCAACTTTTCATTTTATCATTCCAACAGTTTTATTAACAAGATAACAGTATTTTGTCCTCACAACTTTGAAAGCAGAACCATGCGGATTAATAGCTAATTCAGATTTAAAATTAATGAGCTTTACTGTGTTGATTTTTTTCCAATTTTCTTGAATAGTATTTCCTTTAAATAGTCTTTCACATAATGCACAATCTTTTAAGTCCCAATTGAGTAACAATGAAGTCTCGTTAGTCTTTGTCACCTCATAATCATTCATGCTGCATTTTAAACAAGCAACATAAATTGCTGCCTTGGGAAATTATTTTGGAGTTATGGAAGAAATGCGTGCCAGCTTAAGTTGTAGTTTGTTCTTGTAAAGCATTTTATACTAAAGAAGTTTTACTGGGCATACAAGAGTGTTTTCTCATTAAATTGCTTTTTTTTTTTGGCTAAGTGTGGGTTGCTTCTCACATATGTTAAATCCTAACTCCCTACCTACTTCATAACAGCTCAATTTAAAAACAGCATTTTTCACAGAGGTGATAATGTCAGATTTATTCATTTATTTTAAAGGAACACCTCAAAGGAATTCAAAAGAAGAATAAAACACGTAGAGAATTTTTCACAAGGAGGAATTCCACAGGACAAGTGGGTTTTTTTGAGGTGTTTCTTTAATTTTCCCCATACTTCATTGTCAAGTTAGCTATTTCTGGCATTCTGACAGCAAATGTACTGGAATCAGACTCACATTTGTTGACCTACCAAATAAGCAATTTTGACAATTAAATGAAAACTACCTCTTGGCAGAGGGCCAGCACAAGTCTTAGGTATCACTGAATTCGCCTGAGTCATTTTGAAACTAGATGGTAGGTAAGTGATATCTATGTCTCTCACTGCACAAATTGACCCTTAACAGATTTTTTAATTTCACATGAAGATGCATGTTTTATCTTTCAGCAACACACATTTAATAATATCTTATTTCATGTAGTTCATTATTTTGGCATTCGTTTTAGTGCTACAGGATCAGAACATGTTTCTCTAAAGCTGGCCAAGCTCCACCTCTAAATGGGGAGAGAAATCGACCACCACATGCAATATCAACTCATTGTAATTACAGAAGGTGCTTACTTCAGATCTGAAAGGAGAGCAGATAGTGAGCAAATTTTACAGAGACAAAGCCAGAAGATTCATTACTCTGGTTTGCACAGAAATTATGCTATCAGGGAGGACAAGGTGAAGTGCTGGAAATTCATAAAGCTTTTGAGCAAAAGAACCTTTTAATTAAATCTTCCACAATCTTGCAGATCATCTTGCAGGCATGCTTATGTCTTTGCAAGGATAGCCTCAAGTTTAGGCACTCTGGAGGTACTTACTTCATGAAGAGAAATAAACACCGAGACAGTGCTGTCAGAAGGCTCCCATTAGGGATTCATTTCCCTCATTTCCTAAGGTGTTTCCTTTCTTGTACCTTAGAAGGTTATGAACAGGCCAGTTGATTCAAAATATGAGGTTTTGGTTCTAAGAGAACAGAGCCTTGATGAAACCAAGAAAGATACACATAAGGGGTTTTAGCCCTTTACTTTGGTTTTGGGGTCGTTTTGGTTTGGGTTCTTTTTTTGTCTTGAAAAAACTAAAACAAAAGAAGAAAGCCATAAGCCAAGGATTCCCCTCTCCCCAACACATCTGTTTTCCTTTATTCCATTTTAGCTTAGATGAAATACTTAGCTGAATTTCCTGGTTTATCATTTGACGACAGGAGACACACCTAGTAGTCTTGTATCTAGAACTGGTCTTTCACTTAAGTATGTCTGAACAGTCCATCTTCATACCTCTCTGTAGCCCAGGCATACAGGGTCTGATGTGTCTTGCAGAATTTTCTTTTTTGGAGCCAAAGTAGGTCCCACCTCAGCATGCAGACTTTTGGGTATTTCAACAACTAACTCTATACTTACCACCATGTGAAACTCCCTGAAAACCAGTATATTCCATGGAGAGCCAAAGTGTTTACAAGCCAGACTAAGTTTGTAAGTTTTGTATTTACTGGCTTAAAGGTTAGATATCTAAAAAACAATGTGAAAGTATTAAATAAAAGGAGAAAGAAAGCTACCAGATAGTGGATCCTTTAATGGCTACCTTTCCACCTATAATGTGAAAAAGGTAAGGGAACAATAAAGAATGTAGAAAAGTAGTCCACTTCGACATACTGAGTTGGCAAATCTGTCACTAAACTTTACAAAGAGGTGAACTTCCATGCCAGGAAATGCACAAATTCCCAGTTCTTCTGTTCAACTTTTCCATTTAACAACCAAATATGCTGTTTCTTTTTCTTATGAATTAAGTTACTTGGCACAGGAGTATGAAACAGAACTAAAGATATCTCTCAGAGGAGCTCAGGAAGGGAACTGGTACTGCCATCAATGTGACAAGACAACCTTCTGCTGTCCTTTAACCACACACAGCATGAAAACAAGTTCCAGCTACAAGCCTGTGACACCAACATGTGTGAATACTGACTAGGAGGTTTTCTGCAGAAAATCCTGGTATTCTAACACACATCCCTTCCCCTTGTGGGACAACATAATATAACGTCCCTTTCACAGGAAATCTTGAGGGAGGGGGAAGCAGAGAGAAGTAATCTTCAGCATAATAGATTTTAAATTCATAGCATCTTCCAGTCACCTATAAGCCTTTCATTTTTCCTCACAAGATTTGTAGGTTCTCTGCTCTCAGTTCCAAAGGCTTAAAAGGCAGAAATTAAAGCTTCAAGACAAGAGCTCCCAGTTCCACACCAGGGGATCTGGAAATAGAGAGACTAAAAGATCCCTTGAAGAAAAAGTTATGGTTTTACAAGGTATTTGAAGTAAAAGAAATTAAAAAGGTAACTGGGTTTGTTTAGTCTAGAGAAGAGGAGGCTGAGAGGAGACCTTATTGCCCTCTACAACTGCCTAAAAGGAGGTTGTAGAGAGACTGGTGTTGGTCTCTTCTCTCAAATTAGTAATGATAGGACGAGGGGGAATGGACTCAAGTTGCATCAGGGGAAGTTTAGATTAGATATTAGGAGGAAATTCTTCACTGAGAGGGTGGTTAGGCACTGGAACAGGCTGCCCAGGGAGGTGGTGGAGTCACCATCCCTGGAGGTGTTTAAAGAACGATGAGATGTGGAGCTTGAGGATATGGTGTAGTGGTGAGAGAAATGCTAGGACAAAGGTTGGACTTGATCACCCTGGAGGTCCTTTCCAACCATAATGATTCTATGATTTCACAACATAAATCTTGTTTTGCTGAACAACTCTCTAACTAGTTATAGTCTAAAGGATCTGTTCCTGATCAGAGTTTCATCAGTTATGTCATTCCATAGTCTAAAACATTTGCTGAAAAAACTTTTCCAAGAGCCAAGACTCCTTATTGAGAAATCTTGCAAAAGAGGAAAAAACTATAAAGAGTTTACGATTATTAATTGGCTTCACTTTTAATTAGTTAATGATCCAATTCAGCTGTGATCAAAGCACAACAGCTAGACAATTCAGGATAGAAAATGGAGTTAATTTACTCAGATATGATACTACTTTCCTAATGACTTTATTTCAATGGTGTTTCAATTAGTTATTAGGTTATTTTACTCATTAGTCCAACAAGATGTCTGCAGGCAATTAACATGTCACTCCTTGTGAAAACAGAACATATATTTTTTTTCCAGAGGAATGTCTTTAAGATTTATATTACTGAGATATTTTGAAAAGATTATGGAAAACCTAATAAATATTGAAGCTCAATGACAATGAAATGGCCATTTATTTTTGTTTGTTTTGGGGGCTGAATGATTATAGTTGTTTCCAAAGTGTACAATTAACAAGAGCCGTTTATTGATATGCCAGTTAGTTTTCAGTTTTGCTTGCAGACAAGGATTTCCCTTGCCTAGTCAAAGACAAACCATACACACTTTAAGACTAGACCAAAAATGAAGACATTCAGTTTTTGTAGCAAAGACATTCTCTCAAAGAGCTAAATCGTATTCCTGAGCAGTAATAAACTGCTAGGAATAGTTAAAAATCAGAAGCTATAGCAATTAATAAATCAAAATTCATCAGAGAGATGAAGTCAATGGACACTTCATATTCTAATGGGGCGGCATAATCTGTATTTAATCCGTAAAAACTTCAGAGCTAATGAGTGGACTTCCCCTCCACCCAAAGCTGAGCAGTTTTAACTTCTACATTAAAAATTATTTTACCTTTCAAATCTACGACATGGTACCATGTTTTCTGCTAACAGTATCTGGAATGACTGAGCAAGGAGTGTACTTAGAAGCTAAAAGCCTACCTAAATCAGTAAAAAAAACAAAAAAGCAAGCTTGTTTAATGATACTTTTCTCAGGCACATGCTTTCAGAGGTGAGCTTCCAGCATATCAGTCTCTATTTCATGCCTTTTCTTAAAAACATGGAAGTACAAACACTCTACCTTCTCCTTACCCAACAACCTGTGCTCTGTGTGTTCCTCTGTCAGTAACTAGAAGAAACAATTTGCTTTCTCTGTTTAATTCATCCAACAAATCAGAAATAAAAACCCAAACCAAATAATACATGTGGGTTTGGCCACAACGTACAGCATTTGACTGTGAGCAGCTACGAAAATCTGACCTTGATTCCTTCATTGTAGGTGTTTAGCACTGATCCCTAATCACACAGCATGCAAGGCAGCGCTAACTTTCTCCAATTGCTATACTCATGTGTACTAATTATATACATGTTAAAATCTGCCTTCCACACTGACTTGTGTTAGCAAGCTGAGACTGTAAATCCCTCTCTGCAAATATACTGTATGAATAGCTTGGGAGATTTTGTTTGGTTGTTTTTTTTCTAAACTACAGAAAATAGTAGGTCTTCTACCCTCTTTTTCTTGATTTAGCTGTTCTCCATGGTTCCTAGACTCTTAAATCCTCACCACTCAAAACAAAACACAGCAGTGTGAAGTAGGATAAGTAGCGAAAGGGGAGGGTCTCAGCTATCATCTTGCAAACCTTATTCCTTACAGGATAAGCAATTTAGGCTACCCAGACATACTGGCCGAGAAGTCAGGCAGAACTGCTTAGTGGAGAGAAGCAGAATTAACTTATCCTTCTAAATGTATTTCCCAAGAGACAAGATGCCACAAACTTCATCAGCCTAGCAAAAGTGCATGAGAATGGGTCAAACCAACTCGAAGGAAGAATAATGAGCTTGACAGCCAGCACTGCTGGGAAAGGCATATAGACAGCTGCGGAGACAGCCAGGCTGACAGGCTTTTTTATTGTTTTGTTTTTAATGGTAGTGTGATAAAATAGGATGATCAAACAGAAACGCACATTCATAAAGTCATTCTCTGACTCATTGAACCCTCTTCTCTGTTATTTATTGTGAGATAGGAGGTCAAACCAGAGCTTTTAGTTGATGAGGAAAAGCTGCAGGAAGGATTAGCCTAATTCCAAGAAAGGGCAAATTTCATCTTAAAAGAAAATTAATTGGCACGTCCTTCTTAAGAACTAACAAGTTCCCAACAAATCTGATTTTCAAAGGCAATTATTTTTTATCCAACTTGGAGTGTTTGACTTTTGTGTTATTTTTCAGAATAAGTCTTTGAGAAGAATTGTCTGCTTTTGGCCAAAATAATGACACAGGTTGGAGAAGTGTAAGTTTTATTACCAACAGGAGACTCATGGCAGTATGCCTCACCTGCACAAACAATACTTCAGAAAAATTTCAGAAATTTTCGGAAAGGTGAACTTAATTTGAGGGTCTTTCAGGTAGCGCAAGACTGAACTTTTTCCCTTAGGTGCCCAGTTCAGATGCAGCTGCCATATAACCATAACAGTAAGAATTTACAAAACACTAATCCCAATTTACAGGATTTGCTTAGAGTCAGATTAAACTTCTCCTGTGAATTTCTTAATAACTCTGTGCTCAAGTAAATGTTTAACATCACCATCATGTTGCAGTCAGCCTTTACTGTCTGAAGTATTTACCAAGTTCTTCAAGCAGCACTTAGTGCCTTACAGAACAAAGGTGAAATTTTAGCTTTTGGAACAAGAAGTTGAGCACAAATCGTTAGTTGAGGAAAAAAAAAAAGAAAAAAAAACAAACCAAAAAATCCCCAAACAAACCAAACCCAAATCCCCTAAGGGATTAACCACCATGGGGAAAAATCCCATTCCTTGCTGTCCTCAGTACTTATGAAGGAACTTTAAGCTTTTAGGAACAGAAGATCCATCACTATCTGTGACTTTTAGACTCAGCAACCCTTTATCAAGTGCTTAGGTTCTTTATGACACAAGACAAGTGTAAGATTCGCACTTTTTTCCCTGTGTCCTATCTCCGATATTGTCATTCCACAAACATTTCTTACATGGGCAGAGTTCATAATTGTATTCACATCCTCTCAACTGATCCCATACAATCTGTAAGGGCAAATTGCCAATTAGGGAATGATGCCAGCTATAAATAAATTGGGGGGTGGGGTGGATAAAGGTGTTCCAATGCTGTGCTGAAACTATACTTGCACGCACTCTTTCACTCTCCACCTCCAAGTCAAAACAAAACACTCAGGCCAGTCGTCCAGGTTCTTTAAAGACAGGAGACAGAAGTAGACACTTAGAAGCTGAGTCTCCCAAACACTGAAGTAACGAATTAGCCAATTTTCTCCTGAGGCTACGGAGAGTCAGATCTAAATCTCTAGAAGAATACCCCATGCCTCCTGCTGCAAGCACTTTGAGGAAATTCAGTCAGGCAGCAAAGGTGTTCACCTTTGGGTAAGAGACCTTACAGTTTGCAGTGTTAAAGTATTTTGTCTTAAAGAAGTTCTAAATACTGATGCACGGTGTCCCTACCAAATCCAAACCAGGCTAGAAGTGGTTGCCTCCACAAAGGCATCATAAGATAACACCTCACTTTTCTATCAAGACTATACAATGAATGAATGTCTATTAGACACTTGCTTCTCAGTGATTTTCTGAACAGCATATGGTGCCATGAATATAGTAAACAGAAAAGCCTTAAGTAGAAAATGAGTTCCAATATTAAAAAAAAACCCCATCATAATGAACTCTCTGGAAAACAGAAAGAGCTAAAGGCTTTCCTCAGTTCTTTTTTTATTAAAAGAAAAAAAAGTTACCAGCAAGAGGGAATACAGCCAGCAGTGTTATTTTGGACAGTTTCTAGTTCTGTAGTGCTTGATATGCTTAATAGCTTTCAGTTAGCTCAGGCACAGGAAACTAATTATGAAAGTACTACATAAAATAGAATACAACACTCTGTGCAAAAATGAAACATATGAATATATTCACAAACGCTGTGCTTTAAAAATGAGCATAGAAATGGATAAATCACGGCTGAGATGACTGTGTTTTGGGGGAGGTGGGGGAGAAGAAGAAAAGGATATGTTTTCAGTTAAGATCAGACTGACTTTGGCATCTCAGACAAAACTTGTCATAGTTAACAGTGACAAAGCAGTAGAAATTGCTACACAACCAGAGTTTAGCTTATTCTGAAAGTTCTGGATGGTAGATAACATTCTCCTATCATCACAGATATTACAGAGAAAGACAAAAATTACAGCTAGAAAGCCAAGAAGATTCAGCATCTAAGCAACTTCCAGTTCTTAAAGGCGCAGCAAAAATAGCACATTTTTGACCACAAGTTTTCATAGGCAAAGAAGCATCAGGATGGCCCTGTGCTTCTTTCTGTTCCGAGCCTCACCCCTCTACTTTACATTCATATTTCCTAATTGCATAGGGAGACACTAAGCCTGCCCCAAGTTAATAGCAGCACATGGAGTTTTTCTTGCTCAGGCTTGCTTTTGATAAAACTTTATTCAACTTAAGAGAAATACTAATTGTATAAATACTGCATAAATATCTCTAGCAGTACTCAAGTCCCCAGCAAGTAGGAGCGTTCAAGCTATTCAGCTAACTGATTACTGAATTATTCTACAGTTTATTAACCTTTTCTAATTCATGTTCTATCAAGTGATAAAATACAGACCATAAAGTCATCTTAGTGAAGTACAGCAAAACAACTGGTGGAAGGACTGCATCAGGAGTCAAAGAGAAAAAGCTACACCTTCACAAAGTAAACCATCATCTTTGTGGTTAAAAAACAAAATTGGATTTATTAGTTAATATCACTTAAGTTGTGTGTCACCTACTCACAACAACAGTTTTATTGGTTATCACAGAAGTCATGGTTTGAGGCTTCATTATCAAATAATTTCCAAGTTAATTGGTAGTGAGTAATTATTCACAGCTACTGAAAAAGTATAGTCATTTTGATATTTTTCCCTTATGTATATTGATTCTCTCACTAGTGGAAAATAGCGTTTCATTTCTAGGATTTTTATTTTTTTTTGTGTCATTTCAGAGAAACTCAAAATATTGTTTTAAACTATGTTAGAGGAAGCACACCGCGTTAATAAGAGCCGCTCAGATGTTACTCTAGCAGAGACAGATGATTAAAAGCATGCCTCCAGTTTTGCCCAGCAGGATCTAGAATTCAACTGTCCTCAATCACAACTAGAGCAAAGCCTAAAGCTGTATTTGGTGACTCAGCTTCCTTCTTTGGTGGGATGGGGGTAGAAAATAGCAGGAGCAAACAGCTCTGGGGTGAGCTTAGCCACCAGTTGCAGTCCCTCTGGGTGGGTGGGGTTGCCTCCTCCAGCCTCAGTGTTCCCTCCAGCTGCATCCTGTTTTCTGCCCTTAAATGCATTTTCACATATGTACCACCACCTTCACTAAAGATCTCAGCAGTTTTCTCAGGTGGGTCCCATTTAGAGTTGGCTAGAACCTGTTGCATTCAGCATTGAGCCACCCAACCTCTCACAGAGCTCAACCAGGCAGCCTCTCTGCACCCCCACCCCCCACATAAGCTCAATTCAGATATCAATATTCATTACTAAACTAAAAAACATTTTTAGCAGGATTTTTCTAGAAAAAGGCAAATTTGATGCAAATGTTACAGCCTAGTGTGAGTTTATCAATTAAAGAACAAGGAAATACATAGAACTTCACACTCAAAAGCTTTGGAAAATACTCAACAGCTGTGAGAATGTTTTCCCTGGGTCACAGTTAGTGTAAAATACTGCCATGACTAATTCCTAAATCATATTTACCTGGTATTTTTTTTCAGCTCAAAACCAGTGCACAATATTCAAACTGTGATTGCCTATGAAAGCCACAGGCAATCATCCCACTGCCCAACTTCTGCTGGGAAATCCTGGGACAAGGATACAAGGTGAAAGCTGTTTCTACAAAACACTGACATTTTTCAGAGTTCCAGTGCACACCAGTTCTTACCCCAGAGGTAATTTAGCTCCACAGCACACAAACTATGCACAATTGCTTAAACTTCTTTATGGGGGACAGGAATTGAGATGCAGATTCTAACTGCACAGGCCTAAGTCAAACAAATCTTTCATTCACATCTTCAGTTTTTGCAGGTGTTATTATTCAACAATATTTATTACATATTTTATTAATACTCCCTTCTTACCTCAATGTTAGCAGCTACTATATGATGGGGAGCATTAGGAGTTTGCCTGTAACATCAAAAGAATTAAAGTTGGAAAGCTGGGTAGAGGTGGGGGGAAATAAAAGCTCATTTTTTGTCATTGCTCTAAGCCGGTCACAGATTTCACTGAGAAACTCCACAAGCAAAATGGTTCCCTCTGCTCCCTCCAGTTGCAGTATTAGAACCTCATTTCTTGTCACTGAAACCTTATGAATAAAAATGAAGCTGAGCCTCTGCCCTTTATCCTCTACAAAGACAGCTATGAAACTCTTTTATCCTGTTCAACCCATCAAAGGTACGCTCAGAACATTTGACTAAATCTGCCAACAAACCAAGTTCTGTAATAAAATATAAATCTAGTTACTTTAAAATAAGGGATCACAAGCCTTCAAAGGAAAATCATTAGGCTGCCTTATGAAAAAAAATCAAACACTTAAGGGTAGAGATAGCAAAATTCCAACCATAACTGAGAAAAATCCCAAGTTTCTTTACAAAACAGTTGCTTTCAAACAGAAGTTAGGGAATAACATAGAGCAGAAATATAAACTACAGCAAAAATACAAATAGCTCTGAAGTTATAAAGCCAAGTGTTCTTAAAGTAGATTTACACGTGTGTGGCCGGTGAGAAATAAGATACCAAAAAACAGTTATGACACAGCACTACTCATTTTCACTCTCACACTTTCTTCTCTCTTTAGCAACCATTTTCCATTTAACTTTAAACTTACCTGAATTTAGCAGCTCTCTGAACAGGTAGCTGTGCTTGCTAGGAGGCTGGATACAAACTGGCAGACCAGAGTACTTATAAATTAGGCTGCACCCAGAAAAACCAGATGCATTAAAGTGTAGGGCAGACTAAAGTTTCTAGGCAGGTGCCTCTACCTATAGATTCAATATATTAGAGGAAGGACTAAAAAACCCCCAAGAAATAGAACTGAGAAAGCATCAAATTCTTCTTTCACTCTGATTATTAAAATCACCTTCACATGTATCATGCAAGTATACACATATTTATCTAGCGGGTCTCAATCTTCTAGCAACAGAGAGACTAAACCACAAACTTTGTTAGGCTTATGAACAATGCCAGAGCATTGCATATATCTATGCTTCACTAAATCTTGTGATGTGAGGTGATTAACTACTTTTAAGTCTTGTCTAACTAGAGAAATAGAAAAAGTGAAAATACTGTTACCCCAGTAGGGTTCCACAAGAGAAAGAGATAACAATGGGTTGGATTGAGAATCAAGGCATTGGCAGAAAAGAGATTCGTAGTGAGGCTTCTCAAAGCTCAGTCTGTGAACCAATCAGATGTAAAATTTTCATTGGTAACTCAAGCACGAAAAGCAGGAGAATGACAATGAAATGATCTGATGGTTCAAAACTGTCAACACACAGGAAGGCTGAATATCACCCCTGGAAAAAGAGGATGAAACTGCCTGATAAGTACTAGGTAAGTTTTGAAAGCACAAAGTGCACTGTTGAAGAAGTATTACTACAGTAAGAATAGGTGTTCAACTGAGAAACCTGGTCATACTCAGCCTCATTAGTCTGAAAGTTAAAAGAGTATTGTTTTCTGCATGTACATCAGGAACACAGTTTTCACAATGGGACTCAAGCTGTATGAAAGACAACATTAGCAGATGAATGAACAGTTATATATTAGCTGTAAGTACATTTAAGCTAAAAATTAGATATTTCCCAAATATCAGAGCATTGAGTTTCTGTGCTAGCCTTTCTGTTACAAAGAGTACGAGCAGAAAACATTGCTGGCTTTAAGGTGAAACTTGTTGATTTGCTTTGTGGAGGGCTATGTCATTGCCTACAATAGAAGATGACACACAGAGACCCATGACCCTAATTTTATAACATTCTGCATGAAATATTTGTTCCCTTTCAGACGAATATAAGGGACTTTTCAGTTGTAACAATAAAATTCAATGAGCATCTAATTTAAGGGTGTATGGGTGTGCATGTGTTCTGAAAGAAACATATAATTGCTAACTTTGGGTAAGGTTTAACAGAAAGGGGTAAAGAATCTGGTAAGTCTAATCAATGTCAGGGACAGCTGTAAACATTCCCAAACTCAGAAATCCTGAGGTATATTGCACTGAGGTATGAGTGTAAAGATCTTTTACCACAGTACTTGTGCGTATCTTGGGAAGTAGAGAGGAAGGGGAGAGAATGAAGTGTTGCCGTTCTCCTTTTAATCCTCATTCTGAGGGGTACACTTGGGACTACATGACACCAAGGCAATTCAGAGTAACTTTCTAGTTTAGTGACTAGTCACAGGCTATAGTGCACACAATTAAGAGCAATCTTCACACTTCCATCTTAACAGAGGTGAGCATGATAGAGCTAATCCTTAAAACCTTGAGAAAATTACAAATAAGTACATATTAGATAAAGAAGGCATTAAAAAAAGCTTCAGTAAGGTGAGTTTGATAACATTATGAAACCTACTGTAGAGCTGTGCCACTGCATGTGGTTTTAGGTCAACCTACATCCACCCTTTAGCATCAGCTTACTAAAATGCTATAAATTTCGAGGAACTGGCCTTAAAAAGCTAAGTGGCTTTTGAATAGCTTTTAGTTTTGTTATGGATGTTTACAACTTGTTTATAGTAAACATCCATTTTCAGTACATATCTACTTCGAACCTGCCACTGACGCTTCTAGGAAAAAATCCCACTTTCATACTACAGCAATGCCTAATGGTTCTCTGGGAAGGCTCCCTAATCTACTTCTTTCAATAAAAAAAACATGTTAATGTCACAGTTTAGCTACTGGCAGTTCTTGTTCCAGCTTTTGGATGCTACAGCCATATAACTCTATTATAACCGGCGCCCTCCCCCTTAGCTCAGTTCTTTGCGAGGGCACAAGACAGAATATTATCCCCTCAAAAATTACTGCCTAGCTTTAAATTTCAGGGCTGTCATATGCAATATCTTAAACGCAGGGAATAGTAATAGTTCCCAGTGAGTTTCAGAGACAGTACCACACAATTTTTATCAATAAAGATTTAACACGGCATCTGGAATCTTTCTTAAACTTGCTTTCAAATAAAGGTAATAAATATACTGGGGTTTTCTCACATATGGGAGGCAAAATGAGGAAACTGCATTTTTATAAATTGGGTTCCAATGCAACATTAAAATGTTACTATGCTTTAATACACAGCAGTAAACATCTTCACTTCTAATCATTTTTTTCAGAGATGATTTATCATTCTCTCTCGTGTGGCCCTAAAAGATATTGAATTCTCCAGCACTTGACAAGAACAATTGCTTCTCCAGGCTTTTCTACTCCAGAGAAGTTGGCATACAGTCAGCTAGAGCAGGGCTTTACAGGGCACTGACTGCTCTTCCTGTCTTCATGGATGTTGTTAAGGCAAAGTAAAACCACACAGAGCTAGTTTAGAATAGCTGGTGAATTTTAAATTTGCACCACAGCTGACTGCTCTAACTTACACAAAAAATGATGTATTAGTTCTTCTCACAAAGGGAAAACACTTCCATAGCATGCAGAATAAGGCTTGCATCTAGCAATATTCTAGTACAGGGGTTGGAACCTGCCTGGAACTAGCTTCTGGCAAGAGGGCAAAAGCAGTCTGTATACAGATCCAGCCTTTGCGTTAAGAGCCCACAACACTGCCTTTTCCTTTTGGAGTTTAACCTCTGCTCATCCTAGACAGTCAGACAGCTTGGGCAGCCTGATTCTTCCTGGAGGTTTTCTATGCAGCTTTGGAAACTGCTGCTGAGCACAGGGAATTGTCACTACTGCTTTTTTTCCCTGTGTTGTTTTTAATCTTTATTACACTGTCCTTCTGGGTCTCCATGTTTTATATAAAATCCATATACCTTTCTTATTTTATTTTTCCCTTCATTTGGAGCTTAAAAATTAAATGGTGCAACATACAACAGAGATTACAAGAATGAGGGCTGGTCTCCCTTTACTTTTTCTTTAGAGAGAAAACACAGTCCTCAAATTAAGGTTCTTCCACTCTGTTATACAAATGCAACTTCAAGCATTAAGCAGATGGCACTACACACTCAGAGTTTACATGACAGCTGCATCTCCTGAGATAAAGGCAGCTTCTTCCCTTCGCTACTCACTAGCCCCTTTTTCTTCCTTGTTTAGGAAGCATCTGGATCTGACTGCTTGATGAGCCTCAGTTATCGTTCTGGCTCTAACAATTAACTCTTTTCTAACAGGCATCTTACATTTGCCAAGATTGCTAGAAGGGAAGGGGATTTTAAATTTAATGACTGTGGGCTGCCCCAGACCAATGTTCAAAGGTTCTAAGTTTGGATACAAAAGTTTTGCTGTTCACAAAGGTTCCATGAAATTACATTTACTAGTGAAGTCATGTTTTGGGGGAGAAGCTGTAATGTAGATTCCTGGGATTTTTAGGCATGCATAAAATTGCCATATCTTCAAATATATGCTCTGAAATTCTTCTTTAAGAATTTTTCTCTCATTCTTATAATAACATGCTTTGAATGACAGGGGATTCATAAGAACATCACTTAAACAAATACCAAAAAAATTCTCAAAAGATTTCTATTTTTTAACATTCCTATGGTTTTGTATATATTCTACTATTTTGCAGTCTCTGGGTGATATTAGATTATCACTCCAAAAGTATATGAGAAAAGCACCTAAAATAATTTGTAGTTTACAATGAAATATAATTTTTCTGAAATATATCATGGCAACCTGGTAATTGAATCTTCTAAAATATGAGTTTTCTGCATGTCAGTAAGAACTGATGAGAAAAACAGAAAAGACTGACTGCTATGTGCAGCTGAAATTCATGAAACTTGGATAAATTTCAGTGCAGTTCTACAATAGCAGATATTCATCTTCACACACCCTCAGACCAGAGGTCAGAAAGGGTTAGCAAAGGTATGTGAGATAGGCTGTGTTACTGGTCAGTGTTCAAGAAAATGATTACACACTAAATCACTTAAAATTTTTGTTGATATCGACCAACAATTTTAACTCCAAACAAATTGCTCTCAGCACATAATAAAGGACATAAGATAGTATAATATAATAATGCTGTTTTCAGATACGCCCATGTGCAGCTCAGTTTTGAATTTGCTGAAGGTGGTACAGTTGACACAATTATTTCTCAGGTAAAGGGTAGTTAGAAAGGAGAAACAAATCATATCTTACTTTACTGTCAGACTCAGAGATGATCTACCTTAAACAAATATAACTCAATCACAGTCACAGTATTGCAATATCAAAAGATTTTTATTTCCCATCTGATGGAGCTTCCCATTCTGAACAGATAATAGACTGATAATCAAACAAGAAGATATACCAGCACCAGTTACTAGAACAGTCCTAAAGAAGATGATTGTGGAAAAGATCCTGCTCTTAGATACACAATTTAGCAGGATGCTTCAGCCAGTGTTTAGCTCTAAGCACAGCTTTACATCCATCCGTAGGCAGCAAAGCCTTTAAGCATATCTCTGTGTTTAAATATGTTCCCGAATCAGAGCCATAGCCAACTATCAGAAAGCATCTGTTCTTTGATGCTGCCTCAACCCTGTCTAGCTCCCAAATTTTCTGTTTAACATAGGAAATTTAAGTCTATGCCAAGACTTGTTTTCTAGAGTTATCTGTTACCAGGCTGCAGATGGCTAATGCTGCAATTCGTAATTCATACAAGCAACATTCCACCCACTGCATTTCTTAAACTGTATGGTCTTTAGATCAAGAAAATATGATTGTTACCTAGGTGAAGAGAGCTTTGATCCTGATTGGGGCTGAAGAAAACTCCTAGAGACTGAAAAGTAAATTGTAATATGAAAAAAAAGATATTTGTACTGCTATCATGATATTGTCATATGTTCATTGACAACCTATTCATCAAGAAATCGTAAGAACAGTTGGGAACTCAACAAGTTTGGGGATTTCAGTCACATTAATCATTTCAACTAAATGACATTCTTTATTTTACATTTAATTGTAAAAAGAAGTAAAATGTGATAAAATGAGTTTTGAGAGGCCAATTTCTGAGGCTGTAATGATGGATTAAAGATATGGAGTCCGATTGGCAAATGATAGAAATCGTTGCTTAAGTCAACGGAGCTATGACAATTTCCTCTGTTGAGAATTTGTACCATATATTATAAGCTCCTGATTATAAGATCAAAAAAAGTAGAAGAACTGTTAGGTTTAGTTTTAAATTGAAGCAGCAAATGTTATGATATTCTTGGTATGGATCAAGTAGCTGTCCTCCATACAGGCCTTTTTATATCTTAAAAATTTTATGCATTATATGCAGATAAGTATTGCCAGAAGCACTTTCTATTACCAGATAGTACTGTAACGAAAGATAGGGATAGAATTTGGAAGGAGACATTCAACATACTTCTTTCTCGAATAAGTTAATAAAAATTATTTTAATGTAGCACTGAATACCAAGAGGGCTAAGCTTTTACATTAGCAGTATTGGTACTTTATATCAGGACCTGTTTAAGAAAAGGTATTATTTCTCTTCATAATTATTTCCTATTAATATTGCTAATATCATTGTACAGTATTTTAACAGAACTCTCCTTGATCAATTTGAAAAGCACGAATGAAACTGCAGGCTAAAGTTGTTCTTTATAGCTAGCTCTCATTTGAAGTGGAAATGAGGGATTTTCTCTGACCTCGTTCTCTTTGTTCTTGTGGTGGTGGATAGTCACTTCTGGGGAGCACATGAAATGCAGTCAGTGCTTTTGGCCCAACACACTGCTATCTGTACATTGATAGTATTCATTTGCACAGCTAATTACACTGAAGTGCTGGGATTTCTAGCAGAAGTAAGGTGACAATGAAAGGCTAGGAGAATTAAGCCCTGCTGAGCTTTCAAGTCGAAAGAAGTCTAAGTCCCTGAGCTTACTCAAGAAAGCCTTTCAAACACGCTTAAGCCCTATTAAAGTCAGTTGCTGGCCAAACTCCCTTTCTTTTGGAAGCTGTAACATTTTGAAGTTTAAGCCAAAATCTTAACTGTAAGATTTAGGAACCTCATGAGGAGGAAATACACAAGACTTGAGAAGCAAACCAGAGCAGCAACACTCATGTTCCTGTACCTTCCTATTAATTATTCCTTCATTACTAATAATTAATTTGTGCACTGTTAGCTTTAGCCACATCTCCTTGTAACCCAATTAATGATCCTATTTCTGCATTTCTCTCTTTTTTTTGGGTTTTTTTTTGTTTTTTAAAGAGAGTCTGTAGCTGCCATAAACAAGACTGGTGAGATGAGTTGCCCAGACTATACAAATTATCCCTTACTGTATATGATTCAGGGAGTTCTGGAGATAAAACTAAAGTTGACCTATTTACATTAACAAGAAACAAATTACTCAAGAAATTATCCTATTCAAATCAGTAACAGTATTGCCCGAGTAATGACTTTTATTTCAAATTTAAATTTACCCTTGAGCTGCTCTTATATATAAATCGTTGGCACCAGAGGTATTTCCATTCTCCCATGTAATCCTTTCTTTCTAGTTTGTAGTAATATAGCAGTGGCTGAAGCTCAGTGTTAGCGACTAAGTCCAAGTCAGTCAATTGTTATCAACGCAGTCTAGGTAATTAAAATTTCTTACTGTCTACCATATTGCTCATTATCTAATCTAAATGAGAACCATGGGAAACATTTGTGATGATATATTAATATTAATGTTCAATAACAAACTATGCAATTGCCATACATTACTTCTAACATATTTTTAAGCTGTTAACCGTATGTCTGTCAGCTTATCAAATTTGTCTTGTTCAACAAGTGTTGATTATTAATTGTGATCATTGGTACAAAAATAAAAGTGTCATTATAAAAGCCTGTCATTTCTTCGTATTACCACATTACTAATTATTCGTTATTAATGTGTCAGTTCTTTCAGGGAAAGCAGGCCCTTATTTTCAAGGCATTAATGACTACCTTGAAGTAGAAAAGGAAGCTTTATTTTACTTTTTCACAGGAAACAAAAATTACATTAATATATTAGTGTTGAAAAAGCACAACTCAAAATTTGGAAATACCATAAATAAGCCTGTCTGTTTAATCTGAACTCAGGGTTCTTTTCCATAGGCATTATAATAAAGTTGTCAGTTACATGATGCTGACCTGCATTTCTATGTTCAGATAGTGAACAAGATGGCTGATGCCCAGCAAAGAGCAGTGGATGTCAATTTAGTCATATTATCTTCAAGACCTTCATCTTACTTGTTCAGATATGGGATACTATAAAATTAATAAATGTGGGACTTGAGAGCTAAAAGGATCAAATGCTTAAAATTATTGGGTAGAATTGCTTTGCAAAAAACGTTTATTTGACAAAAATGTTTCTTGTAAGTTCCTTAACTTTATAGAAGACTTGGATGATAAATTCAGAGAGTACTTTTTCCTTCTGATGTAGTTGAAATCTTTTGTTCTTAGCTGCTCAGCAATTCATCATGCAAGTTTATAATTTCAGTTTTATACCAAGACTGAAACAGCAATCTGTTTTTCAATGGGCTTTATTCCTACAGTTAAGGCAATGTAATGCCAATTTAGAAAATGTATTTTATATCATCATCTGTCACAAGATTACCTTATGATTCAAAGCAAGTCACTTAAACAAGACTTTTGAGAGGAAAGATGTTCCTCATTTTCTGTGTGCTTATCTTGTCACAGCAAAGTTTTAATTTGCAAAAAGGCAACATAGTCACAGCTTCAACTGAGACTAATAGAAGTTGGGCTGTGAAAAAAATAAAGTGATAGCCTATGAAAATATCTATGTAGATAATTCAAATTGGGCAAAAGCAATCTTAAATCTGGCTTTTTCTAAAGTTTGAGTTTTCTAAATGCAGTTATACTTAAAAAATCAGGTTTATTTAAAAACAAATAAAATAGAAATTGTAAATATCCTCATTTTGAGCCATCGGAAAACCACTTCAAAAAACATTGGAATGCCAGCAATCAAGGGACAATTACATTCAAGTTACTATTCATGACTGAATGGTTTATGACTAATTCCTAGCAGGAAAATCAGTCTCCAGTGATTTGCCTGAGGTTTAAAGGGAACGCATACGATAGCATTCAGAACTTTCCAACCATTTTGTGTACTAAGCTCTTTTCTGCTGTGACAATCCACGCAATACCAGTCACATCCCATATCAAAAGTAAAAATACCAGATCGGATCGTTTATCCTTTTGTTGCACCTCCTGCCTCCAGGATTAAGTAAATTTAATAATTCTGAGGGATGTGGAAACACCAAAGCTGAAAATGTGTGTAAGATACACACATTTTCCAAAACTGTGTCCAGTTTTGGTCACCACAGTACAGGAGGGACATTGAGATGCTGGACCGAGTGCAGAGGAGGGCAACAAAGCTGGTGAAAGGGCTGGAAAGCATGCCCTATGAGGAGCGGCTGAGGGAACTGGGTTTGTTTAGTCTGGAGAAGAGGAGGCTGAGAGGAGACCTTATTGCCCTCTACAACTACCTAAAAGGAGGTTGTAGAGAGGCTGGTGTTGGTCTCTTCTCTCAAATTAGTAATGATAGGACGAGGGGGAATGGACCAAAGTTGCATCAGGGGAAGTTTAGATTAGATATTAGGAGGAAATTCTTCACTGAGAGGGTGGTTAGGCACTGGAACAGGCTGCCCAGGGAGGTGGTGGAGTCTCCGTCCCTGGAGGTGTTTAGAGAACGATTAGATGTGGAGCTTGAGGATATGGTGTAGTGGTGAGAGAAATGCTAGGACAAAGGTTGAACTTGATGACCCTGGAGGTCCTTTCCAACCATAATGATTCTATGATTCTATGATAGTGCTGAGTTTAGGCTTGAAACCTGTATTTAGTCATCCAGATAAGAGAAACACAGAAGACCATCACTTTCTGAGCTGTAGCCATCTGGAAGTGACTATTATTTGCCTCTGTTATTCCTCTGGCCCATGCTAGATATATATTTTTAGTTTGGATAATTTGTGCAGTAAAATGTTCTGCTTCCCCTTCACTGCTTGCAGAAGAAATCTAGATGACTAGCTCAGATTAGATGCCTAAACTATGAATAAAAAAGTAAAATGATGTGACCATCAACCAGCTCTCATTAGCATTTGTCTTTGAGTGGAGGAATAAAGGAGGAATTTCTTCCTATATAGACTGAGTAACATGTATTTTCTCATATTATTTTTGGCAAAGGAACTTGATGAAATTGTTCAACAATCAATTTACATTTTCTTCCCGTGACTTGTAATTTTAGGGTATTCAGGCATTTTACCCCAGTGCAAATCCTCGGTGTTCTTTTGTCTGTGATTTTCCTCAGGATCTCGGATTTTCCCCATTTCCCCCATTCTACTACAGCCCTAGTAGTTTACCTGCTTGTTATATTGCAGTGAGAGAGGAGAAAATAGAGGCCATGTCACTGATACTTGCTCACATGATTAACAGAGACAAAGCAAAAGGAGTGTCTCTCTCTGAAACCTGCCCCTTTACAAAACAATAACAATCTTATCATCTTTGTTAAATTACAGGACATGTAACCAGTGTTTCCAACTATTTTGCTGGGCACATTTGCTTCTTCAATACTGAAGTGAACTGAAACAGTGACTTACATCCTACCTGAAAGTATCGCTTTTAACAAACTCGTCAGCCAAGATTAAAAGGGAAAAAAGAAAAAAGGGTGTCATTAATAACATGACCACTGTCTATCTTTGTTCTTACCTGTTGTTGATTACTTTGAGACCTTAGTACACCTCTTCTTCTCTGCAACAAAGAAGTAAAACATTCATGGATAAGATACGATTTTTTATTTTTTAATTATTATTTTAAAAATTCTTTTGCAGCTCTCTGTAATTTACCCAGTATCTGTAGGTGCTTCCTGACTGGAAGTGCCATCCATGGTCTAGTTCATGACCTGCTGCCCCACAAGTTCTAGCTCTCTGCTCTGAGCACTTCTGTTACTCCTTTTCTGTACAGGAATTGAGAGTATATGGTCAAGTTTCTCCCACTGAAAGCCCTGAAAAAAAAGAAATAACCTGTTGTGGACTTAATGCACACAGAATGATGAACAACAGGTTTTCTTGAAGCAGCCTTGAAAATCTATCAAAAGTCATAGAATCACAGAATAGTCTGGGTTGGAAGGGACTTTTAAAGGTCATCTAGTCCAACCCCCCTGCAGTGAGCAAGGACACCTTGAACTAGATCAGGTTGCTCAGAACCTTGTCTAACCTGACCTGGAATGTTTCCAGGGATGGGGCTTCTACCACCTCTCTGGACAACCCAGGCCAGTGTTTCACCACCCTCCGTGTAAAACTTCCTTCTTTATACCTAGTCTACAAAACTAAAATGTGGTCTATGACATTTTAAAATCCTTCTTTTAGATGAGCCCTGTGAAGTGTTTTGGTTCATTTTTCTCCCCTCTCAGATACACAGGGTTTTATGAGAAAAAAATAGAGATAAAAGAGTAGCTCTTTTAAGAGGTTTCTGTACAGTAACAGATATCAGCCATTAAATGAGACTGTAGATTTTCCTTCTCCTTCATGTCTACCAATTTCTCATTGTAATTAACTGATAACAGCAATAATTAAACAAACTTCTACCGAAGTAACATTCCTGATGAATTGTGTCAATAGAGCTTTCTTCTTACTGCTCACCTGGTGTCTGAGTGGTCAGCACCAAGCAAGTAAAAGTGACAGCCATATGAATTATACTGCATTAAAAAAAAAAAAAAAAAAAGTTGGCTATATGATCCTGAATTTCCAGTGCTCTTTGATACCTGCTATGAAAATCATTTATGCAAATCAGTAGCACACAAGCAGTAAACATGAACAGCAGGAACTCACCCTTCTGCATTTATTCATATAAAAGGCTGTTCCTCTGTTTCACCTGTCTGTCAGTATTTGCTTTTGTTATCACCATCCACTATTCGAAAACTGTGCAATAAAGTGGCTGTTTTTGCAAACCAGGCTTGTGGGGCTGCTTAACAGCTTCATCTCAGTTACTGTTTCAAAAAAACCCCAACAATATGAATTAAAGGCCTTTTACATTATATGCTAATAGGAGGGATACTGACATTCAGCTAGATCATCTGATAACTACAGAGATCTCCAGAAGGCAGAAGACAAGAACAACATGAAGAGAACTTTTTTGTTGCAACGGGCTTCTCTGTAATGGTAAAGCTCTCCCCCTTCAAGCTTTTCCACAATGCCTGTGTGTCCTTGTTGTTTCAACTGAATCCTGCAGCTGTTTGCTTTCTGTAGAGGGGCCTGAAGGTTTGTTAAATGTGCAGCAGCTGTGCTCTGAACTACTCCTGGAAGAAATGGAGAAATCATAATGTGAGATGGCCAATCAATGACAAGCAAATATAACAGAGGAACTGCTTTAACATTACACATGCGCATATATATATATATATGAAAATAAATAAAAGTAGCAAATAAAAGCACTGATAAATCTCTCATGCTGATATAGTCAAGTCTTTTGCTTTCCTTGCCAACTTCCCATGGAAGCAATTCACTTCTGCTGGGTTAGTTTTCTGGTAGTTTGGTGGGCTGACTCAGAGGCTCAGCTGTGCCATCCAGCCAGTCTGAGGGAACAAATCAGAATGGTAGACCCCAAAGCAGGAGAGGAAGAAAAAGGGAGTAAAAGAAGGGGGACAACAGGATTCTCCCTTTTACTTCAGTGATGTTGGATCAGATCAGCTTTCCCATCAAACTAAAATTAAGACAACGTATTACCTGACAGGTGTGAAAACTCACCTTAAAGCCAAACAGAAGATAAATATACATTTCACTGCCTGTATCTCCAGAGACAAGAGCTGTTTTCTTAAGCTTTGCATTTCAGTGTTAAAAATTAGTTTTTTGCTTTTGACATAAGGAGTTAGGAAACAGCAGTGAACTCAACAAAGGCTTTTATCTTGCCCACACCAGTGGTTCTGAGCTCTGGAACAAGGGCATCGGCCCCCAAGAGCTTTCTTGCTTCTGCTTTACAAAGCTGCACAGGCACGTCGGGAGTTCAGTAACACCATGTACTGACTAAAACCAGCGTCAGAGTTAGCACACAGGTAAATTTCTTGATGGCTATCAGGGCAACGACAAGACCACCCGAGACTCCTATGTGCCCTTCAGAATTGTGCCACTGATGGTAAAAACACTGCAGATATCTTTGCAGTTTAAGGAGAGGGGAATGGGGGAAAGATCATATAAGTGAGAGGAGTCCCCAAAATTTTAAGGGGTTTGCATAAAACTGGGGTAAATATTAGTTGGTGTGTATGATAGATGAACTGAAAAAGTAGGTACAGTACTTCCTGTGCAGTATTTCTTAAAAAGGAGCTGCAGATATATTTAAATTTTGCCATTTACTGGAAGGCACATAAGGAAGGACAGAGCAATTTCAGCATCCACATTTTTTTCCAGAGCAAATGCTTTCTCAGCAATATCAAGCATCACTTTTCGTGCCCTCAGAGAAGCAAATTTAATCCAGTGTTCTGAGACTGCTTGTATTCTAACATTGTGTTCATAGCGAAAGCAAGTGATTATTAAGAAAACTGATTAATCAATTGGTACAAGTTTATGGGAAGACTCATTTAACTTGGCACTCTGGGGATTGCTTTACTGTAGCTGTATTGCAGGTTTCAAGAGCTCAGGGAGCAATATACACACCAAAGAAGAGAATGAAACAGTTTGTTTGCTTGTGTCCACAGTAAAATAACGTTATTAGGAATAATTAATAGCATTTCAAAAATAATAATCTTAAAATAACAGCTTCCAGCCACAGAAGTCATTAATTTTCCACTAAGCGAGGAGTGTGTGTAGCAAAAAGCCTGACATGTTATTACATTCCTCTAGCATTGTGGTTTCCATCATTTCTTTGAAATCCATACCTTTCATGTACAGTTCATTAACACTGATCAAAGCATGTATATTTCTAATAAAGTCAATTTTTCCTTGTAATCTTTTGTAGATGTTTCACTTCGTGTAATATTTTGGATGTTCTTTATCCCCAAGTCTCTTTTTTAATGTGTGGCTATGGTCAGAGAAATGACAGTATATAAATGACATCTTGGTTTACTATATTTATTCTCTCTCAGTGACATCCATAGCAAGATTCTCACTTTACAAGTCAAAGCAGGATTTTTATAACTACCAATACTGTGCTTTCAAACTGGTGCCTGCAAAATAGGCTTCAATGTCTCTGCTAAAACATAGCATTTCTTTATGCTATTTAAGATTAACTTTAAAAAGTAATTTCTAAACTTGCAATCCAGATATTGAATGTATAAATCGTACTAGTAACTGAAGAGTTGCGCCTCTCACTATGCAGCAAGGTGTATGGTGGTCTATAATTTTATATAGGAAGATCTGCTTTGCACATTGAAAAGACTGCAACCTGGCTGTTTGCCCCCTGCATCTGACTCTGAGTCACTTCTGATGCCTGATGAAGGTGGTAGCTAGGTACACTAGTATTCTTTAGCATGAGATTTCAGTGAGGTTTGGGCATATGATGAACATCCTGAAACAACATCTCTAGTAATGGGAAGTAAAAAAAAAAATACTTCAACTGGGTAATATGAGGTCAAAAGTGACAGCAGAATCAGCAGACAACACTCTGGAGGTTGACTGGATGATGATAAAGAAAAATATATTAGGAAAAAATGAAGACAAATGAAGAATATGAAGTCAAATGAGTATCCCGGCTCCACCAAAAATGTATTTGTCTAAGATTAGTTTTGTTACCTTCTCTGGTAGGGATTGATCTTGATCTCCTTTTCTCACAGATTTTCTGCTGATGTCAGTGGCACCACTGGTAAGTACAGCACTGCAGCTCTGCATTAGAAAAGATAAGCATGGGCTTGATACTTTCTCACTTCTATTATTTTAAAGTATTTAAGGTTTCATCATTACGAGAGAAGAAAACTTTTCCAGGCAGAGACTGAAAGACAAAACAAATTCTGTGAGTGCAGAATTCAATAATTATTTACTAGAGGTAGAAGAAAAATTCATTCATTTTAAAATAGCAACACTTGCTGATATAGGTAACTATAAGTAATTTCTCAGTGCTTGCTGAAGAATGTATTTTTATTTTATCAGGAAGGCTCTTTTTGTTATGCTTTACATACATTAACAACAGCCTTAGCAGGGAATCAACAGTTTTATGTTTACCAATAAACTTCCAGTTTCAGATTATTATTCTGTTGTTTAACTATACACCTTATCATTGAAAAGCATTACAGAGGTTTCCCAGCTACTTCTCTTTAATGCTGTTGTAAATAATGGTGTTTGTGTGTCAGTTTAGGGTGAAGCTTAAATCCTCTGCTTTGTCAGTGATAAAAACAGAGAAAGATTTCTTGAAATGTTGGTTAACATTAATATTTCCACCTACTTCACCTTTAAAATTGTGCACTTGTGAAAAAGTATGATAAAAAGAGAATTATTTTGGTATTCAGTGAGGTATGTGAGCACAGGGAAGAGCCTGTAATCTTTAAAAAGAAGACTGCACAAAATGTTTGTATATTATAGATATACATATTTATATGAATAGTTATGACTTAGAAGCCTGTGTATATGAAGAAATAAAAAGACAGATTCAATAATAGAATGTATTCAATAGCACTAATTATGTAAGGGATGAAAATAGTTCAGTCATATTCCCCTGTTTTACCATGTTAATAACCTTCTGAATGTTTATCATAAAGATTTTCCATGCATGTCTTCTGCCTGAAAAGATGTCTTATTATTTTTACTGTTTGTTTTAAAAAAGAAAAAGTAAATTTAACCTCACAGAATGTGTGTGAAAAAAGTTATTCTCCATCCTTTAATCCTATGTTCAAATCAGGTTTTTTTTCTTTAAAAAAAAAAAGGTTGATATTTGAGGCTTTGTAACTGGGCTGAACATAACCTTATTTGTAGAAGTTAGGGATGGGAAATATCAGGTCAACCAGATCAGCATAATTATTCCAGAAGCTCCTATAGGTTGGGCTAGCATGTTTTTAGGTTTTTGGACACTGACCAAGAGATATTCAACCAGCCATTATCCCAATGCTACAGGATTCTTCCACCCCTAGTCCCCTTTCGAGAATGGGATCTTGAATCCTTTCTATAAACAGCTGGACACCTCACACAAGGAATTTGCTGCTCTCTTTCTTGTGCCATTCCCCTTAAATTCAAGGTATTTACATATTCAAGCACTTGATGGAGTTTTACTATAGCTGTATCATGACTTTTAGCTTATTGACAGATCAATCTGTTGTAACAAATAGTGGTGACACTTGGAAGGGCTGGGCAGCTTTCTGTTTTCCATCATTTTTCCCTCCCTGCACAGTCAAGCAAGAGGAATATCATGCTTTGCTGGAAGCCCATTTTAGGTTTCCTGCACTGTAAGGAGGTTTACACATGATGATCTTCCAGCAAAAATGGAAATACAAAAAACAGACTGATCAGCTCTCCATGACTGAAGAGACTGCAGTACAGTCAGAAAAAGGAAAATACCACAGGCTGATTTTTTAAAACCGTATTTCTGTTTTCTCTGTTTCTGACGCAAGGACACATACATTTCTTGAAAGCACATTAATCCAATATGCAGCAGAGTGCTTTCCATTTTAAGGATGGGTTTTTTTCCTTCTGAATTTGGTATGCAATTTAGCCTCCCATGTCCAGCATGGGAGAATTCCACACCAGAAGATGTTTTCTGCAGGTGAGGCAGTGCATTCCCAATGTCAGAAGCAGTAAACTCTGCAAACTCAAGTCAAAGAAAGGCAGAACTGCTTATTGGGTAGGACAGAGGTCTGTGGGTATTGTCTGTGATCTGCAAGATTTTTTTTTTTTTAATCACAGTACCTCTTCATAAACTGGGCTCTACTTGGTTTTAATTTTTCAGCTCAGCTGCCACATGAGGGTTGGAAAAACATCCCTTGAAAAGTACCACGTATATGCCTGGAAGCTTTTTAACCTGGGAAGGTAGGAGAGAGTCCAGGGTTATTAATGCTTTTGTAAGTCTTTACATGCTTCAGTAAAGCCAGTGTTATTCTATATCACACAATTGCAGTATCCAGGCAAATATTTAGAAGGTAAAAAGACCTCATGCTTTAGAAAATAATCAGTCTCTCATAGATCCTGACAGTGCATGTAATGTAAAAATACCAATTTCACTGAGAACTTAGAAGGGCCTCCTGGATTCTGTAGATGATTCTGCCTTCCAGATTTCCCCAGAGTGGAAGCCTGTCCCTCTGGATGTATGACACAGACTAAAAAGTTTCAGTAGTTCATACTCAACATGGAAATGACAGATGTGATTTTTAACCTCAAGATAAGAAAACCAAGAGAGAAACATAGCTGCATGCAGAACCTCATTCACAAACTCTGCCCTGAAAACAGAGATGTGAAGAAGAGCCCCAGCCCTATCAGGAGTACCTTCACTGCTAGGCCACTTCATCAGGCAGAAGAGAAAAACCTCTTCTCGTTGTCATCTGCTGGGCTTTTCTACTGTTATGGTCTATATCCTGTCAGAGACCCAGGAGGCACAGTCAGAGCACTGAAGCCCACTGCAAAGTACATCAGACATATACACATCTCCTTCTTATGCTGTTTGGAGGAACAGTTGGGAATAGAAGCAGACATGACTTTCATTACTAGTCCACCTGGCTTGTACAGAAATAAATACAATTTGATACCCCATTTTAATAATATTCAGAAATGTGCAGATGAACACTGAAAAGTAAAATAAGGGTATCAGGATTTATTTTCAGCCTTTCAAACATTATATTTTATTATACACACAAATCTCTTTAGAACTCTGTTTCTATATTTCTTGAAAATGGGAGACAGCTCCTTCTAGGTTATTATTTTATTGATGTAGTGTCATAAGTGCACACAGCAAATGTCCATAAAGTGTTGTTTCAATAGATCTTTTTTATTGTGGACTTTTTCTCAGGTGGTTTCCTCAACTCATGCTTACCTAATCATATTTCCTCTGATCATAAGCCTTTGATAATCAAGGCACTAAGTACTATGTGTTCAACTTGTGTCTTTTGTTCTTGAAAAATACCTCTTTCAAGATGCCTTGAGGAAAAAATAAGTGTTCATTCCTCTACTTCATTGCTGTTTACTGAGGCCTGACCCACAAAGTTCAATCAAAGTCTGTCCACAGTATTTATAAGAAATCCAAGGAGGACCCCTTAGGAAAAGAGTTGCTTTTGGCAGAATCCTTTCTGGTCTTCAATATTTTATGAAGCAAAATAAATAAGCTCATAAGGAGGACAATGTACTTTGGCATTCCACATATTACAGTCCAGTCAGAGCAAACATAAGCTACTTGTCAAGTCATTGTACAATGTGGTTTCATAACCACGATGATAATACTTGACCCATCAGGCAATAAAAAATGATAATACTTGACCCATCAGGCACTAAAAGTGGTCTCTTGCAGCAACAGGACTTTTAAACAGCACCATGACAGAAGCTAAAGCAATTGCAGTTTCCAGAGCTTCCAAGTGTGGCTCAATAACCTAAAGCCTTCAGGCTGTGGAGGAAGACCAAAAGGCAGGTCAGAAAGCATCTGTCAATAATTTAAGTAGGAGAACAGCACAAAAGAAAGCACAAAACAACAGAAACTATGTGAGAAGGATTAAGTTGTCATATAGAGTTCAGACTAATAGCAGACCTTAGGAAAAATTAATTAATAAGATTCCATAGTGAAAATAGGGATAAAGTTATTGAATATGCTACTTTAATTGGCCATTAAAAGGGTGTTTGGGGGTTGGTGGATTTGTAGCATATTTGGCATATTTGTAGTATATGAGACTGATTCTTTGTTTCCTCCAGAAAAGTTTATATTACATCATGCTGTCAATATTTTTTTGTTCATGTGCATGTCAGTCTGTTTTCTGTCTCAGAATTTGATATGAAGTCCTAAAGATAATTAAGCTTCCACAAAACTCAGGAAGATAGCCAGCCTGCAAAAGAAGTTTTATAAGAACTCTAACTGAGGTTACAGCTTTCACGTACACCTTACTAAACACATGAAATCTGTACAGGGCAGAGCACACATAAGCATCCCAAATAGAGAAAAAAATCCAGTTGGAGATCACCAGGCTTGAAACACCAAAGTCAGCCAAGAGAAAGGCAGAAGCTCATAGCTCTTTCTCACACAGCTACACATTTAGTCTACATCTCCTGTGGCCTTTGTCTTTGTAATCTAGCCTTAAAAACACACCTTTCTGTATCTCAGAAAGATAATTGTACTTCTGAAGCACCACTTTGTGTAAGGAGCAATATGGAGAAAATACTTCTTGCCACTTAGCCTGTTGTCTCACTTTGTAGAGTTCCCTGTACCTGCAATGGTCTCTACCTGTAGTTCTGAAGTGCTGTGCTGAGTGTGGTTCCCCTTCTTTCCTGTCTTTGAATGTTTTGACCTGTCTTTTAGCTTTTATTATTTCTTGCATTTCCTTCAAGCAGTCTACATTATACTGCAGACTTCTTTCATAAAGGAAAAGTCACTAAAGACTTCTTTCAGACTTTCTTCATAGTGTACATGGAAAACAGCAAAAAAAACAAATGAAGATCTAGACTTTCTAATGATGGGATCTTTGAAGACACTCAGCATCTATTAAAACCAATGTAATAGCTATAGAAGAGTCCATCTGTAACTGTTGCAATACTCCTTTTCAAGCCTAATTAATCTCTTCCAAAGACATTGCTTGTGTCAGCATTTTATAGTAAAATCTTTATGAGAGAGATAAACTAGAGAGGCAGCATAGCTCAGAGTGAGTTTGGAATAAAGAAATTCACTCAAAACTTGGTTAAAACATTAGACAGTGTCCGTGATGCTCTATCATCATGATGATTCTCTATGAGTGTAATAGAAAAAACATTTTCTCAGAAGAATACCTCATTTTGTTTTGCCTCACCCAATTTAACCATTGTCCAAGCTTAGTGCAGCACGTGCACTGGTCCTGAGATAAAAAATTGCATGTCCTGTTTTCACTGATTTTGTGTTTCTGACTATTAAAGGGGAAGACATTAGATATACCACACAACAGCCAAAAGTACTATCAAATGGCAGTAAACCGTATGCCTCCCAACCACACCATATGCCTTTGTTTCATTTCTTTGAACTCAGGTATTCTTCATACATATGCCTCTAACAGATGGGGAAGGAGGGATCAGGAGAACTTTGGTTCTAGATAAACTAATGCTGCAGCCAGCAGGCTGAGACTGACAGAGCCCACCCAGACTCCACCACACTGGTATAACACCACCTCTATTTCAGACCTGCATATCTTGTTCTGAAACTAAAAGCCAAGGATCTGCTTTCTCTGCTGCTTTTTATCTCTTGGTGTTTTCTCCAGACTTGATAGAAAAACAGACTGAGAATTGGCATAGTGGGAGATTGAGGTACTGTGACTCTTGTCTAGTATTTATGGTGCCTGTGTTAGCTCCAAGCTTTCCTTCTAGGAGTAACACAATGGGGCTTTTAATTAAGCTTGCCAGAGAAAGGATCCCTATTATTTTCTCCTCACCTGCCTGAGGAATCTACTCTCACTGGGATACCTCCGTGGATCTCAGAAAGTTGTAAAAGGTTTTTGGTAAATATATTTACCAAAACTCCCCAGTACCTTTGTGTGCAGCATTGTCATCAGCTTGTACCCAGCAAGTATTTTCTCTGAGCTGTTGTTGGTTAATAGTGCCATTAAACTGCCTCCTTCTGCTGACCTTTGGTGTGAACAGGAAAAGGGTACAGGTGAACTACACAGGTATTTGACAAAAACATGCGAATTCCTGGCTACGCACAGGCTGAGAGGAAGAAAATAGTTTTCACCTATTCCTTTTATTTTCCAGCTGTAAATTGTAGCTGGTTTCTGAGAAATAATCTCTCCACTAACCCTCAATTGCTGAAGATGTGAATTGCTGTGAATTCTCAGTGCCTCATAATTTCATAGTGTGTTTGTTGCTTTTCCCACAACTCTTTGCTTTAATGTCTAATAACTAATGTCATCAGGTATATGGACATAGCTCCCACTAGCTTCAAAAGCAAAGAAGAGAAATTTACTTCATCTATGTAAATGAGGCCTTATCGTGCTATGCAATACTGCAGACACTAAGGAAGTTCTGCCAGCAAAACTCGTTACAGAAAGCAATTCTGCCTAATGCAAGAAAGAAAAATGGCAGAAATTGTGAGGAAGGGAATAGGAGCACACATTTACCCCTCTAAAAGGTTGCAGCCATAAAACCAGTGCTTAATTCTAAAGCTAGATGCTAAGTACAGTAAGCTGAATATTACAGTGAAGTTTATTTGGCAGTAAACTGACGAACTTCAAGCGTGCAGTGAATTGTGTGCCTTGTATACACAAATTAAGCATAAAACCTTTTGGTTAAACTAATGTTCAAGAAACTATTCACAGACACAAAAGCAAGAAAATGCACAGGATAAGCCAGAATGAATGATTTTTGGGTACTAAAAACAGGTTTTGTGACATTACGTATTGTTTCTACACTTATTCAATACCAATAGCATCAGCTAAGGACTCTGAAGAAAATACCTTGACTAGTGAAAGAGACCTCCCATTAAAGACATATTATATGTAATTATATACTTAAATACATTGTTTCACATAGTCTTACACAGACATCCACCTGTGAGCTCTCTCCGAGAAAAGCTACCGAAGTAGATGGCTTTTTGCTTTACCCTAGTTTGGCCTTTCATATGTTCTTATGAGTGTGTAAGCACTGAGTGTAGTGCTAATGCCATCTGCATGCCTAGTTCTCATTGTGGATTAAGCCTCACTTATGGAAAGAAGTGGACATAGACAGCACTGAGATGTCTTAAGCAAAGTTGTATCTTGCTCTCACGTCTTTCTTCCACAGTAACACTCTATTTCAATTAGATAAAAAATCAGGAACCTTTTTCTCTGATGGAGAGGAAACCAGCCATTTTCTATTTAAAATGCTAAAAGACATTTATTCTTAGAGACATCCCTGTGCACAAATATACTTAACTGGTAGTTGTAACAGAATAATTTACGTGTGTTTAGAAATAGCGATGCATGTGGGTGAGCGTTTGTCTCAAAGAGCACATCACCTGGTACACAAATACTTTCAATGGCAACAATTTCTCTGAAAGCATTTACAATGCGTTGCTGCTTCTTGCTACTTGTTGCATTTGGCTGAAAAGTTTCTAGATTAGATGTCTGTTAATTGAGCATTCAAATGGCATTTCAGGCAATTTTAATGTGTCATTAACATTACTGACAAAGTGGACTGTAATTTAAGCACCAGTAAAATCAGGAATAGTCAATGATTAATAAATATATATATATATAGTGTGGTAAGAAGCAGTTTGAGGGAAATTTTAATTTACTTCCTGTTTATTCTTCATTTTTTAATCTTCTGTGCTTGTAATACTAATACTGTAACCTGATTCTTCATCTCAAGTTCAGAAGAATCAGTTCTGATGTTACTTCCGGGATTGCCATAAAACGTTCTGTGAAATAATTACCCTTTTTTTTCTGAAAGTTTTTAACAAAACATGACTTTTGGAGGGAGACGATAAGGCATCTTTCTCTGTAGATTTTCAGTGTTTGAAATTTCTATTCATATAGGGAAAAATCAATTCATTTCCTAAATATAGAGCATTTATCATTTGTTATACCCCAAATCTCCTTCATGGGCTCTGTTGTCCAAGTCAGTATTTCTAATAATGTACTGTTGTGAGGGGATCCCAAAACATGTGGTAGTCCAAGAAGGTACAGAGATAAATGGCTTAGGTTGCAATTCGTTTTCTGGAGAAGATGGCAGGAGGACACACCTGAACTAAAAATCCCTAAGGAAACTGTTGTAGCAACTCCCTAGCTAAAAATAGCCCATCGATGTTAAATTAAAAAAAAAAAAAAAAAAAACTCAACCACTGTAATTTACTTTCACAGAAAAGCTGCCTATCGTGAGTAAATCAACTTTTATAATAAACTCTAGATGGCACCCAGATAATGGGTTCCAAGAAAGAAGTGATAGTTCTTCAGTGGAGACACTCCCAGGTTTTATTGGGTCCTGACATTTTCAAATATGCTCTAACTGCAAATCTCATTATTTAGACTGTATCCCCATTAAAACTTTGTCAGTCATTATTTTCGTTCACATTTTTAGTTGCTTTGGTCTAAACAATCATAGGTCCTCATAAACTGATAGAACAGGTTGCTAAACCCAGCTCTAATTAGAGTAATCTTGTCCCTGTACTGATTTAAAATTCCAAATGGCAGTCTATCATATGAAAATAACATCATGTATGGAAAAAAACTTGGTATTAAGATGCCCTATGAGCTGTTTTTAGCTGAGGTAGGTTAATGTTCTTCATAGTAGCTGGTACAGGGCTGTGTTTTGGATTTGTGCTGGAAGCAGTGTTGATGTTTTAGTTATTACAGGGATGTTTTAATTATTGCTGAGCAGGGATTGCACAAGAGCCAAGGCCTTTTCTGCTTCTCACACCATCCCACCAGCGAGGAGGCCAGGGGTACACAAGAAGGTGCACAGACAGGACAGCTGACCCCAACCAACCAAAGGGTTATGCCAGATTACATGATGCCATGCTCAGCATATAAAGGTGGGGGAAGAAAAAAGGGGGGGAGTTTTGGAGTGATGGAGTCACTCCAAGTCTTCCCAAGTAACCGTGACATGGGATGGAGCCCTGCTTTCCTGGAGGTGGCTGAACACCTGCCTGCTAATGGAAGTGGTGTATGAACTCCTTGTTTTGCCTTGCTTGTGCATTCAGTGTTTGCTTTACCTATTAAACTGTCTTTACCTCAACCCACAAGTTTTCTCACTTGTACTTGTCTGTCTCTAGCCCCCGTCCCATGGCAGGGAGTGAACAAGAGGCTGTGTGGTGCTTAATTGCCAACTGGGGTTAAACCACGACACCCCATTATTATTATACTACAACAGTAACAAATTAAGAGCATTTTCTACCAGATAATTGCACAAAGGTTTCACAGTATAAAATTGAAAATTATATAAAAACAAGATTTTCATATCATACTTGCTTTAGCAGTCATCCACGCATCCACTATGAAATGCGAAGCTATTAATGAAGTGAAAACTAAATTCAAAATATTGTTTAATTTAAAATAGCTCCACATCCAAGATGTACAAAGGAAAAGCTCTTTTATCCCTTACTTTGATGAATCTGGCCTGTGATCTTCTGAGCTTCTAAAGATGATCAAATTGAGCAGAGAACCCCTTGAATCCTAACACAGTACTCTGAGTGATGTCCTTAATGAACACAGCGTGAGGTATTTAGACCATCTTGAGGACAACTGCTTCCATCTAGCTACTCCTATCTTCAAACAGCTATTTAGTCAAGATACACTGTGGGTCAGCTATTGAAGCACTCATCTAGTAACATCCTCTTCTATGAAGCAAATTAAATTTGCATATTTTGCCATTTCTGAGAGTATTTCTGTCATTAGAAAGGTTTTGGTTTGATGTAGTTTATTTGTTTTATTATTTAACTATTTTACTATTTCTTCTTTATTTTGCTTTCTCTACTGCTATATAGTTTTAGAGAACTGAAGGGAAAGAGAGAAGCAGCAAAGCAAAAATTACATGCCGAGTGAAAATAATATTTATAGTACTTCTGTTCCTATTTCTATTACCAGCTGTAAAATTATTAGTTTGACTCGAGCATTAATTTTTAACAGACCAAAATGGGCACCCAGCGTAATGTGCAGAAGCTGAGAGGCCTCAGGCGATGTGTGCGCTTGCTAGGAACTGTTCTCAACCTTGCACAGAACTTGCATCTTGCTGCCTTTATAAACGAGAGCTGAAGGAGCTGGAGTGTGGTGAGAATGTTCACTACAGCCAGAAGATGTTGCTCCAGCTGCCACCAGCACTGAGCCATGTCCTGGCTTGGATCTTTCTGCAGCAGAGCTCATTTGAAGCCATGTGTGCTGCCTGGACAGGGGCTTGGCAAGGGCACATGCTGTGGTTCAGGTCTCATTGCTGAGTACTCTGTGAAAGGGCTTTGATGTTCATTTTACCCAGTGCCTGTCTCTTCCTCAACACTTTTAACAGGTCCACACAGACCTTTTCAGGAGAACTCAGCAAGCAGCTTCCAGTGGAATGCATATTCCGTCCTACACGTTAGCTTCATGTAAATAAAGCTCTTGATAAGGTTAGGGAGAGCTTGGTGGCATTTGCAGTGACCAGAAATATTAACTTCTCTTTCCAAGGAACCAGTTCCACTGTGTTAGTTCAAGTTTTGACTCACTTGGAGTAAAACAGTTTCTAAACTTTGGACAGATATGATCAGTTGAATCAAACAGCTATTCCCTCCAAAAAAAGGAAATGTGATGGTGTGTTCATATGATTATTCAGATGGTGTTTCCCAATTCTTACTGTCTTGATTTTCCAATGAAATTAACATCTTGACATGAAGTTTGATTTCCATGAAGTATGATTTCCAGTAAAATGTGATAATAACAGCTCAGAGGTACCAGAGAATCATAAAAAATAGAGACAAGTTCTGTTACATGGAATTGTCTCTGAAGTAACCTCAATAGTTTTGTTTGTTCAGGTTTTAAGTAACACTATAGCTTCAGCAGAGTACTACTATCAGTTCAAGATCACAATCATATTAGAGGAAACTTCTTGATAACATGGAGTTTCATACATACAACTAAATTTCCTGTCTTATGAAGCTACTATGGCACATTACGGGTAATCAATATTTAATTTAACATGTTCAGTAAAATATGCTGTATATCTTTTTCTTTGTGATGTCTCCTTTTTCAGAATGCCACTTCTTTTTTTTTTCTTTTTCACCAGAAAGAAAAATATTCAGCCCTGCTTTTAATGAGTCCAGAGAGAGAGTTTTCCATTTAACCAGAACTGATCTATGCAAAACCCCTTGCAGAGTTTATGCAAAAACGGCATTGTCATTTACCGTGTCAGACCTGTTCATTAAACTATGAAAGAAGTGCAAGTGGTGATACATTCTCTGGCATATCATTATGTACTGAACCACACACATACCTTCAAATGGGTCAAGCTGTTAACAGTCACTGCAACTCTAGTTGTGAAGTAGTAAGATTGGAAAGACAGGATGATGACCCACAAGCTGGTGTTGGTAGAGACATGGCCATTGTACTTCCTCATCTGCTAGGTTTGCTTCATCCTCTGGCAAGGTGAAACCTTAAAACATCTGCAGACCTTTTCTGTGAGGAGAAATATAAACATACAATGTTAGCTGCGTTATTTGTTTAAAAGTGCTGCTCGCAATCAATAAATAATAAAATGTGGTATTGTCTACATCTTCTCAAATAATTTCCTGCTTTTCTTAAGTAAATTCTACTGATGGCTACATTAGCAAGCTTCTAAGTTATGTATCAGACACTGTAATACAAATTAGCCTTTATGTGCTTCTTGCTTTTTAGGGGGTGGAGAGGTCACAGAAAACTTTGCTAGATTTAAGATGGTATCATACTGGAGTTCACTCTAGGAGTACTTTTAACAGAGACTTACAGTTCTAAGAAGCTATAAAGATACATTTCAGAGCAGGATATAATGCTTACTATCAAGAACTTCAAATGCCACTGTCACCTGTTGCTACTAAATTTCCTGTTATAAGGAAAAGAACATCAACAGCACTCTGGTGCATTTTGCTTTAGTTAATGCATTTCAAAAGTCTAATGCTTATCTAGGCATTTTGTTTTCCAAAAGAAGTGTATCTTTCAATACAGCAATTACTTTAGTAAACATGCGTACAGCTTAATTCTTCATGATTTTATCATATTTCATAGAGGCTTCAGTGATATCATGAAGTGCAGTAACATTCACCACGAGTGACAAATGTCAGTCTTAATCAGCTGTTTATTTGGGAAGTCATTATTATGTAATGGTTCCCAGTGTATGCTACTGGGAAAACCTTAGAGGGGAATCAACTGCAGATGCCTATTTACTCCTTTCAGACTCTCTTGATTGAATATGGCAGCTACATTAGGATCAATAAATCCTGTAGTTTGATGTATTCTTAGCGTTCATGCCTCTAGGTAGATAGCAAGCAGCTGACTAATACTCACTGTGTATAAATTTTCTACATGGATATCAGCTCAGATTTTTATACAGTATATTTCATACTGAAAGATCAGTGCCTGTGAAATACAGCATCAAACATATTCTAAAGAGAAGTGTATGAATGCACGGCAAAGATCAGCAATCTATCAGCAAGGTTAATTTAATCTTAAAATAAAGTTCAGTGTGAGGTCTTCTCCAGTGCTGGTACCCTGCTTAAAGGCTGTGAGGCACTGCCAACTGAGCACTTAGATAACCTGGGTTGTGAAGAGGTGCCACGCCAAGCCAGAGTCGGCACAGCATACAGACAGTTAATATGGTGTGGCCACCAGCGGTCTGTGAAGCCAGCAGCACTGGCCCTATGGTTTGTCAGGCTTTGCCTGCCTGCAGCTTTGTTTTATTTCATTTAGCTGCAGAAATGATCTACTGATCAGGTGCCCACCATCTTACTTGTTTTAGGTTTCACTCGGCTTTAGCAAACTGTATGATGTAATGCTCATATTCTTGTGCGGTGTGATGCGTAGCATTATATATTCTTGAGTACAAAAAACTGGCAACATGAGCTCTGGTGAGGACCCCAAGGGGTGCCTGCCAGGGGCCAGGTGGAGAATGATCACCGCATTTACTGCAGACATGCACCAGGAAAGCTTGAGCAGAAGGTACATGTGAGCTACGAGGTAGCAAGAAGTTAGTGGGGGGGGAAGTGATGGCTACTGGGGAAAAAAAAGAGCACATCTGCCTCGTACTTACACAATCATTTATGGTGCTGAAGTGGAATCAATGCAGAAGTTTAACAGGCCATTGTACATGGTCACTTCTTGCATGAGGCAGTGGCAAATTAACTCAGAGATAGTGTTGTTTGGCCTCTGTCTCTACTACTTCCTTGATTTCCATTTCAAAGTCCCCAGTGCTTGGGTTTTTGCTCTAAGCTCCTTATAACACACTTGGTGTATTTCCCTCAAGCTACTGTTGTGCAAAAACAGGTCCTCCTTTAGCAAAGTTTAACCCAGCAAAGAGAGGTCACAAAAGATCCTCTACAGTATACATGACTTAAGTGAAGTCCTGTATTTATTCAAAAAGGAATGACATGAATGTACTTAAAGTATCCAACTTATTTTAAAGCTTCATAAATGGTATCACTTAACTATTTTGAGACTAAACAAAGTAATTAGTTACAAAATGGCAGCCTTCTTCAAGTATATTTTGTGGTATTTACTACAGACAATCCTGCAAAATATATCTTATTAAGAGGGATTGTATCTCACCTTCAGGCTCTTCAGCCAAAGAATTAGCAGGTACTAACCAAAACCTATACATTCAATTTCATTCCATTGATCTTTATGTCCTTTAAAAAAGTGTATGCTAAAACACCTCTGCCAGATGCAGTTCTAAAATATTTGTGGTGAATTTTATTTTACCTCGATGTGAAGCCACTCTAGTCAGTCTCCTCCTCAGTTTTCCACCATTCCACAAAATCACTATACACCACTGCATATCCACTCGAGAGAAAATAAAGTAGGGAAAACGCAGCAGAATATTATTTTGAAAGTGGTATCCACTGGGTTCCCAAAGAGCTATAATCATCCTTCCAGAGAAAAATGGGTGTATACAATATTTTTGCAAAGAGATTCAAGTCACGGGAGTAAGCTCTAAGACTTAGCAAACCTATGATCTGGGGGATGTTTCCTTATGACTTCACCCAGAGAATTCAAAGAAGTCACAGCATATCTAGACTGTCAAATATTTCACATTCTTCAAAATGGGTAAATATTTTGTACTTTTTTTTATCTACGTATATTTATATATGCATAGGTAGATATATATGTGACTAGTATCCAAGATGAACAGCTAAGGATAAGTTTTATATGGGATTGATATATCTTAGTTATTTACAGAACCTTGTCTCTTAATGGGAAGATCAAGAAAATTAAATAGAGGAAATAAGAAGGCATATTATATGATGAATAAAAATACTGGTTTTTTGAGCATATATACGTATGTGACAGAAATAAGTAATAATGCATCAAATCATGAGATATTAAATTTCTGGCCTTAGGCTCTTTCCTCCTCAGAACATCCTGTAGCTTTTCATACCCACAAGGGGTGTATGTGAGTATGTATGTATGCACATATGCTGCCCATCCCTTACTGCATTGTATAAATGAATTATGTGGCTTTTATGTTATGCAAGAGCTAGTTCTGCCAAGAGCCCTATATGCATATTTTGTATGTGCAATGAATTACACAGACTATTTTGCCATTGTTGGACTGCTGAGGGGGAAAAAATGATAAATGTTAATGAAAAATTCCATAATAGACACTACTGAATTCAATGGGCATTCTGTCATACTCTTCATTGGGACCAAGATTTCAGCTCTACTCTTTATCATGGGCAGAGACAAGGAAGAGTAAAGATGCTCTGATATTCTCTACCTCACAGAAATTCTTCTTTTCCTTCTATACTGTAGGCATACTGGTATCCAGAGTTTAAAGAAACTAATCCTTGTAACTTGCAAATACTTTTCTCCTACTGAACTTGATTGCAAAGCTCTGAGTGAGTTGAAAAAGTGACCCAACTGAGAAACAGATTACAAAAAGGAAGGGGAAGAATTTTCTCATAAAAAGGACAGTAGTTGTGCATTAGAGTGCACATCACATTATTTCCCTTATGTATATCTTGTATTTTAATAAGTTGAGGAGCGGTTATTCCCAGAGAAACTGCAGGATGATATATTAGTTCCTGGAAGGAATTTACAGAGTGGTTGTGCATCTCTTATGCCTTCATCTCTTTAATCTGCATGCATCTAGCTCTTTCAGGCTCACTGCACATCTTTTATTTTTTAAACCTTTCATTGTTCTTGTTGCCTGCCTTCAGAGCTTTCAAGAAGAGTAAAAAACAACATGCAAAATTCTGGTTTCACCAGAGATTGGAAAAGACTTTAGTTGTTTCCCTAACTTTACATAAAACCCTCTAGTTTCCATAATAGACACTATCCACGTAAGGCCTGACCCAAAGCTGTTCAAGTCACTTGGAAGAGTCCCCTTTGGTACCATGGGTTAGATATCTAATTCTTTCTGGAGATAGCAGCATGCAGATTATACTGGACTTCTTTCGTTTTCTCCAAGAGAACCTAATTGCAACTTCCTCTGAAAGCCACATGTTTATTTTGGGAATGTCAAGCGTTTCGTCATTTACTGACTACTACTAATTCCTTTGTCTGTTACATTTGGACATCAATTACATTGCTCAAATTTAAAGTCTTTATCCTTCTCTTAGTAAGAGTGTTGACATAGAGTTCACAAAAAAACTCATGTGTTATTCAAGATCTGGACGATCCATTTTAGACTGAGTGATTATTTTGGTTAACAGAGAGAAGGATACCAGATGAATTGCTCCTGATATACAGGGGGCCTTTATCCTATTTGCACCTTTTCCTATAATTTTTATGCATAAATGCATGAAAATCAGTAACCATTTTATGTAGGTTTCACTTTTATCAATTTCACATTGTAATAACAGCCTGTGTATATGCAGTCTTCATCTGTTCAGGAAATCAGGTCAGGATCAGTGCCAAACCTTGGTCAGAAAGTACATCCTCTTATTTGAAACACAGAAATTGAGTCAGTTTTATTGACCTGTCAATAACAGTTGTATTGGACTCTGGCAGACTTAAAGGAACTTGTATTTCTGCCTATCCATCTGTCTGTGCGTGTGCATGCACTTGTAGGAGTCGTAGTAGGGTTTTTTCCTAAACTTTTTGTGTAAAAAGGGATTTCCTCTCATCATACTGTGAAGATCCTCCACTGACTGAAGACTGAAGCAGTAAGGAGACTATAAAAATAAAGGCAAAGAATGAGGAATCTTTTAGTCTACAGATTTTTGTATTGTTTTCTTTAACTAAGCAGTGTCATTTCCATTAATGCTGAAAATGTGTCAGCTTCATTGTCCTTTTTATTAATTTCTCTACTCAATGGCCTTAGACACATAATAATAGAAGAGCAGAGTTTTATACTAACTCAATTTTTTATTTCATGAGAGAGTACATGGATTTTCTTTTTCCATTATAAACTTAATTGAAAACCCCAAATGTACAAGTCTTCCATGAAATTATATTAGAAGAAGAATGTTTCAAGTCAGTCAAACATTCTTTTTAGATAAAACTGAAACATTTTGTTTGGAATTTAAGTCTTGTACACTTTTTACTTGTATTTGAACAATTTTCATTTTCAGAAGTATTTTAAAATGAAAATTCACACTGATCCAAAAATGCCAAAATGCAAAGTTATAATGCTATCAAAACACTTTACGTTTTAGGCAGATTTTATATTCCTCACTAAGTTTGTCAACTAGCAATGGCATTTCCCATTGAAACATTTCTAGTGACACTCTAACTGGATGTCCCCAAGCTAGATCATTCAATTCCAAGTACGACACTTATGCTTTCCCTCTCCAACATCACTTTTGTTTCAACCAGATAATCTTTGATTAATACACAAGACCTCATCAAGTAGGTAAAAAAAAAAAAAAAAAGGGGGGGGGGGGGGGGGGGGAGGGACTCTACAGAACCAAAAGAAGGGAGTGAAATCGTGTCCATCCTCATCTTTGTTATAAGATAATCTCCTGCAATATATTTACCCTCCTAAAAGAAAAGAGAATATATATTTTAAGTATATTCTGAGAAGTATCTAAATGAATGCATGGACTGTGCTCATTTGGCTCTCATTGATATCCTGGAGTGTGCCCTCCATGTTTTATTCAAGGTGCTAGGGTGTTAGCACACCCTGTGAAAGTCATCAGGCACTACAACAGCCGTCTTCTATTTCAAACACAGCTGAACTTGAACTAAGGAAAAACATACTTTAATTTGCACAGATGCCCATTTCAGGTAACCTTTTTCACATCTCCACAGAAGACTCTTTTAGTGAGCAATTCTGCAGGATGCTCTCAGAGCAGCATGTTGGCATTACACTTTGTAACTCCATGTGTCACCCTCACACTGTCTGGCGCTTCCTTTTTTTCCATTTTGTTGAGTAGCCAGGGGGCTACTTGCAATATAAGCATTATTCAACATGAGAACGAAGGCAGAAAATAGGGCCCTTGTGTGCAAGTTAAGCACAATTCTGGACCATTGCTTGTAATAGTTTTTCCTACATAATATTCTCCACTTTCATCATTTTCCTTTATATTGAAAACTAAGAAAAAGTAGTTTTGAACATTTTTTCATCCATCTTGGAGTCCTCGCTTATGCAGTCCCTTTGTTACTTTTCAGTGGTCTCTTTCTATTCTCTCTAGATATTTCTAGAACCTTTTTATATTTTTTGCTCACCTAGGTGGCATTGTTACATTTAATTTTGCTTTCTTTGCTTCCCTTTACCCCTGCTTTCTTTGCTTCCCTTTACCCCTGCTTTCTTTGCTGGCTAGATTCCATCTAGTCTTTTCAATCTATTCATGTGTTGGTTTTGGGGGGTTTGGTATTGGGCTTTTTTTTTTTTTTCCCCCAGGGTGAAATGAATAATGCAAATTACTTTGCTGCTACCTAACAAAGAGAACTATGTAGCTCTAGGTCTTGTTCTTTATTGCTTTACTTGCCTCCCTGCAGTGAGGAGTGTGTTTTGATCGACTTTCATCAGTCTTTACTTTAGCTTAACAGCTGAATTTAATTGACTGCAGTATTTTATTAAAACATATCTTGATTTCATAGCTCAAATAGCAAAATAGAAAACTGCAGTTTCTAGTAATCATGTCTCTGTTTTCTCAGGAAAATGGCTTTTTTTTTTTTTTTCGAGTAAGAAAAGGAACTGTGTGTTAATGCAGACATAGATAAAAGCTATCCAAATTCTTATATTTCCATTTTCTTTCAAATACCACAGCTTTAGCTAAGGAAATATATATAAAAGCAAAGACATCATTATAAATAAGGTACAGTACATGCTAAATTGCTGTACATCCATTATACAGCACAGCTGGCACAGATGCCAGATCTGTAAGCACTACCTCTTGTGATTAAAACATCCTTATACACTATAATACTAATATTCTACCCCACAACACTGACTTTCAACTAAAAAAATCTCTGAGTGCTTTATAAACAGAAATGTGAAGTAGAACCTGTCTCCAAGTATTATTGCCATTTAGAACTTAATTATCTGATGTAGTAGATGGTGAAGTGTCTTACTCAAGACCAGGCATAGACCCAAATATTTTTTTCTATTATGTGGATTCTACCTCTCTATCTTTGCCAAAACCTATGTCACATCTTGAAATTCATTCTGGGGAACTTGCATTTGGATCATTTAATTTACAGACCATTCACAGAGTCTTCCCTCTGTCCTTTATCCATTATATCTGACAGTGTTCCCATCACCGATCTCATAACATACTGAAAAAAATATTTAAATGCTACAGTCAAAACTTTCCAATACTGGTGCATTGTTCTGGGATTTCTGAATAGATGTAAAATCCCTTATGTAAATGTTTACACAGGGATTGAAGTAATGCCTCAGAAAACTCTAGTCAGGCTACAGTAAGGAAACCCTTATTGAAAAGGAAGAGAGAACTGTATCATTCCTGACTTTGAAGAATAAATAATAGCTCTCTAAAATTACTGGTAGGTGAATGTACTGTGAAGATATTTGGCTCAATGCTTTGCGATGCAATTTGTTCAGGAATTTCTGTTTGTTTGGGGCTTTGTTTGCTTGTTTTTTAATGAAGCCAGCTAGTGCATGCTCCGTAACATTTTAATTCTATTTTGAAATGACTCACAGCAAGCTTTGAGTTTTTATAGTAGACACAGGAACATATGCAGGTTTATTCCTTTAACAGATCTGTAGTTCTGCAGCACATAATTGAGGCATATTTGTGAGCACACAGCATGCATTGACTTGAACATTAATATCACAATGAGATCATTTGCAAGTAATGGGGATTTCAATTCTGAACTGTGAACACCTTATTGTCTAAAAGAATTCTACATAGGCTTGACTCTGTGTTTGGTGTCACACTCAGGAATGAATGCAAAATACATCATCTGCCTATACAAGCTCACGCATTGCAGGAATCAATACTTGATAATTAACATAGTTGAATTTCAAACTTTTACCTAAAAAAGGGTAGCATAATTGAGATGTTACATTTGAGTAAAGTAATCGAGATGTGGTTTGTATGCGGGTAGGGTGTCAGTACAAGACAAATAAGCTAATGGGGAATGAAACAGACATCTTACAGACAGATGTATTAGCCAAGTCAAAAGCTCCTTTGTTCAGTGAAGGCTCCTGGCAACACCATTTAACACCAATTTTAAAAACATTATAGAAAAATGTCCTAGTATACCTTATAGAAGCTGTTTAGTGATGTATTCGATCTTATTTGATTGATTTCTGTTAAGATTAGGAACATACTGGGTTGCAAAAGGAAAACCCAAATACATACTAAACTAATTTATACAGTCTGTATATTGAGAGCAGCTTTATTCATTGTAGAAATAAATCTACTCTTATGTCTGAAACGATCAATTAAGATGGTAGCCATTATTCATGAAAAGAAATATATAGTGTGTTATTCATGACAGGAGAATGTATCATGTATAAGTGGTCAATAAATCATTTTAGAGGAAAAGTGATATGGAAAACGGTGGCACTTAAGCTTTCAATTTTCATTAAAATTGTAACTGCAGCAAGCTGTTCACCAGAGATACAGACTCTGCCACACAAACTCATGTGAGTACTCAGAACTTTGCAAAAACTTTTACGCCTTTGTTCTGCACCTGATTCCACTGATTCTCAAAACGCGCTGGAGACCCTGCAAAGGGGGTATGCAGGGCCATGCTCTCATATACTGGGTACTCACCTCCTGCTTAGTTTTAAAACCTATGTGGCTTTGAGTGTGAATCCATAACGTGCAGCAAATTTGACAAGGGGAGAATGTAAAAATTTGCTGGTGGAGTCAATGCTTTTAGTAAAATAGTACCATTGCAGAAAATTTGCTTTACAGCTTATTTTGCTTACATGTTCTTATTTTCTTTATTATCTTTTATTCTTGCCTTGTCAAAATACGTCCTTATTCCACCATCAATACCTAACTGTGCTCTGTTTAAATCAATAAGCCACCTACTCTTAGGTGATCACACTCATTTTCAAGACACTTAATTCCAATTGCTTTGCTTTGACAAGATTTCCTACAGAGGTTAAATTTAGTGACAGTGAACATACTGGCAGCTTAGAGTCTGTTAAGCCACCATCTCAGGCATCTGCTGTATTTCACATGCTATATTTTATGTAATACCATGAAAAATTATCATACCTATAAAATTAACCCAATACCTAGGAGACCTGGTTATAGAAAATGTTGCAAATAGGATCAGCACTATAATGTAGTTACATACCAATCCATCTTCTTGCTCCTCCAAACAGGTCCCATGCCAAACAGTCCTTCTCCTTCCCTGGAGCAGAGAGGTGGAGAGAGGGGCAGGGCCAGAAGGCCATTATTTTTTTTTCAGTTCTCAGGTCCCATCTTACTGACAGTGCAGAGCAATCAAGAAGCTCAAACACTGCATTCAGTGGTGTCATCTCCAAAGCCCTCTCCTTCCATCTTCACTTTGGGAGGCACAGGTGAACTGCATCATCTCCACTTCCTCTGCTGTTAAACAATGCAGAAAATATTTCTCAACAGGACTGATGTAGTTAGTGAGAGTTTTCAGAAGAGCTGTGCCCTGAATGTAAGAGTTAATGGTTTATGGCAGTAAGACACATATCATAGTTCTCTTTTTGGCTAGTTATCAAAACTTAGTCAATTTTCAAGTACAGATTAATTTTTTTTGTTGTCTTAATCTCATTTTTTTGAGGTTTAAATTTTCTATCTGATATTAAGCTTTCCCTAAGAAAAACCTTTGAAAATTAAAATATAGGAGGAGGTTTTTTTAGTCTGTGGGGTTTTTTTAAACCTCTTGCCATAACAATTAAACTGCTACTGCTATGTAGAATGGTATCAGGTTTTACATGCTGTACTGGCAATAGAGCATCACAAAATTCTCCATGGCAGTTTACCTACCTTGAAAGCTATCAGCTGTTATTTACAACATACTCATAGCACACTGTCATAAACTTGTTCCGTGCTGACCTTCTGGCGCAATGAAACTGGTTTGTTGGAAGAAATTAGACTACCGGTTATGGTAGCACAAGTTCAATCTCTGTGATATTTGTTCAGCTGCTACAGAAGCAAATAAAGCTCCAAGTGAATTTGATTTGTGCAGGCTGTATATTGCCATCTAACTGACGGACAGCACCGCTCTTCTCTAGAACAACTCACATGATCCATTGACTGTTTTCAAGATATCGCAGCAGGTCTCCCCTTCCTAGGAGGAAAGCAAGGCTTCAGGAAGAAAAGGTTTCCCTGTCAGTTTGCAAAAGATATACCATCAGTGGTTCACATATCCACAGCGATGTAAGTTCTTATACCTCCCATTCAACATCCTGCATATCCCAAAAGTTTCATATCTATAAACAAGCATATGTACATGTGTATTTACATTATTTGCTTCTGTTTGATAGTATCCAGAAAACATGAAGTACGAAGTTAATTTTCCTCCTTTAGTGTGGTAAGATAAACACTTACAGCATTATGATATATTAGTTATCTTTAAAAACAAACCCAAAAACTCCTGCAATGCAAAATCACTACAAGTTGTAATATGCTGATTAATCAAGGCAGGAGTAACTCCAAGTGATGCCAGGTCTCACTATTTCCCAGCATTTCCTTGCATTCCCTCCAACAGTAGACCTTGAAATTTCAGGTTATAAAAGACCCTATTTTGAAGTATCGACTCTTTTGAAAGTGATCTCATTTTTTCTGGAATGTGAGCAATATGTGTAAAAACATGGTAAATTGGCATACAGAGCCACTGCAAAAGAACAGTGTGTTGGGTAAAGCCAGTTTGGCATGTAAGGGGTTATTGGGCCGGTAATGGTGTTTTTGATGGTGCTATGAAAGGGATGAAAAGGGTGGTACAAAAGAAAATCTCATAAGATGAGGTTGCGTGCTGTCTTCTCCCAGCTGGCTGAGGCTGGAAGGGCCTCGGGTGATTATTACTGAACAGTTTGAGTTGATTTGTTCTGGTTTGGAGTTTGTGGTTTTGGAAGTAAAGCAAGCCCTGAGGAAGGAGATGCAAATAGAAGATGTATAGTTAGGGACTTTATTTTTCCTTGTACGGCTGGTGAGCCTGCACAGTGACTTACAATTAGCAATAAAGTCCAGACAGTCCTTTACAAATCATGAGCTAGGTGAATTCTTTACCTTCAGAAGTACCGAATGGCTTTAAAGAAAAAAAAAAAAACCTTTCAATGAATGCCTACTGAAATTTAAATCTTAATTCATTCCCGCTATGCTTGGGCCTCTTTTAGATTCTCTTTCTGTCAATGTTCAAGCAAGCAATCATTGCTTGTAGGAACCAAAATTTAACTACACAGGTTCCATGTTCATATCAGATAAGGCATATTTTTATATGGAATGGGAAAGTAATTGAAACGGCAAGGGGTAGAAGGGGAAATGTTCCACAGAAACCTTATCAGAGCCCTGCAACGGGAGTAACTGAGCACCCACCAAAAGAAATATCATACATATAAAGAGAAGCGTATGCGTAGACATCCTATGTGACATCAAGGAAACAATAATACATATACATTATATAGGCCAATGTGTCCTATAGATTATCAATGTCTATAGTTATGTATAAATCTGTATAAATGACATATTCTTCAACTCTGCTTCTTATTTAAAAGGTGACCCATTGTTTAGTTTCCGAATTTTTTTTCTCCTTTAAAAGGGGATTTCAGAATGATTGTGGATTCCCAAGAACCTGCTGCAAATAAAAGCCAATATTAACAACCAATTGTACACATATGTGAGCAAGATTGTCAAGGTGATTATAGAGGCCTGTAAAGAAGAATTTAAAAATAGTTCCGTGTGCAATGTGCATGTTGAATTAGAACCCCCGAAGGCAACTTCACAAATCAGCAAACCAAGTGGTGACTCATTATAATGTAGAAAATGTTGCAGGAGTTACTGCAGCCCAAGCCTCGTTATTCAAAGGTAAGTAAGTCACATAACTGCTTGCTACAGAGTGATGAAGATTTCCTTTAGACATTAATCAGACACTGGTTCCTATTCTCAAAGAACTCCAGCAAAAATAATAAACAAAAAGGCTAAAAGACCCTGGGAGATCTACTCCAACATAAAAAAAAAAAAAAAGTGGAATAGAGTAATAATAAAGCAGCACACCTTGCTCTTCCTAATTCCTAAAGAGGAATGCTCAGCATTCCTCTTCCTAATTCCTAAAGGCATTCCTCTTCCTAATACAGTGTGAAGTATGCGATCCAAGTGTCCTATATGTGGCGTGAATCCCTACACTCTGGACGGTGCAGTGTCGCACTCTCTGCCTCCTGTCTATAATACATGCACCGCTCAGGGTGCCAGCAATGATGAGCTTGTGCTCAGCAACAGGAGCAGTCTTGTGCTTTCTACCATTTTGTCACAAGGTATCTCTGCTGAAGCCGTTCAGAGGTAGTGTACTGACTGGCCACTCTGTTTGATGGTATACGCCTAAAACCAAGACCTTACCTCCCACTTGCTTGTGTGCACATCGAGCTTGAATGAGCAGGTGAGGGAGATCCATTTCCTTTTCACTGCTTCCATACGGGAGGTGTCACACAGCCGAAAATAGTAGCAATGCTTCAACATAACGGATGACACATCTATTCTCCTGTTACTTTTCATCAGACTTCTTGGTGCTGGGTGAAGAACGAGGATTGTGCTGGCACTGCAAACTCTTTCTCAAGCAAAAAGAATTGCAGCTGGCTCCTCCATCATCACGCAGGAGGAGGAGAGGGCTATGATTTGACATAGGCATTCTGGGGCTTGAATCTGAATTTATGAGCACTTTCACAGCCTGCTAATTCCAGTGGAAGTAGGCAATGTCTCGCACTCCATGGGAAGTTGAGCCCTTATTTACACTAATATCAGCTTTTATGTTTTAACATAACATTTATGCCTGTGCAATCACAGATGAGATTTTCAAACCTGAAATTTTTTTGACTGCAGATGAATTACTGTAATTACATCTCACTAAAGCAATGACAAAATACTTTCTTAGCTATGAAGAAAAAAGCTATAAAGAGAAAAGGTTTTTCCGTACCTGAAAATGAATCATACTTGTGAATGCATTCCCTGGACTCAGTCAAATTCTGAAACATCATGCGTAGGCAGTATTCATGACTAGGAAAAAGACAATAAACAGCATAAATACCCAGGCAGCCCTTCCTTTAAACAAGTAAATTGCTAGTCTGGGAACTTATTTCTCTTAACAGGGATGACCTAATGAATACAATCATTAAGACTCGAGAAAATGCCAGGCATGCTGCACCTCCTTACTGTATTGACTCTTTTCTTTAAACAGTAAAACTGAAATCACTTACAAACTTTAATAGCAGCTAAAAGAAATACTTACAAGTTGGGGGTGCTAAGAAGAAAATCATTTCTCCTACGGAGAAAAACAACTATAGGATTTGAAAGCATATTTGTCGGGGAAAAGAATTTGCTAAAGGTGGAAAACACAGTGGGGCTTTTCTCCAAATTCCCTTGCTGATAAATGAGGACTAATGCTTAAGCCCTTCTAATGAAGACGAGTTTACCATGGAATAAAGTCGTCAATGATGAGCAGAAAATAGAGCATTTGTAAATACAATGTAACACAGAATGATAAAGCACATCCAATTTATGCAAAGATGTGCTTGCAGCAGTACGATAAATAATATCCGCATAATCAATTACTGGAAGAAAGACAGACTGAATAAATTGTTTTCTGGCAATTTATGGAAAACAAGCCTAGCACAAAAAGGACAATTTTACTTTAGTCTTTTAACAAGATTGTCTGACGAGCACTAAAACCAAACTTACTAATGATTCAAAGGACACAATATTTATAACTGTCTATTTTCATTAGCAATAGAAAATTTGAAGTAGGGCAAAAGCAAAGTTCCTATTTTTTAAGTTAGAAGGCAGGATATACAATGTAATAATAGAAATATACACACATACTTGCTCTTCCCTGTACCTGAGATTCTTTGTTTTAAAAACACATCCAGATTAAGAGGGGAGGGAGAGAAAGCTAGAGAAAAATCTGAGGCGAGCCAATAACTAATAATGGGATACTACATGTATTTGAATTCACTATAGTAGACACACATGTAATGGTTGGATGCTACATCCAGTGGTCTCAGTGGGAAAGTTTATATTGAGCTGGATGAACAAGACTTTAAAGAAATTCTGGGACTACTTTAAAACTGAATTGGGTACGTTGAAATATCACCATTCACTCAGCTAAGCAGATGAAAAAAGTAAATCAATACTCAGCGGATATGATGCTCAGTGTGATGTTTGATTGTGACTGAGAGTGTGAAAACTATCTCCTTAAAATTTGCTACTGACACTGGGATTCAGCTAGGCATTTGAATACGCACACTATGATATCCCTCTTTTGGGGACTCCCTGTCACATATTCACCTATTGCTCTACAATTGGCATGTTTCAAGGTAATCACATCTTGATTAGCCATGGTCTGATTAATGGAAATACTTAGTTGTTCAGAGGTCTAACATCTCCCCAGAGGCTTCACTTCAGCCCATAAGTCTTCAGGCAGTGGTCAGGCTTCGCTGCCTAAGTGCACATGGAGCTACTTCCTGAAGTCTTTAAGCCTAATTCAGGACATTAAGACTTCATGGTACAAAGATTTATGTGCTGAAGCATGGACCTCACATAAAGACTTATGTACTAAAAACCTAAGAGCAGTTGCTGTTCTCTCTTACTGACCCAGACAGCAGTTAGACACAGAGATGGAGACTAGAAAGGGTCTAAGTGCAGGCTTGAAAGCAAACTGAGCAAGCACCCAGTATTAGTCCCCAGAGAGCCTTTTAGGAAGGCCAGAAAGTATGTGTTGAGGTGCTTGCACACATGGGCTTCATGTGTGCACGTGTGAGAAAGCTGAACACTTCCTACAGGTTGGAAATGTCCATGGTGTTGCGTTGAGGTATATGCACCTTGTACTACACACAGCAGATCTCTGAAGTGGTAGAGCTTCACCTGTTACTGAGAAATATGTGACTAAAATACATGAGCAATAAACTGAAAAAATTCACATTCTGAACGTAATAAACCAAAGTATAAAGCCACTTAAGTTACTTTCTGAAATGAAATAGCAATGTTCTGCAATACTGCTTCAGTGTTTAGGATTTGACTCTGTAACATTGATAGGGAAACCAGTTTTAGTTCCAATGGAAGCTTTGCTGGACTCTCCCAAGTGCTGCACTTGTTGCACAGACTGATATGGCATCAAGGCTAGGAAAGGCAAATGGCTTCTGCAGAACAAGAGGATCGAGCCCTCGACGAAGCACTGGTAAAATTTCCAGTGAAAATACTTGTTCTCAGCATTGTAAGCACCAAGTATTTGGAAGTACAGTCTCCACTGCACTTCAGTGTGGAAGACAAAGGCACACAGGTCCTTCTGGATGGAAGAATCCCTTCATAAAACATGTCTTTTACACAAAAACAAAAAAAAAATCAACATTGTACCCGCTGAGTTACTTCCTCAGAGAATTCACCATTTCTAAAAGGAGCAGAGACCCCCATTTTTCTGATTGTCCTCAAAGTAAAATCTGCAACCTAATTTCCTTAGAAGGAAAAAAGGGGGGGGGGGGGGGGGGTTGGGGGATATATTTTGTGATGTGCATAAGACAGCATTGGTGTTCTAATAATTTTTGTTTTATAAGGCTAATACCAAAGCCTAACAAAGGCATATTAAACACAAGACATGTGAGGAAATAAACAGAAATAAGTGGAGAAGATAAACATTGATTTCCTTTTATGTAATTCTGGTAATGGGTGTTATTTCATTATGTGTTTTGCCTCTAAAAAGATGCATGATCCACTCATTCACAGCCCTGTGCTGCCATAAAGACAATCTGAAGCTGAGTACCTGTGAAAACTCATGCAAGGAAATTTTAGAGGCAGCATTAAAAGAAAATAAAAATCACTCAATAGCATAGATTAATTTTCCTCATTAACATGATTTCTTGAGTTTCTGGGCATCTCCTAGTAGTAATTTGTGAAGTTACTCCAGTAATATCAACTGAGAGACCTGATCATCCCAAAATAGAGGCAGCAAAAAGTCTTCAAGTCCACCACTCATCTTTCAGCTGCAGTTATTGTAACTGCAAATAGCAGTGGCCATATTTTAGAGTAGTTCTCCAGGTTCCATGTCCTGAATGGAGAAGCAGCTTGATAACAAAGGCTGAAAGACATCCTTGAATACCCTTTACCTGAGTTGCCTTGTGTGTTCCTTACCAGCAGCCAAGGATCTGGGCCATTAAGTTCAAAGGATATAACCTATTCAAACTTTAACATTCCATTTAATGTTAATTTATAATTGAAATCTTAAGAAACTACAGAAGCCTTATTCATTTTATTAAACCCAAGTACATTTATTACAATCTGAAACTGCAGCAAGAGATTTTTGGGTTGAATATTTCATTAATGTAATTTTTCTTTTTTATTTTCCAAGAAAAATCTCGAGGAAATTTAGTGAAAGCAATGGCTTTATGCTCTGCTTCAAGAAAGTACCCAAATACTATGATAGAAAGTTATCACTTCAGTGAGACACTGAATGTAGTTTGAAGTAAAGTTCCACACAAGTTTCTTCTCAGAGCCTAAACTTAAGACAGATATGTTTCACAGATTGAGAAAATGCTGAGACAATGTTCTTCTACATACCTTGTCATATATTCCACTGTAGCATATTCTAATGTCCTTGCTATTTTTTTGCACTGACCCACTCACACAAGGAATAACAATGTTTAGCTATGTTTTCATTTAATTCTCATGTCTTGGGAGGTGGTAGATCTGGAACGTTACAACAAGGTCTTCTCTTTGCTGCAATTTGCATGTAGAAGAAAGGTTGAGTGTTAATATTGCAGCTAACAAGATACGACAATTTAGAAAAGAATTGTTGTGAAAAAAAACCCAAACAAGCCAAAACCAAATCTCTGACACTTCAAAGCAGGAAGATGTTTTCCACAAGAAAAGAATCCTTAATATATGCAGAAAACTGAAGGGGTGCTGCAGATGTAGTGCCTGAACGATTTTGAAGCATTGCTACAGACTGTAGTTGTCTGACATGGGGACCAGTGCTATCAGCTACGCAGTTTTTCTCCTGTTTTGGCAATTTTTCTTACTCTATATTTCTGAAAAACATATCAGATGTATACTTTGACCATCCTGCAGGGAACTGTGGATTTTATGATAAAATAAATAAAATAATCCAAATCTCAAGAATTGTCACTTAGTACTTGAAGACTTACTCTTTAACATACTGGGGAAAAAACAAGGCTCAGAACCTTTTCATGATTTGTAAACCAGAACAGCATATATTTTCTGGTAAATGAAAACTGAAAGGAAATAACCCCCCACTTTCAGCAATGGAGGGAATGAAGAAAGGTATTAGAGTAGGTACGAGTCCAAAACTAAAGTTATTTTTAAGAGCATCATCTGATACTAGATAAAAGAAAGACATTTTTTTTTATGATGAGGGTGGTGATACACTGGCACAGGTTGGCTAGAGAGATCATAGAAGCCCCCCATCCCTGGAAACCTTCAAGGTCAGGTTGGATGGGGCTCTGAGTATTTTGTTTGAAAATAGAGAAAACAGACTGAAAGGGGACAACTTGAACACAGAACCTGAGATTGTATTATGTGGCTAGATCCCTATACAGTTCTCTTTAAAGGGCTGAGTCTTTTTTAATATATTTATTGAAAAATAAGAATTTGTAGGGTTAGGATCAGAATGGGTGGGTATAGTCACTGATATCCCAAAGCTCCCTCTCTGGCAGTTTTGTTTTGCTGTTGTTTGGAGGCTTCTTTTTAACACAGCATCCAAACCTTTTCCCTGCCTCCTAATAACCATAGTGGGTATCACTGAAATTACATCCTAGTCCCTACCTCAGCTGTCTTTAGGCTCTGAAACTTTTCATTTCTCATAATGTCACAAGTAAAAACTGAACTTGCCCTATGAATTTCAATGGTCACTTAAAACATTTTTTTTTTTCTTTTTTCTTTTACTGATAGGGCTTCCAGGATTTTCACTGTTTGATGTTGAGAAGTATGGACATATAAAGAAAAGATCAAAGTACACTCCTGGTTAATAAAACTCAGCAAAAGTTACTGAACAAAATGCTGGTAAAATTAGACTTCATCAAAGAATCATGGATAGCTAAGGATCAAGAGGAAACATTAAAAATCAAGGTAGAAATATTTTTTTAAATGCAGAAGAAGGAAGAAAAATTTGGATTTTGAAGGGCAGCAGGGAAAGATGTTACACATCATTATCTAATTTCATATTGTCATTTTCACACCAGTTTACAGATAAAGTGCTGGAAGGTAGATTACAAAGTCCATAGTTTAATAATATAGTTGTCAGTGAACCTATCTTCTGAATGAAGACACAATATTTACATTTGATACCATAATACTTTATAGATAGATTATATTATAAAGCATGGGAAAAATACAGTCTTGTTTTCAAGAATAATAGCAATAAGAACTTTACAAAAGAAGACCTTTAAGTATAAACATTTAAAATAAATGTCTTGTTTATTTTTTATTTACAAAAAAGAAAGGAACTACTTTAAAGAAGCTCATTTTTTCCTTTGTAAGGATCTCATTAGACAGGTTATGTATGAAAAAGCAACTCTATGTTCCATACTACACTACTACTACTTTTAATCTCCTCTCTAGCATTGTCCATACCATCTGTTTCAAGCAGCAAGCAGTCCTGTAAAAGACATATTATTGAAAAACTGAGAATAACCAATTAGGAACTAACTCATTACATAGTAAAATTATGTGTCTAACTCTCACAGCTAAGACTGTATGCCTGGTGTGATCATTTTGAAATCATAACAGTATAAGTTACTTTCAATTACTTTGCTATTGCTATAAATGACCAATATTTCCCAGGAAGACTATTAGTATTTAGCTATGTTGTATAAGGTGTGATGGTTCTTATACATTTAAAATGACACTTCTACTGTGACTATGTTCTTGCATCAAAAATAAACGAGTACTTGGGTTATTTTTCCCATGCTTTGCCTTAGTCTAATACATGAGGTTCTCTAAACATAACTAAGTATTTTAGTCCATGTCTCTGCAGTAACAAAGAATGCTACAAATATTTTTGTCATCCTTTTTTATTCCATCTTGACAACCCAAATAGGACAGGGAGTTCAAGGTGAAAACACTGCTGATTTTATTAAATTTTTCTATTCCATTGTTGATCAACTGTGCTTCCTCCAGTTCCTCACATGAACTGAACTCTGCTGGCTTGGCTGTTACTAGGCACTGAACAGGTGTTTCATTACACTAGTCCCAAAAGACATTATTTTTTTCTCTAGATACGCAAGACACTGACAAGCGGAATAGATTGTATCCGACAGGTGGGAACTTTATTAAACTAATCCCAAAGGAAAAGTAAAGAGATGTAAAATATCCCGGTCCTGCTCTGTTCTATACAGTCCAGTCCAGTAAGTCTGCAGAATTTGCATGCCAAGTGTAGGATGATGACACTGAGCTTTCTCTACAGAGTCCCAGAGCAAGGATTCAGTGGTGTTAAGTGCCACAGGGTCTTCGTCTTTACAGATGAGAACTGAGAAATGCAGTGGCATTCACTTAGAATGACTGAAATTTAAAGCCATGCATAGACCCAGCCTTGCCTCTCAAACTGCCCTATTCACTTCAACTGCTGTCGGAGAGATGAAAAGAAAAATACATCTTGTCCAGTGAGAAATTAATTTTTTCTAACCCTGGAAAAACTAACCATTCAGAGTCTAGAACATGCCAGAAACAGTCTTTCCCTAAGAAAAAGAGAACTATAAGAACAAAGGAGGAATAAGGTAATGCCACTAGGTGGAGAAAAAATTGGCTTCTCATTCTTCCTCTTGGTCCTATGGGAGACTGAGTTGACCAAATCACTTGAAGACCAACCAATTACTGCTTTGAACTGCGAGGATGTTTCTCCTCCCCCACATTGATTATTCATTGCACAGAAAGATAAAGTGAAGGAAAACTTAGGGCAGCCACACAGAGATAAAACCACTTGCCCACAGAATTCATATTCCTACAGTCTGTACATCCTGCATTAGTCAGACAAAAGCTGCTACTTGGCCATGTTAGAAGGAGTAAATATTTCCCAAATTGGGACAGTTAATTTAGATGACAGCTGCAGAGGTGACTATTCTTAATTCTTTCATTGCATTTTGAACATTGATTTCATTGCTATCACTCAGTGAAAGTCAGAACAACAGAATGAGGATGTTCTTTCTTTGATCTTTCTTTGAACAGATTATGGAATCATTCAGTGTTCATGTTTGCATTTGTTACGTTTTTGGTTTTTATGGTTAATATCTAACTAGTGAACAAAAACCAACCAAGCCAAAAAAAAATCTGAGACAACTCTCTACAAATTCAGAAAGCACCAGCCCTCTTTCTGTGAGACATCACTGAGACAAGGTCACCTTTCAGTTCTGGTATCTCTGTTGTAGGTTTTCAGTAGAAATATTTTAGAAACTGTGTTTTTGAATCTGATACATTTTCAAACAGATAACTCAGGTGGTACTTTAAGCCTTTCCATACCTCACCTAATATTGTTTCATGAACTCTCTTGATTTTTTTCTTTCCTCCTTATCATTTAATTATTCTGCCTATTTTTTTTTTTCCATTTTTGTGTATTCCATTTTTCTTCCTTCTCCTCAGTTTTTAATCTACAGGGCATTTCATATTTTCCTCCATTTCTTCCATCTTGTTCCCTCATTTTTTCTGTTTTTTTACTCTTTCCTTTTTCTTCACTATTCCTCTTACTTTCTTTGATACTCCACTTCTTTTGCCTCAGCAATCTATTAATGGGCAAGTGGATGTATTTCTTTGAAAGGGTTCTCTAAAATAATTTCAGTACCACAAGAACATTTAGATGTACAACAGGCACGTTCATTTTCAACGCATTAAATTGTCACTGGAATACTGAAATAGCTGGAGTGCTGTGACAATACTCCCTTTTGCTTCTTCAGAGATACTAAGTTTGCCAAATAGGCACAAATCATGTATACCAGAGTCATACCCATCAAAATTGCAGTCTGTAGTCTGCACTGCTCAAATTGGAGTCTGCTGCCAGATTGTTTGAAAGAATACACAGGAAAGTACACAGCTGTGGAAGTCTCTAACTAAATGAATAATGCAATATCAACATCTGTAGGATTTTTTTAAATGCTAAACGTTCAGTTATGAAGCCTCTGCCGAGGACACAGATGGTAATGATGTTGCTGTTCTTGCAGAGGTTCCCACCAGAAACAGACAGGGTTCCATAATCAGACTGGACTGTTAATGCCTGAAACAATACTTTCCTTTAGCAGTGCTAGCTCTCAATGCATCGCAAAATGATAAATGCTTGCTTTGTGGGTTGCATTTAATTCCAAGCTTTGTTAAGCTAAAGAAATCCAGTAATGAATATGGACATCTTCAAGCACAAATACAGATGCCAACACCAGTTGAGAGCACTCAGCAGGTGAATTTAAACTGACAATCCAAGTTAAGGTAGAATAATTAAAATAAATTTTTCATTCAGTGCAAAAAAAACCCAAACCATAAGTCCTATGTTTACCTCAGAAAAACACAAACAACTAAGTGAACTTTCCCTATATGCACAACAGTATTATTGCATGAGATTACATGTATTTTTCTGCTTTATAAAACACATCAGTATGCATTGCCTACTGAAAGACTAAAAAGAAATAAACCTAATCTCTGAATACAAGCAAACAAATACAATCTGTTCATCATCCAATGTTTTAGGGCATCAGTGAAAGAGAACACACTGTCCTATAATTTATTCTTTGTCCATTACTTTTTCCCATCAATAAAAATTGTGTTGCAAAGGCACTGAGAAAATACAAGAAAGGACTTTTGCTCAAATTAGATGATGTCCCCGGACTCAGAAAAAAACTACAAGAACTAACTGAAAGTCAACATGAAGCTAAGCAGTGCTGAGAGGCAAAGGAAGTATAAGAAGTTAATAAGGAAAGCAAAGGAAGTATAGGAAGTTAATAAGGAAAGCAAAGACTATATAAAACAAGCCTCTGAGAGAAGGCATGATGTCACCAATCAGCTCATCTGGACAGTTGTAGTCTCAACACTGGATCCCAGACACAACTTCTTAGCTGGGATAGGCTCACCAGAAAGATCAAAGTTTATGTCCTTTGTGTATTGACAGAGCTGAGCCAAGTATATGAGGAATTTTAAAAACTGCACCCAAACTGAAGAAGAATATTTCAAAACTTTGGAAGACAGAAGAAAAGGTCAAGATGCTAAACCAGAGATTGCAGGAAACCTGTCCAGACAAAAAAGGAAAAGAAGGCATCATTTTCAGCAAAGGTTCTTGATTATACATAACTTTATAAATTTCAGTAACTCCCTCTTCCTTGTTTGCTTGAATTTTTAGGAAAAGATCAGAACTTCAGCCAAAAGAAACCTGACATAACCAGCAGTTGCTTTGCCTATTAAAATTCAGGAAATACAGCCTTTAGAGAAAACTACTTACCTCTACAAGGCATGGAGTTCATAACCGGTAGGATCTTCAAGCACTTAGCATCATTTCTCTGGGAAAGATGCTTATTCCTGGCAAATGCTCTACTGCAAAATCTGAAAGGGGCAAGGTTTTGGATCACCCACATTGCTGTCCTGAGGAGCTGCTTTGCAGCTTTGTTTGTGTCATGCTTTTGTCACAGCCATGTCCTGTGAAGACAGGGAGCCACGTGCTTCTGCTGCTTGCTGACAGAGATGTCAGGACAAGCGGAGTCTTATTTTCCTTTTCTCTTTGACTTTGGCTCCTTCAAAAGTTTGACTTGCTGTCTGGCAGAGACTGCTTTGGGTCTGGGACTGACGATACCAGCTCAGCAAAGCCTGAAGACAACTGTGCCTTTATCCCTTCAGAATTTTCCTATTCCTCAAGTCACATTTTGAAAAAGAATAATTGCTATTAGAAACACTTGGCAGGGGGAATGTGGAGAAGGGAAGACAGAGAGAGAGATAGAGAGGAGCAACACAAGCACTTCCTAAAGTCAAGAAATCCTACAGTGCTCTGGAATAGAAGACCCTGGGGGACCATCAAATGGGCAATAGTTCAGCAGTTTCATCACCTCATAATACCCCAAGGGGTGCAAAAACAGCACACAAAATCCTCAGCTGTAGTTTTAAAAGTGAGAAAGTTGCTATAAAACAGAGCCTCTCAGGTCATACCATTCTTTTCCAGGGGGAAAAAAAAAAAAAAAACAACAAAAAAAAAAGCATACAGTTCTTCCCATAGGAGAAACAGAAGCATTCTTAGCCAAAGAACAGAGGCAGACTCTGAACTCTGGGGTCACAGGAGCTGTTATAGCCAAGATTAAAACCCACTAAAACTTCTCCTTAAGTAGAGAGGCAAAACTCAGGACCTCTGTGCTGTAAACTGAAGAAGAAATTCTACCCCTAAAGTAGCAGATAGAGATAAAACATCCAGAGAGAGATTAGAAATAGACCTGCAAAACGTGCATATAGTGCCAGTCAAATGTGATAAAAACCAGAAAACTCTTTCACCAACTTTGAAAAAAAACCGAAACAACAATGCATCTCTAGTATTCATATTTTTCTACACATAAAAAAAAAAAAAAAAACCCAAACAAAAAAATAACCCCAAACAAACCAATACATGAATGTACACCTTGATGCACAGAACATCAGCATTTCTCACATGCAGGAATCTGAGCTTCAAACCAAGCCACTGAGGGCCTCAGCGACTTGCCCAAGGTCAAAATATAAAACCCATGTAAGGCTCTTTGATTGTGATTTGCTTTCTAATGTAGAAAAAGCTCACATGTTAAGGGAACTGAAACACTTTTCAGGCATACAAGAGCTCCATCTAACTAATTTACTATTCATATATACTTTAAAGAACCTGATCCCAGTAGATGTTTGTTCACATCACAAAGCCACCACATACTTTGAAATAATCTGTTCGAGTTGGAAGACTCTGTAGAGGAAAGGCCCAGAAACCCAGAACTGAAACAGAAGATGTGTAACAAAGCAGGATCAAAGGATATACTGACAGGAGCGTTCAGGAAGCTGTGACAGTGTTTCTATGCTCTGCGAATAGCTTGAATCCAGGCTATCTTGTGTTAATATTCATACATAAAATGTTCATCAAAACCTTAATAATGGTATTAAGATGGTAATACAACTTCTGCTCTCTTGTGAAACTTTTACTGTTGGTTAAGACTTCTGTTTTGTTTTTCCCCTTTGGAATCTTTATTTTCACATCTCCTTCTACTTCTCAGTTTCTTAAAAACTCCTGATACATACTCAGGCACATTATTATAACAGCTATACTGTCTGCTACAATACACTCCGGCCTGTAAGGGCTTTGTTAACACGAGCTTCCCACAAAAATCTGAACCAAGTCTAGAAAAGCACTTAAATACTCTTATTTTTAACAATATAGTTAACTCCAGTTGAACAGTTACTGGGAAAAAAATTGAAAATTACACGTATTGTGAAATCCTTTGCTCACAGTCAGCAGCCTCACTGCTGAAGCAGTGTCTCTGTGTAGTATATGTCCTGAAATATGCATATAGTTCATATGTGTTTTCTCTTTCCTAAGAACACAGAGCCACAGAATCTTGTCACTCTTTCTCATTTGTCTGTCAGTGGAGCAGACTCTGCTTTCTACTGCACACTTGCTACCTAAGTAAATGAAATAATACCCTACAGAAGAGAATATAAGCATTTTTCCATAAGACCTTGACGCTAAACAGTCTGATAACTGTAATGTTGTGACCATTGTGGAGTATCTTGACCTATATATACACCTACCTATATATCTAAATTTATTTCCCATAAGCAAAGCACCTCTGAGCACCAAACTGAGGAAGATGATCTATACCAGGCATCAATAAAACATATTATCAATACAAAACCAAAGAACAAACAATCTGTTTAGAAAGATTATAATTTGTACATCTAAGATCTTAGGAATGTTTCAGTATGTTGAGGAACCACATAGAGAGAGAACAAAATGTCTTATGAAACCTTAAATTATGTAAAATACTGAGATGTATTATATGAGGCATTTTAAATAAGGGCAGAATAAAGGCTAAATACTTCTGAACTGTCTCAGAAAAAATTAATCCTTCTTACTTCATGCACCATTACTAGACTCTGATATTAAAATGCCTCCTGCCTGTAGGCCGATGTGGTTATAATTATTCACTTGTCTTAATTCATATTTTATGTACTATGTGTATTTTCATGCAGCACCAATTGTGGTGGCATCCAACAATTAAAAACAAGCATAAATTAATCTCTCGTTTACAGGCAACCATCTTCAATTAATGAACTAAAGGACCTTCTACGATTTTTAATTAAAGTTCTGAATAAACCAATACATCTTATATAAATCTTATGAAATCTGAACTCTTCATGAGGACCTTTTTAACAACACCTTGGAGGCCATTTTATCCCTATTGCAAAAATAAAAGCCTAAGGTTTTTGTCTCCCTGACTACTAGTGGGTGCCCCAGGACTAGGTAATATCCTCCCAGCACCACTTGAGCAGTAGTTAGTGTATTGATTCTAGCCTCAGAAAAGTTACATTCAATTTTTCCAGTGCTGACTCCCTGAACAACCTTGGGAAAGAAAACTGGTATTTTGTATACAATTTCTTTGTCTCACAGAGGTGCCATAGTGATAAGTCATGGAGTAGGTGATAACACTATGTAGAAATTGTAAAGTCTTTTCTGTAAATGTTACAATCACTAGACAGCACTTCCCTGACAGGGTTCATCCTCAAACACAGTGCCTGAACCTGGACCCAAAGGTACTATTTTGTGTATAGATCCACAGGGAAAAAAAAAAAAAAAAAAGAGAATTTAGGACAAAACCCCATGTCATTTTTCTGGGATGGGATGACTATAGCAGCACCCTACATATTTATTAGGCTTTTACAATTCCTGAATAATGCAATGATTCTTGTCAGGGAATTGATCATGTCAATACACACAGCAGTCCATCAGGCTTTTTCTTGTAGCCACATATGGCAACATGATGGCACTTGAATAAAGAAGTGAGGATATTTACATCTCCCGTGAAGTCATGCTCCCAGACGTAGCATAGGAAGCAAAGGTTCCAGCTGTAACCCAAACAAGAGCACACAGTGAGTTGAAAGTACAGAATTCAAAGCTCATCTCAAGCATGCCCTAAAGAAGAGAAGAAAACATAAAAATCCTTCTTTTTTAGACCTAGTTTTGGACCATATCAGCCCCAAGTCATCCTTCTAATAAGAATATAAGAAACTGTGGCAAAGGTCCAGCTCCCAAGTAGTTGGGTCCTAAACTGATAGAGGTTGAAAAATAAAACCCAACATTAACATTAACTTAGCACCAACCACTACTTTTCATTCTGTAAGCAAGCTACGTGCTGCACAGATATAGACATTATTCTATTAGTATTTGATTGGTGAATACTAGATTATCAGTATTTAATGCAAATACTTTTACTGAGTATGTTGCACTGTATAACCCGTATTACAGAGTGAAATCCTAGAATATATTCATAACTTAGTTTCAGTGGGAGTCTGTGACTATAATAAAATAATATATAGCACTGCATGGGTATTAAGATTCAAGTACACAATAGAAAATTAGAAGCATATAGTACTGATATTTTGGAAAAATAGCTGAAAAACATATTCTTTTTAAAGATCCTTATGGACTTTTCTTTATCAAAGCTGATATCTGCATTTAAGTATATATTTCTGTCTAAACAGTAATATTTCTATTGCTACCTTTTGTAGGTTAGAAATATTCATACTGAAAAGAATGAGAAGACTACTCCTCAATATTTAGATTTCAAACACATATGAGGAGGATACTTATATTAAACTCTCCCTCAGAGGATATAGGAACACAAGTAAAATTTTAGAAACAGAACCATTATTTGTAATCCTAAATATAGTTCTATCCTATATGTCATGAAACTTGGAGTTCCTTTTCTAAATTATTAGTAGAAATTTTATTCAATGATTTACCATCTTTCTTGGGATAGTCAGAATATTCTGGGTAATTAATTTGGTACAGTGCTTTTTGATTACCTCACACATAAATGCATGTATGTGTATGTTTCTCTAAAGATGATAGCTTTTATATGTAAAGGACAAGGGTATTCTTTTAATCAGAATGGTCCTATAACTCAAGGGCAAAAATAAATTGCTCAATAAAGAGCCATGTATGTCTCTCTCCAGTGAAATTCTTGCTCTTTGCCTCATCAAACAGCAACCACCATGTGCAGGCACAAGACTCCAGAAAGTAAATAAATTGTGCCATGCAGAGAAAATAAAACCAAGCAGTTCCATAGCATGACATAGTGAAATGATGATAAAGCCAGATTTTACAGTGCTTCCATCTGTCATATACTTGTCATATGTCCATTGTCATACACTTGCCATCCTGAATTATATGAAACTCTATAAATACGCTTTTCACTTTAAACTTTACAGAGTCTATACTACTGCAGATTTGAATTTGAAGGGGGCAAATGTGTATGTACTCATACATCCAGTGCTAGAAGAAAAGATTATATTGCAAACTTAAATGCTGAGATATTGACATGTGTCAGAAATATTTCCATTTAGAATTCCTGACTATATAACAGCATTTATTTCCATTTTCCCGTACTTTATTTTCTAGAACCTCTTAAAACCTGACTCCCTGTTATCTTAGCTCATTGTCCTGATAAACGCAGTTCCCTAGGTCCCAGACCTGGTTTATCTTATCTAAGATAGCTTGCCCAAGTAATTCTCATTTATTTTGCAGCAGGATTTGTTAGCTGAAGCATAATGACACAGTGAATGCAATGCTTTGCCAACTTAGGAATCAGTCACGAAAGCTTGTGTCTCGCTCCAAAAAGTTGTATGGGCACAAGCTTCCAAATTCTTGCTGCAATATTCTTTACCTTGGGTTTCCACTCCCCAGCTCTCCCACACAGATCTACTTTTTTGCTTTCCATCTATGTCAGGCAGCTTTCTTCTCCTTTCCCCTTTCAGCCAGGAACAGCCAACTTCTTCCCTGCAAAAGCTGAAGCATGTGAAGGATACAAGAAGTCTTCAGAGAACAGCGATGCTGAAAAATAACAAGTCTGTACTTAGCTGCATGAACCTGGGCAAATTGGGACAAATTTTCAATAGATGGCAAGGGGCACAGCCCTGATACAGCAGCCCCTCCCTGCCAGACTTACTTGACACTTATTTGACAATTATAGTTCATAATTATTTTAAATTTGGACTAGCAAGTATTTTGCTATGCTAATAAGGGAATACTTCTTTCAGAATTTTCCAGAACTGTTCAGCTCAAGTATTTCTGTCTAGTCAAAAGTTTGAAGTATCTGAAAATAAGCATAAAGGAATACAAATAGGTGGTACTTCTTATCCCACCTCTGAAAAAGTTATCTTGAAAACCTTCTTACACAGTCCAAAGTAAATCAAGCATGTTGTTCTTAACATTCTGCAGCTTTTAATTTTCATATAAAGTGAACAATCATTACCCAATACCAAGGGCAGGTGTGCTGGGGATGGCCATGCTGTGTAGATTTCTGTGCAGCGCTATTTCATGAAGACATCAAACACTTGCCCCAAAGAGAAAAAAGGGCATCAAACAGTTGTCACAACTCTCTCAATGGAAGAACAGCAACATTACTGAAAATTTTAGTGATCTATAGTTTATCTGTATTTTATCCTCATATACTCAGGCAGGTGGATGTTATAAAAGAGGTCTCAAAGCTAAGGTCACACAGGGAGCAATAAAGCAAGTGTTCAGATACTGGATTCCAGGCATTATCTATTATTTTACAGGGACAAAAAGAGGACAGCAGTCCCTTTCCTGCTCCATCATGTCATAGATAACACTTGAAGAAATGGTGTCGGTGCCAGTTGTGATGATAGATTTTGTAACAGGGAAACTGTTTCACCGGGAGTTAGACATAGGTCATCAACCTGTTACTCACATGAACATGCTCAGAGATGTTAATGCATGGAGCAAAGTGAAACAATTTTCATAAGGTTTCTGTCAATTTTACAGATATTAGAGACAGAATCCACAAAAGGGAAATGCCATCTTGAAAGATGTCAAACTCTTAAAGTTCTGATACATCTAAAACCCCCCTAATCTTCTCCCCTCCACTAAAAAAAAAATCCAAACCCACCAAAACCACTTGCTGCTAGGAAACTGAATCAGAAGTTACCTCATTTGAAAGCAGTAAATTGATCCTGGGAACAAACAGTTTGTTTGTTTGTTTTAAATGCATGTAAGCACCCAAAAATAAGACTGGGAACAGTTTTGTCTTCAAGTCCTAAAACTTCTCCAAGCTTTTATTTTCTTATCCTGAAAAAGAATGAAAAATTGACTTCTCAAATGTGGGTTTTTTTCATGAAATGTAATGTAAACAGAAACCAGAGTGACTCCAAGTGCTTCAATTCAAATTCTCAGTCACTGTCTTTATAGTACATGAAGGACCTGAAAATCTTATAAAATGCACTAAAGTTCAGACATAAACATAATCAACTTCTTTTGCCCTTCTGGCACAATGGATTTACACACTAATAGTAAAGTTCACTTTTACAGGAAAAATATTTACTTAGACTTGGTATAAGACTGTGGAATTAACTGCTACAGACCCTAGCAACTATCTAGGTAGGTAGGTAGTTGCTTCCTTTTATCCCTCTTACTAAATACTTTGGGCTCTCTTTCCCTCTGTCTCATGAAAACACACCAGAGACTCCTACAGTGCTGACATGAAAACTTGAATGAAGCACATGGAATACAGGAAGAGTGAAATGCTTATGACAGTATCAAGTAAGTCACATTATAAGCAAGTAATATTTATCAGCAGAAAAAAATTCACTTAAGACTGATGGACATATTAAAGAAATGCAAATAATTAAAACTTTGCTCCTAAAATGTTAATATGATTTTTATCATCATCCATCCCTATAACATGACATGTAGCTTCTGTTGTCTCTCTGAAAATGTGGATATTGGAGGGTGTTATGTATTACCATTTTAAATACAAAGGAGTAGCAGTGGGGGTGGCAGGGGAGAAGCACTTTGTCAGTGTAAGAATACATTTGAGACTCTGATATTTTTTTCTAGATTCTATCTTAATTTCATGCATAATGAGATGAATAGAAGGCTATCATTTAATTTCTGTGGACAAGAGATCAGACTCTAGATACCACTGCTGTAGTGAACTTCATGCTGAATTTCAATGGAGGAAACTTTCACAGGCTGATGTTAGGTATTGTTCTGGAAATTGGTTAGGGACAAGTTACACAGCAATGTGGTAACATTTTCACCATGGAAGGAACAAACCCCACATTATCACTTAAATTATGAACTTGAAATCTTCAGCAATGTAAGGCACAAGCAATCCAAGGTAACTCTTCCATCTTGGTCTCCTCTGTGCTAATGTTATCAGGACTTCTAGATGGTACTTTTTTAACTTTATCTTTAAATGAAGTATCTACAAGATGCAGTATTAAGAATTATACCTGGGACTTGATCTTCTAAAAAGCTTCAAGTCCTGAAACAAAATTGAGCCAAAGACTTCAGTATGCATTCTTGTTGAAAATTTCTACATTGGAGACTTTTAACGTCTCAAATAATTCATTTTCTCATTGTTCTACAGGAGTTACTGTTTTAAAATTATAAAGGATGCTGTGCAGAATTACACTTTTTTTTTTTTTAAGGCTTTTGACAAGGTGGTTTTCTTCACAGAAGTTATTGGCTCATATGTTAGGTTTATGAGATGTGTTACTGATTTCAGCAGGAAGAAGCAGGTGGGAAACCTTATGAACACACCCTGTAGATACAGAAGGAAGTTTCTTACCTCTGTAAGTTGCACATCCTATGTTCATCAAGTTTTATGTGCTTTCTCATTCTTTCATGAAAACCTAATAAGCAAAATCTAAACAAAACTACACCTCATTGAAGCATAGGATAGTTCCTCCTTTTTGTGTGATGATTGCTCTCAGAATCACAGAATCATGTAGGTTGGAAAAGACCCTTGGGATCATCGTGCCCAACGATTAGCCCTACTCTACAAGTTCAGCCCTAGACCATATCCCCCAATACCACATCTAAGCGATGCTTACACACATCCAGGGATGGTGACTCAACCACCTCCCTGTTGATAAGCACTACCTGGAGGTTAAATTGCAGATCCAGACCACAAATGAGATGTATCTTTGAGTCCTAAATAAGTTTAGGGTGTTTTTGAGGTATGTTCTGTGTGGTGATTAGGCAGTATTGATACTTCCACACACTGTTAAGCTTTCTACCGGGAAAGGAAAACTTAAGATCACAATTTGGGCTCCACAGTATGCCCAGGATTTTAACATGAAAAACAGCAGCTGTTTTTTCCTATTATGAGTTCCCAGTTGGCAGATTTTCTGCTCAGAGGGCCTACCACCTGGGCTTATGCCAACAGAAGTAGGAACAGTTGGGTTTAGTCTGTGATTAACAGAATAAATTCCTCTTCCTACAGATAAAAAGGCTAGGTTTTATCAGAAGGAATATGTCACAGAAAAGTGATGACAAAGCCAGGTTCTTACACTGAGGTACTGTGAGGAGGTGACTGTTTTGGAGGAGAAGTCCACCTTGCCAACTGCTACACAGTGTGCAGATCCCCCAGCACCAGCATCCCCCCTGGGGCTACTCTCTGGCCATCGGAGCAGTAACTCTCCTCAGCTTTGGGCTTCTGCTCCAATTGCTGCTGCTCTGGGCTCTCATGCCGACAACTGCAGTCTCTAAAAACCTAACTGACCTAGATGTTTCCTTCAGTCTTGTTGAGACACATTTGCAGTATGTTCCTCAGAACGGCTTCAGATGTATCTACTGTATGACAATGGGATTGTGTAATCTCTAAACAAACCATGTCTTACTCTTCTTAGGATAAACGACAATTAGCCTTGCATTTTGCTGACACAAACCTTGCTGTTCTGATGATCACTACTCATATTCAGAAACCATTTCTTTCCTGCACAAAAAAAAAAAACCCATAGTCAAAAAACCAGAAAATATGGGTGGATAACCGTACAGTTTTCACTAGTTTAGCTCATGATGAGAATTGCCTGGCAGCTTCCACTTCATTTGAAGATTAACAGCAAGTGTGCCTTACAGTTCCTTGATAGAGTTCACCCTCTACAGGCAACATCTCATTTTCCTCTGAAAGGAGGGAAGGAAATGGCTGCATATTACAATGACCTATCTATTTCAAATATTTGCTGTGCATATCCGACTGGGACCTGTATCATCTGTAGGTTCATTCTGAAAATGATCCAGATTGTGAACCAGGTGCAGGCTGTTAGCCTGCAGAAATGGATTTCTTTCCCCTAAGTGCATGGGAAGCTTGGGAAGGCACATCACTTTACTAGGATTAGGTACCTTCATGCAAGCAGTGAGATCACTGCTGCTTCCTTCCCTCTTCTGTGTGCCTCACTACACAGGCCATGGACTTGAAGATTTAGGGTGAGCTGATTCACACGCTTCAGCTATAGGCCCTGCTTCTATTTTTTATGAAAGATAAAGGGCAAATCTTTAGCAGAAATGTCTGCTTCCTTGCATGGATATTATCTATAGCTATTCATATATCTATACACGTTACAAGTGGTACAGTACTCTCTCTGACACCAATAACAGAACTGGGCTGTAAAACAACAGTGCTGTGATATATAAGAGCACTGAACTCCTGTGAAAATCTCATCCATGTTATGTTCTACATTACATCCATTCATGCAGCTGCTATGGTTGTCATCTGACAATTTTCCCAAGGTTTACATTAGGTGCCACCTTTCTCACCCCATTAAAAAAAAAAAAAAAAAAGAATCAAACCCTCAAAACCCATAACACATACTCAGGGCTTTCCTGTGGTGACAGATTTGGGGTTTTGGACCATTGCCAGTCAAAAGAAAACATTTCTGTAGTTACTACAAGCACTCATGGTCATGAAAGACCTGAGCCAACTCCCATGGAAGCCATGGGGGTTCTTTCAAATTACTTCCTTGTGGTTCAAATCAGGCCATGAAACACCTATATTGCTAAAAATCACTGTGGTTTCCACTAAGAACTTTCTGTTGTTTCTATATGAAGCATTTATAAGAAAATATTGAACTGCATTTCACAGTGACTCAGTAAATAACTCATGTCGAGCTCAATGCTTTTGGGTGGTAATTAAAGATTTAAAGCATTCAACAAAAATGTCATTGCTAAATTAAAACCAATAAAAATCTTTCCACATTAAAATATTTTTCTGTTGCCACTCAGACTTTGTTCTAGGTGTACTACAAGATTTTTCTAGATAATCTTACTTAAAGCAAGCAATAAGCTATTTTTCCCTGGATGAAAGCTTTAAAAAAAAAAAATCATATTGCCTTAATCTTTACACTGTTAAGAATCTTCATGTGTATTTATTCTTCAAACATGTGGTCCCACATGCATTATTTAATTTCATTAGAGATAGTGGGCAAATTGATACTCGCTATACTTGCATACCACTTGTGTTTCTTCATTGGAATTGTGGAGCTATAATCTGGTTATTATCAGACAGAGCTTTATAGACAGTGCTGGCCTCTAGGACCGGCTTTTGGGTTCTTCTCCAGCAGCTCCTTGGTCTATAAAACACATGCATACACCTGGTACCTCCAAAAGAGCAAAAATTGAATGCCCTCCTCCCTGCCTCCACCATGACAATGATTTGATGAATAACACTGATTAGTTAGTTATCCTTGCAGAAGGCTCAGTTTCATCAAATGCTGAGCAATTACATAACCAGTGAAGCAAAACAGGCACAATGCCACAAAGGATGGAGAAAACTGGGATCCCCAGGTATTGTCCTGGACAGAAACAAGATATAGGATCCTGTCATGACCCAACTTCAAAGGAACCAGCTTGTGTCTTCCAAAACCATTAAATGATCTATTCTGAGGGCTTGGCAAAGACAAAGATTCAGAATACTAGGTAACCCAGTGGAAAAAAGGCTGTCATAAGTTTAATTTATAAGCTTGAAAGTCTATCCCTTTGCTTTCTACTTCCTGGTTTTGGAGCTGTGTAAAAATAATTAGAAAGACAATTTGTGTTTAAAATATCTACCTTCTCAGGTAGATATTTGCATATCTTTCTTTTTTCCTGACTATACAGTATTTAGGCCTATTCTAAGGTAAGAAGCAGCAGGGGAAAAGGACCATTTTATAAAATAAAGCTTTGTCAAGTCACCTCAGTGAACCAATGTATTTTCACAGAACAGATGGCTCATCATGTAGTTTTTTCACCAATATGATTACATAATAAAATATTCCTCTAGCAGATATTTGAGCTAGTTCTGTTTAAGCTAGCTCCAGCATTGGCATCATCCTAACTATTCCAGCAAAATGCTTTGTTCAGTTCTGCTGAATTCCAGTTAGAGGCTTTCTCAACATTTAAATATCCTGTCACTGAATTATTTTTCTCCTTTACTTTTATTTTCACGTTCAAAGAAGTTTAAGTAATTAGTAGTTTAGCCTTTTTCTTTTGCATAACTGTGATGGCAAATTCAATCGTATCATAAATTTTCAGGTGTTATGTATTCTATATTTTAATTTCAGCTAATAAAAGATGAAAGGATTATTAGCACCAAATATTTTGGCTGACCCTAGAATACTGTATTTCATTTTCCACTTTAAATGGCAATATGTACACTTTCATTAATATCTATCTTTGCTTCTTAGCATCCTAATTTTCTTATAGGCTTCACATGTTTGATATCTTTAAGAAGCCTTTGATCTGTTTTGCACCTTAAAATATTTAATCTTTTTGATTTGATGTAATCATTTTTAGTGATTTCTTTTGATGTCTCCATTGTATTTCTTACTTTGCTGTATCTCTTCATTTTTACTTTCAAAGAGCCGTCTTTGTTCAGAGACAGACATTACTTTCCCAATGTTATTTTCCTGGGGTGTTCATCTATACAAAACCACCCTAACCACATACATTGAAATAAGAAATTAAAATAAGACCTAACATGAATTAATAATTTGAATGTGACATTTTCAAGACAATTGCACTTTCAGAAGACAGTGAAAAAACAATTTACAGCAATAAAATTTACCAGGAGGGCAAAGAAAAAAAGCACTTTCCCCTCACCTTTTGAAGTGGTGCTGCAATTCAAGGATGTCAATGCATATTCCTTGTGTTTCACACTGTAGAAGTTCACCTTCTCATACCTGTCATCCATAATTCCCCAATGGTCTATGACAACACAGACAACTTCCTTTCCCAAGCAAAGCCAGAATTTGCAGAAGAGTGATCACACGCAGATTTTATCCCTAAGAAAGAGAAAAGACATTTCTTTTGTGGCATTTGTCGTAAGAATAAATATCAATAAATAAATAATTAAAGAGTGTTATTTTGAGTAAATTATTTGTGCATCTTTCAGGATGGCAGATTCACAAACCCCCTCCCCCCTGCCTTGTTGAATACTAGTTTTATCACAAAAGTAATAATAAAAATGACATTAGAACTCTGTACCTTGCTAATAGTAGCTGAAGTTGGTATTAACGTTTCAACGATACCAGTTTGTGCCTTCTTGCCACATTAAAAAAAAAGAATCTTCACATTATATATGTCAGCCAGCCAACCCTTATTTATAATTTCAAGGTCTTTACTGCCATTTTAAAGGTAAGATCTGTGAAATAAAGAATATGGTTCAAGTTGTGCTGAACTTTCACAACAGTGGGTAAAATAAAAAGTTTCGAGGCTTAATTCTTTGTGTGACTATCTCAGCATTATCTTCTTAAGTAATACTGAGAAAGGTTAACTACCATATTAGTGCTGATTTTTAGAAAAATGTCGTTTTGGGGAAGCTGAATAGAGAAGAGTAACATCAAGATGAAATTACCAACAAAGAAATCGTTCTTTCACTGAAATAAGCCCCACAGACATTGTAATGTAATTTCTTGTTAATGAATGCATTAATAGAACTTTACCACAGAAGAACCCTCTGAATTTTAAACTATCATAGATCTTTGTTCAAACTGCGTATGACAAAAACATTTTATATCAATTATATATTTCATTTGCACAGTTGGATTAAATAATGATAGATTCTGAGTTTATTTCCCAGTAACTCAGAAACAGTAATTAAGATAATTAAAATTCTTTCCACAGCATAAAAATTCAACAATGCAATATCATTTGTAGATCCATCAGGAGGATTTCATTGATGTGGTGGGGGTTTTACATGTACACGGCTGCTAAAATCCAAGGTCTAAGGGAGCGAAAATTTACACACTGAGTGTCTGAACCACAGCATATTCTTTTCCTCCCTTCTTGCTCACGTATCCAAGAGTTCAGTGTGGAAGATGAACTAAAGGGGTTTCTATTATTCCTTCTCCATTGCACTCAAGCAAAGAGCAACCCAGGCTCACACTGCAAGGCAGCCCCTAGCCCCATGCACTAATTCAAGCATCAGAAAGAGGCTTACCTTCTGCAGACTAGAAGGTTACACAGGTCACTTACCAAGAGCCCAAGGGCCACATCCAATTTGCATAAAAACTACAGACATTTATTATAAGTGCATATAACCACATTTGGTATGCAGATGGAAAATAATGTATAGTGGTTCAAGTTCACTAGAAACACCAGCCAGCACTTCTGCTGTTTTATCCCCATCCTTCAGTTACAGGAAGAGGGCAGCTGGAACCCGCATTACATGACTCAGCAGGTCTCGTCTGGCCCTTGGGCTGCACATTACATGCCCCCGCTCTACTGTTTGATGTGCTGAACAATCTCCCATTTCCAACTGGGGATGTAAACTGATAATGAGATTGCTTTAATGCTTTAAATCTCAGTGGCATTATCACAACGGCGATTTTCTGGCTTTAGCAGTTGCCTGAAAGGGAAAAGGAAATAAACAGTAGAGGTGAAAACAGAATTGTTGTATAAGTTACAAGACAACCATGAGCTGCTGATTCAGGAGAAAGTGTAAACTTGTCACAGTCAAGTAGCAATTTTGTTTCCTTCTGATACATGTCACATTCAATATTTATTTCAGATGCTGTTCAGGTGGACAGGCTCAAAGGAAGTTGTATTATATTTCCACCAGAGCCTTGGGAACAGCAGATAAATGTTGCAAATGCCTTACAAACATTAAACCATCATAGTATGCCATGCTATCATTTTGCATACGCCCAGAGATCCGCTTCACGACAGCCACAAAACCAATGATCTGTTAAATGCAACATTAAGCTACCTACTATCACTTCTGTTTCCAGGTGTTATGACAGTCCATAATTACTTCTCTAATTCTCACTTAATATTAGACTATAGTGCAGTTTCTAGTTGACAGGCATCATGCAATTCTATTTTAAAATCTGCTTAAGAAGTATAGGCTTGAGAAACCACAAACAGCAGGGGCCAAATTTTAATAAGTATCTCTGTTAATGTCACTTCAGCAACACGATTCCCACTATTTCAGCCGCAGGGGGTCTTTAACACGCCTTCAGGGACACACAGTTAAAGCCAAGAAAAATGTCACAATTATTAACTGACTACAAAGAAAGAAAAGTAAGGAAGTTGTTTAAGCATTGTTAGAAAATTACTCCCTTAATGACAGCATTAGAACATTGTTCTTTTCTCTTCAGTAGTGAGTGGTAATGATGTATATATATTTATACCAGGGTAAACATGTAAGACACTGACCTTTACTAAAACTAGCTGTTAAAGGTTCTCTTGCAACATGCCAGAACTGCTGAGACTTGTCTGTGCTGTCCTGCAAGGTTGGCCCCACTTGTGTCCCCTCTGTCTGCTTCTCTCTGCCCTGTCCCACTCACATCCCACCTGTGACAAGTGGGGACATGTCACAGACTCCTTCCTTAAGCTACGTTTTCCCCTATCCAGGGACATCCAGGAAAGCACTGGCAGAGGATGGAGCTTATCTGCACTTAGAGGTATGTTGGATGTGGGCAGGTAGCACCATACACAGTTATACAGACTATAACTGCTGTCAATGTCAAGGCATCCTTCTGGCCTCTGATGAAGCTTCTGTCTTCTCTTTTATTTTGACACCCATATAATTTCTACAGGTACATCAATGCTTGCCCTTATCCTTTCAACATATTCTATACTGAGCTGGGTACCATCTTTGACTTTATTGGTACCAGATATATCCAGCAGAGCTTGACCACCTTACTACAAACGTGTTACTATTTTGTCAGTAACAAGGGTAATTAATCTTCAGTTTACAGAGGCCACAAATAAACACTGTAATGAGCCACCAACCAAAACTCCAGGAAACTGAAATTTTCCTGCTTGTGAGCTCAGTAGGTGCAGCTACATCGCTAATGTAGTTTGATGAAGGGGTTCTTTCGGGTTCTTTCAAGAGAGAGGTTTTCTTATGTCCATACTTGGTGCCCTGGAATACTCTCTCAAGCACAACACTGCTCACTCCAAGCCCTTTCCCTCCTGGTGGAAACAAGAAATTTGGAGCAGACAGCTTTCAAGTATGCCCAGTAAACGTCAAAAAGGAAATCACTGTGAAACTCACGCTGATAAAACACAGTGTGGACACAGGTTTAGGGATATGACAGATGTAATCAAATCTAACCTCCACACCAGTTAGCACCAGGTGAACTCCACTTCTCCCTACTCCTCAAAGAATTAATAAAATGACTGGACAAAACTGTATTGAAGAGGGAGAACAAAGTAGAAACACAGAGGTAAATAGAATAACATATTAATTCTCATTTCTGTTAATAGTTCTATAAAGAGCAAAGCTAAGAGTTGTGTAACAAAAAGGGGAGCAGTATGTAGCTCAGTAAGAAATAGTCACCTGAGCAAACCAAATAAATGAGCCTCAGACTGAGTGGCTACCCTAATCCAATGCAAAGCTTGTAGCCCTTTGGGGAGGAAGTACTGAAAAATAGAGCTCTCTGAGCACCCATACAATTTAATTTTCACTGATCTCTGAATGTTATCTAAGCCTAACATTTATTCTTTTACTCCAGGAATTGAATTTGTTCTCTGTTACTAACAACCAAATCATTCTGTTATTCTCTTATATTTGTTATTCTCTGTTATTCTCTATATTTGTTATACACAAAGTATAACAATATTTTTAAGAATTTTCACTGTTTTATTGGTAAAGCAACTGTTAAGAGCACTTGCTGCCTTCCAACCTTCTTGTAAATTGTGCAATTTGTGGTTATCAAATCATAGGGCTCTATTGCCTACCCAACTAGATAGCAACACCAGCCAGTATTATACCCATCATCTTTTTCACTGAGCCACCTCTTGCTACTAGCCATTCCAGTCTCTCCCATCCGTAGCAGGGCTAAAGACAGGGACTATATTCCCTGAGGAAATATCTTAAACAAATTTTCCTTTTCAAATCTATTATTTTGATGCCCAAACGCTGACAAATCTTGCATTATGGGTATAGGGGCAGGGGGTTGGGAGTCACTGCTTAGCCACAGGCATACTTATTTTACCTAGACTTCATACCTTGTTAGTAATATGACTAACAGGAAGACTAGGAAGACTATCCTAGACTAAACAGAACTTGCAAAGCAAGGGTTCAGAAAGAAGAAAGGTATAGATCTGAATATTCTACGCAGTGACATTAAATGAAGCATCAAGGAATATTACCTTAAGAGCATGTAGTGAGGAAATGGAGTCCATGTGAATTTCCCTGCAAGGAAGGGCTCAATTACACTGATTTAGAAGTTACAGTAATGTACTGTAAAATCATACAAGGGAATGAAATTTATGCAGCTCCTGAAGGACAGTTACTATTGTTAAATAAAGTACAAGACAAGGGGAATTTCTGAACAATCTATTTAGTTTTGTGAAAGAACAAGTTTTGCTCCTGGCCTCTGTTAACACTGGTTACCTGAATGATGTGGATCCATCCTTCTTCATTGCCTAAGCAGGGATGATATGTTGGCCAACATGCTTCCATCAGTTAGGCTTAGTTCTTCAGAGTCTTTCTGTGCACAGCTACTTTGGATGGACTGTTGGACAGATTCAGTATTGCTAACATGCTTACACTTTATGAACTGCATACAGTAATTGCACTGTGTCTGATCCAAAATACAGGCATGCCTTTCTTTTACTCTAGGCAGTCAGCATGATCTTTAGTAAGTAAATCAAGTGCTCTCAGAAAAGATTTATAAAGGAATTTACTCCCATTTTGGTTGCCACCTTCTGAGAAGAGTGCTACCAGCCACAACATAGTTAAGAGAGTGATCTGAATAAGAGTTTTAGACAACTAGGATTATACACAATTTGAGGATGCACTGACCCAATCCTTGGCCAAACTAAAATCCTCTCATTTACTTGTGGTTTGTGGTTGTTGTTTTACTTTGATTTACATTTTTTAATCTCACATGTCATGAGCTAGCTGAGAGCCAGGAGGTTTGGGAGAGGGGAAGCATTTTATGTCCATTTTGCACTGAGAAAGAGAAGGACAATGACCTGGCATTTATTTTAATTCCTTACACCATTGATCATATACAAAAAATATAATTCATAAATGTCATTCTAAGAAAGGCAAAACATCTTAGCACAGTATCTTCTGCTATCTGATTACAGTACTAGTTGTTTAATTAATGTAACAGGTAGACAGGACAACATTAGACTAAGTAAACAAGCTGCTAATCTTAAAGGGACTGTGTTTTGAAAGTGAAATATACTTCTGATCTACTGATGACTTTTGTTATTCTAACAATAATGAGGACATATTCAAAATATTCATCTGCGTGTAATTTTGCTTTGTTTTTTTTTTATAATTTTCCTCACAAGTTCATTTAAGTTATTACTGAAGTATTTATATGGTGCTCACCTTTGTGGAAGAGAGTAGTTTACAATCTAAGGCTGAAGACTATCAAATTAGATCTCAACTGCATACATCATCCAGAAAATTTCAGCATCTCCTTCAGCTTTGTGCAACACATATTTATTCAGGTGGAATTTAATTAAATTGAACAAATTAAAGCTGACTACTGACTCATTTCAAAGCGCTGGAGCAGAGAAGTAGACAGTGACACTGGAACAATTTGCAGCCATCTAGGACATTGTCATCTCTCAGTAGCCCTCAATTAGCCATTAATTATTTTGTGAATTTTAAATTTGATTTGCACTGTGTAACAACTAATTTGAGAAGAAGCGAGACCTGTTAAGCTCTGCATTTCAATAAGTCTCTCAAAATATAAGAGCACCAAAATATGCACTTTTTGACCACTACAAGCAACTATCATATTGGCTAATGGGTATAATATATATCACTTCATCATCTTTGCTTTATTATCTTTTCTTTCATCTACTCAGATCATGACTGAACATAAACTGTGCTGACCTGCTGCCTATATCCTGATAATACAAACTGAGGCTACAGCTAAACGAGCACTTTGTGGACACAGTTTTGTACTTATTGAATTATAATTACAGGAATTGCAGAAAAAAAAACGGTATTCAGAAAATCCTTTGCCTCTCTCAGCTTTGTTTTTATGTATGTGTTTGGTTGTCTTTACCAGTGAGATGTAATTCAAATTGAAATCTGCAGCCAGCAGTTGCAAAAGGCCAGCAGAAAGGCCATATGTTCACTCACTCCATGTGCTCAGACTGGTGTATGTGGTACTGGCTTCAGTATCTGAGCAGTATTTGCCCCTGATCTACTTCAGCCTCCTGCTTATGTAGGACCACCTCACAATGTTATAGCATTGACAATTATATGAAAACCATGTCTGACAATGTTTAATATAACCTGTGCAAAAAAGCCTCCAGCAAAGAAAGTCCCATAACCTCCACAAGTAACCCATTCCAGTGCTTAGCTCTCCTTGCACTAGGAAGTTTTTCTCACCATCTAAACTGATCTCCCTTGGTACAATTTCAGGCCATTATTTCTTCATATGCCAGTGTATGTGAAAAATAACTCATTCCTCTAGATCTTGAAACAATCTTCTACATATTGGAAAACTATTACTGTCTCTCTCTTTTACTCTCCTTTAGAAAAACCCAGCCTGGTTCTGGGAGTCTTTTCTCCTAGAAGGCTCTTAAGCCCTCTGAGCATTCCTGCAGTGCTCTCTTACAGAATAACCCCTCCCTGTTTCCCTCTGGAGCTGCCTGGCTCTACACTGAACCTGATTTTAGAAGCTGTGCAATTTCCAAGGCAGCCCACAAAAGGTAAAAAAGTTGACTTACAAGATCGGATCCCCACAAACCTTGCTTCATAAAAAAAGAAAGTTAAAACAGCTTGGGCTCTGACCCATGGTAGGGTCTCTAGATACCACCAAAATGCAGGATCTACATTAACTCTGTATTAACTGAAGAGTAGCGATAGGATAAAAATGCCACAATCCCCCAGAAGAATGGAGTGTAAAAAATAGCCCTGATAGGATATGTTCCTATAAGTTTAAGCATTTAACCATATTCAAAATAAAATCTGTCTCTAAAATAAGCATTTGGAAAGCAGAAGGAAAACATAAATCACTGTGATTGCTAAAACAAATGAAAAACAATGGATGGAACTAAAATGAGCATCAAATAGCACAGAACATTTCCACAGAATAAAATGGTGCTCAGTAAATGTTCACCACATTTGAATAGCTGAGGATGATTTTCCCTTTACTGAAAAAAAAAACCCTGTGTGGAAACGATTGCAGGAAGAAAAACTGGTAAGCAAATTTACAATCAAAATCACAGCGGAAGAAAAGAATCAGAGTTGGCAGTATCAAAAATATAGGAGAAAGGAAATGTTCTGATCTACTTTTAAATATCAGGAGCACTTAACTGACAAGGCAGATAATGCACAACAGATTTCCAATGTTAAATTTTTCCTACATACTAACAGAGCCATCTTCAGTGTGGTTTTATAATCTCGCATGAGATACCACAAAAGATGTCCACGCAAATACATGAGAGAAGCACAGACCTCCTGTGTTTTATGTGGTAGATGTCTGTGGAACTGGTCTATGTACTCAGAGAGGTGGGGTTGTTCAGCCTGGAGAAGAGAAGGCTCTGGGGAGACCTTATTGTGGCCTTTCAACACTCATAGGGGACCTATAAGAAAGACAGGGACAGTCTTTTTTGCAGGACCTGTTGTGAAAGAACAATGGACAATGGTTTTAGACTAAAATAAGAATAGATTTAGACTAGATATAAGGAAGAAATATTTTAAGATGAGGTTGGTGAAACACTGTCCCAGGTTGCCCAGAGAGATACTAGAAGTCCCCTACCTGGAAACCTTCAAGGTCAGGCTGGACAGGGCTCTGAGCAACATTATCTAGTTGAAGATGTCCCTGCTTATTGAGCTGGGGCGAGGGGGGGGTGTTTGTTTGGACTAGATGATCTTTAAAGGTCCTTTCGAACTCAAACTATTCTGTAATTCTATGTGTAGTCCTATACTTCAGAAAATCAAGAAATACGCATGACATGAAGAAAAGCCTAGGGCTATCCAGAAAACCTGTAAACCAGATTATTTAATTTCAGTTGTAATTTAACTAAGCAGAAGCAGCCAAATGAGGACAGACTTGAAGAGCAGGACTGTATGCAGAATTTTCTATGTATTTTGATGACTGGAAGTTTAAATAGAGCTATCACTCTTTTGCATGAATAATATTTGTGACCAACTTATTTCTATTACAATTATGAATTGTTCACGAGCAAAGCTTCATTACCTTTAGTACATTTGCTACATGTAAGCTTTCCTGGAACAGTTTAGAAAACTAATTTTCAGGCTATTTTTGATGAAATGTTTGGTTTACGTGTTCTCAGATTTGTCTGGTGGGTGGTTGCTGCACTGTTTCAATTTTCATATTGTCTGACAATCTTCTTGCAAATAATAACAAATCCTTCTCCCTGACCCGCATCAGCAAATACCCAGGAGGAATTCTTAGATGTATAATTGATCCATCTCAAATAATTAAATATCAGACACTTGTAAAAATTTGGACAACTAACCAGGAGATGCTAGGAGGCTCATGACTGATGATTAGTAGCCCACTATGGAGCATAACTATTCAAAATTTGACACCTGTTGTCAGAAACATACTTGTATTTATGAATTAGATTTCAAACCTTTGTTTAGTTTTGAACCAGCTGTGGACAGTGGCTTGGAAACTATTTTTACTACTACAGTGAAGTACAAAAAATCGACAGTGCAGATGCTATGGGCATGCTGTTTGGCTTAGATAAATCAACAGATTTTATACAAAGCTGTACTCCCTTTGACAATGCAGAGATTTGGCCAAATACATTGAACAGTTAACAGATCTTTTTGAAGCTATTAAGTTAATTAGGCAGGCTTTCCACCTCTTTACTTTTGATATTAATGACATAAAGGCATATAAAAGTGATGTTCCAACTTTTTCAAATTGTCACTAAGCAGGAAAAGGGCAGAATGATACCTATGAACAGATGTAGGAGTTAATATACTCAATTTGATGGCTGGGGAAGAGTTCAATGCACATGAATACTTTGTGAATGACTCATACAAGTGGAATTAATTACTAATAAAAGAGTGCAGTAATGCAATCAATAAGCATAGAAGAGATTTAAGAGTTAAAATACTGGCGAATGTTCATCTCTAGACTGCAGATGTGAAAATACAAGCTGTGCAAAACTATGAAACTAAACAACTGAGCTCCTTCCTAGATTCTAGAAATGTCACTTTTAAACTGTAAATTCATTCTCAGAAATCTATAATATATTATATAGTGGAAAGTGTACTCATGTAGTACTAATTCATGTGGAAATAGAATGCTGCATTTGCATGGCACTATGCAAATTTTTTGGTGTGAAATGCTTAGAATTTAAAGTCCTAGTTTGACAAAGATTTCACAGAGCTTGTTACCCGTTACCTTCTCAGTACACTTAATTGGGCTACACAGAATACATGGTGCCTGGTGGTACGTTTTTGCAGGATCATCCCTAAAAAAAGACAGTATGACACGTTTGGAATACAATGCTTAATGTTACCTAACCAGACACTGAAAAAAATAGTATAATAAATCATTCAACGTAGGACTAGGCTGATATTGTTCAAAATAAATTACTTTCAACATATAAAAATAAAATATTAAGTTGAGCCATTCAGCATGGTACAAGTGACTGAATATAAAAATAACAATCAAGGCAGTCATTTAGGATTCAAAACCAAAAATTGAAGGCAATGGACATAATTCTGATAGAGGTTGTATTGTTATTTATAATGCTCAGGTTGTCTAGCATTTTCCCCACTAAATGCTGTGTCTACCATTCATCACCTCGAGAGACTGTATTGAGATTTTTTTTCTTTCCAGTAAGTTATAATGTTAAAGGAAAGTGTGAAGACATGCGTATCTGCCTGCCTGAACTTTCCACAGTTCAAACCAGGAATTCTTTCCTTGCATTATACACATTAATGTCCTTGGAAGATAAACAGATTTGTAAATGTGTCCTTACAAGGTGACAGAGTTTAGTATTTAATCAGGTATTCCCCGAAGGTTAAACATTGGAAAAGACATCACAAAAGCAATGACTGGTAATACTTTTTCTATGGCCACTGACAAATTCATATTTATCTATATATTTTAAAAATTTGTTATCATCTACTTTTTTTTTTTTTGGAAGACAGAAATATTGGGGTTTTTTTCAGTAGATTGAATTAAAAATATTTAAAATTTTAGAGATACAGTCAACCTATTATTTTCCCCATGTTATTAGATGTAACATTTAACATGGGTATACCCTTCGGAAATCAGCAAGAAAATAATTTTCCATTTTTTGTTTGTTAAATAAGCTATTTATTTTTTCCTCTTGGCAGACTACACGTAGTTATTTTCCTTGCTCTCAGCACATGTAACTGGTTAGTTATGTAGTTTGTCTGTTCTTCCCTATAATGCTAGAAATTAAAAAAAAAAAAAGAAAAGGACAGTGTAGCATTAATTCCACAAAAATTGGCTGACAAGACCCTCTAGTAGGTAAGATGATACTAATGTTTCTCAGAATGACTAGATTTCAAATTCACAGTGTTCTCTTAATGCTTGGAAAAGCTGTAACTCTTACAGCCTGCAAAACTCAAATCTGTTTTTCATTACTTCTTCTGTAGAAGAAGTATGGCTGTAGTACAAGATTTCCCAACTTTACACCCAAACACATTCCCTTTTTTCAGAGGATCACTTTACAGGTGTGAAATGGTAATAAAGTGCTGTGGCATCATTTTCTAGGATGCCACTGCAGTGCTAAATGGCATACTCTTGGCTAGCTAGAGTCACCAAATTGGTCTTGAGAGGTGCACTCTGTGTCTTGAGATCTTCAGGAGCTGGAAAATGGTTAAAGACATTCTAAAGATTATTTCATCTTGAAATATATCTACTTTAGATCTTATTTCTCCAACTCCTTTGCAGGGTCAATGGAAAAAAAAACCACCTGCTGAAGAGGAAAATTGATTATTTTGAATTTTCAACACTGAATGGTTATTCCCAGCTGCTGAGTGCTCCAGAAGTTGATGAAGCTCACATGCGAGAGGGAGGAACACACTGGCAGATCCTCATCAGTTAGCAGCAAAACCTAGACCCTTCCATGTCTATATCTTGGAGGTGAAAGAGTGACTGACACAGTCCCCTGGAAGATATTAGCTTATAAAGAATCAATATAAGTCTCTGTTTCAGCAATACCTTCTTGCTGCTGCTGTCAACAGCTGTGAGGACTGCAAGGTTCTTTTGTCTATATATTTTATTGATGGATAGATAACCACAAACATATACACTTTCATTGTTCAATGGGATCGATACCACTTTAATGTTGCTGTAGCACTGATTTAAAGTTGTTTTATTTTTGCAGTTTCTAGAGAGGAGAAAAATCTCTAACTAGCTATAGATTTGGAGTCCTTTACATAACATACTGGTTTTTATAATAGCAAGTTTAGAGCAGGAAATATGGCTGGATTTTTTCCTTGAACAAATGTTGGATAATCTCTACAGAATATCAGGTTAAGCCTATAAAACACTGTTACAGTAGCATTTATATTAAAAAGAAGCTGATACACCTTGATTTAATGAATTCCTGGTTTTCTTCTAAAAACAGGAAAAAAAGGTCAAAAATTTCTCTGGTATGTCAGTACAGACTGGGCATGCATTTATTGCTTGGAGTTAGGTAGTCTTCAAAGCTCACATGCAGGTATGTGTAATGGTAACTGTAAGTATTAAGTTTCACATTTTTGTCATTTTTCTTCTCTCTTATCCAACAGTGTTTTAAAACTTACTAATATAGTGAATGTGATATAATTAAACATTCACAAGATCTGTATCCCCTTGTTCCCCTCAAGAGGTTACTAGCAGTGTGAGTTAGGTCCTCAGAAATCATAAGCAATGTGTTCATTCTCAGGTAGTAGCTAACCTACATGACAGCATTGGAGAAGAACATTCAAACAAGGAAAACTGCACCATCTACAGAGGAATAAGGTTGTTTTATGCTTCTGCTGCCCTGTGTACATACAAAAGCAAGCACTATTAAGTGCAGGGAGGAAATTAAGTGCTGGGAGGAAAGTCACTGCAAACCCAAGTTCTTTCTCTGATATTCACATCTTTCAAATATGTCAGTGCAAACACTTCAATGTCACTGTTTATGCCGGGAGCAGAGAGATGCAGCAACATATAAATTCAGCAAGAGCAGGCAAAAGAAGCAACTTTATTAATTTACAACCCCATTTTATATACCCTAGCCCCATATGGCGACTGGTCAGTGATCACCCATCTCCTAGGGTGACTGGCTAAAGTCCTACAACACCTATTTCAAAATATTTTTCCAATGTACCATAAACAGAACTTATCAAAACACCAGGTGTTAGTCTAGTTTACAAAACCATCCTACTGTTTCTCATAACACGTGTGAGAAAGGCAGGATTCCCACCGAATATTGTGAGAACCTAGGAAAATCCCTCTGCTAGCAGCTTTTCAGCATCCACACTTCAAGGGATAAAACTAATGAAGAGCAAGGCACAGTAAAGACACAAGGCAGGCCCCAACCTGTGGTTACAGAGTTTTACAAGCAGGCAGAAATAGCATCAAGTTCTTTTCTGCAGCAGATGGCATCTGTGTCCCTATAGATATGACAGACTTAGGATTGTACGATTCCCAAAGAAGAATATATCTCATAGACTGCAGACTGACACTGCTGTCATACACTACACTGTCCAAAAAGTAGATTATAAAGCACAAGTTTCAGAAAATACACCTGCAGCAAGTTCAATGTGGTGTAAAAGCTGAGAGTGACTCAGCTACACATAAGCAACATGAAAATCAACAGGAGTTTCAACACTGTTTGAGATTACAGCCTTAAGTCAAACAGCTGAGGTCTCTCGTCACAAACCTGCAGCTAAATTATACTGCCAATTTATCTACAACAATTTGTGTTCATTATACCATGTTATCTTTTGCTTTTTCCTAATGGCAACATTCATGCTGTTATCCAATACCTTACATATAATCAGGACAAAATGACTATGCTTTCTTTTTGTGAAAGATGTACCCTTCAGACTTCTTTTGTCAAAAAGGTAGAGCAAAATTAGGTATCTACAAAAAATGATAAATTTACCTTGCATTCACTGTATCTCTGCTTCTGAGTTCACTGTATCTTCTGTACTCTCTGGTTCTTTAGAGTAAATTCATAGCAGGCTTAATTCCGCAACTTCTCAATAAATATACTAATTTTGATGTCTTCCTTTGCTGGAATTCTGTCAGTGAGGCATGGCAACATAATGGAAAAAATACAATGCAATTAATCCATAATGTTGTGATGACTATGACCTCAAAAATTTATAAAGTAGTGACTTGACTGACAAACAATACCAGTTGAGATTTACAAGGAAAACAGTTCATTAACAAGCAATATAATGAAGTAGCCTTCATCTTCTAGTGAATGGAAAGCAGCGAGTTTCAAATATATGTTATTTATGCATTTATCTAGACTGTCACATTATCGCATATAATGCAAACACTGTACCATAACAACCTAGAACCCAAGTATTTAAGCTTTACCCAGACAAAGGGTCCAAAACATAAGACAGACAAATTAAACTTTCCTTTTACTTGCTTATCCTTCCAGTCTGGAGCCATGTGCTGGGTCTAATACCCAGCACCTCTTAGGCTGATGCTCAAAACCAGAATGTGGAATGATGGATCCAAATTTTCCTCTGTTAAGTCAGCAAGAGCCACATCCCTTGTATATTGCCAGTCTGCTGTCAAGATTATCTTTCCTAGTGGTCTGCAGAAGTGTGGATATTATTGCCATGTCTCTCAGCAGTTGTGCAAACAGTCCTTTACTTGACATCTTAGGGTTATGTGAAGAGCTCTACCTTGTCTGTATTTGTATTTTTGAATGAAGTTTTCTAAATGCTGGAAATACAAATACATAGCACAGCAATATTTGTGTGCACACTGGTTCTAGCACCTCTACTCAACAGAATGTTCAAATAGTAAAGCATGAAATTTCTTTGAGCAAATTCAATCTTTACTGAATTCTCCCCTATTTTCCTTCCAGAAGCTCATAAAATAAATCTAATAATGATGGGACTCGACTAAACCAAAGAAAAATCTTATTTCAGATTTATTACAGGACAGGAAAAGACAGCATGTCACTTTTTCAAATAAAGTAGACATTCAAAGCTTCTTGTTCTGTGAAGAAAAATCATGTAAATGCTTTCTTCACAAAGAGAGTTGGTTATGGGGATAGACACATCCACCACAGACATGTAGCTTTTGGAGCTGGTTCTTCTGTCTCCTCTTTCTCTTAACCCTCTCCAATAAAGGTCATGCATGGAAAGAGGGGATGCCAGGGAGAAGCTTCATTTACATCTGCTCTCGCCCAGCACAGAGTCCAACAGATACAGTATGTTACCAGCTTCGGTTGGAGCAGCTCTTTGGCCGTTCCATTTCTGCCTGCTAGCAGTTTGGACTGTTATACAGGTTTAGTAAGCTGTAACACAGTTTCCTCCAGCTGTAGGATGAAATGTTACTTTGGGATGGTGATTTACATTGACATTAATCACAAACATGGCCATGGCAAACTGTTATCCTGCTTTGTTCCAGTGTGTGCACTACAATGAAATAACCAGCCAAAAACAAGTGAGTTTGCATTCTTGGTATTGCCTGAAAGTAATCATACTGCTGCTATTACACGTTGGCTGCCTGAATTAACTGATTATATGGTTATTTAATGTAGCTAGGTGGTAAACCTTATGTCATTATAACAATTCAGTTGTTACAGTCCTAAATAAAAGTGGACAATTTGGATCAGGAGCCTGAACATCTGACAAGCTGTGTGGTGTCTAGATCCAAAGATTGCAGTTTAGCACACTATACATATGTGGGCAGCTGCACCATTTAGCTGTGGATCCAGGCTTGGGCTGGAACACCTCAGGCTGGTTTGAACACTTCCTTCCAAAGTCTGGTGGGTTTCAACGTGATGGTTTTCAGTTAGACCCATTTTAACAAAAGCAAATGCAAATGACAGGCTACCCAGAAATAGCACTGCATATCAATTTTCTACAACAATTTATAATGCAATGGAAACAGATGGTACATTCAGGCACTGTCAGAGAAAGCCATTTGGGTTTTGGTGACTATTCCTTTTATATTTTTGATGCTAGACTTATTCTGTCTATTTCCATTGCTGAGTTGTTTTAACACCTGTATAAAATAGAATACCACTGTAAGCAAGAGCGATGTAAACTAATTTTGGTAACATCTGCAGCTTTCTCAGTGCTCAAGTGATTATCTGACCAATGCTGTAAATTGTAAAGCATACCAGTTTTTGATGGCAATCAATGCCATTCACTTGGTTTCTCCTTCCAAAAAAAAGTTTCCTTCTATTTTTAGGAGTCATGTCCTGTGTTAAAGATGAGTCAACAGATCATTTATTTTGATTTTGTATTCCACACAGTATTCGTAATCTACAATTTCTACAGTATTTATAAAAAAGGACACTATTATGGTGATCTAAATTCAGGACACATCGTTCTGAGAAGATTAATTCAGATAAGGCTTGGGGCAACAGAGAACTTATGCAATTTACTGCCACCATTTCCACTGAATCTTCACTGATAAATTCAGCTGCAGCCAAAAAGTAAACATTGTTTTTTTAAGGAAGGAGCATCGTCAAGGTGGCTGGGTTGTACACTAATACTGTGTAGTGACTACAGCCTGTCAGAAATTCTCCAGTTAAATATTTTCATCAGAAACTGTTCAGTCATGAAGAGATTCAGTCACTAAAATCCACCAAATATCTCATGTCCAGAATAAAATTTATGGTCATGATGAACAAAGCAATGCAGAAGGCCCAGCTGTCTATTGTTATCTCACAAAGAAGCTGAACTAATATCAAGGACCAAACTTAATTTTTCTATTTTCCAGCATCCTCCAATCACTGTTTTCTCTCACACTCTTGAAGTCTGATTCTACCTTGCATTTAGTAATTACTTTCTAGAGCAAATAATGAATCCCAATCTCAGCAAAATAATAAAATTGCCAATCGAGAAAGTATTTCATCTACTTGGTCTAATTTTTTCTACACCCAGGCACAGAACGTTGAATCTTTAGGTTCAGAAAATTCTCTCATAACAATAAAACCATTATCCTTCAAGTAAAGCATCTCTTTTGGTAACACAGGCAAATAAATATGCATCATCTTGAAGTGCTGAGTGAGCACCTAACACCAAGTCTAACAGCATAAGATTCTGAGTATCCTCTCTGCTGTACAGCAAAGATCTCCACTGGATCAGCGGATACAAGGCATTTATCATAAAACAGTTTCCCTGTATCCATCAAAGGTAAATTAAGACTAATGTGAAGTAGTGCAAGAATTCTCACACCAGCTCAGACATATAATAGCTCTGGTATCTCAGAGAAGGGGTCATTGGCTTGTGAATGACATCTTGAAAGGGAAATCTTGACAACTTGAGAAGAGGTGGAGGCAAAAAAAGAGAGAGAGAAAGGAAGAGTGCTCCAGAAGGAAGAGAAGAAAAATGACTGATAGTTCAATATAGCACATGAAAAGGGGAAAATATCTGATTTAACTGAAACAGTGTAGTTAAGAAAAGGATCAAGACTATGAAATGTAAAGCAAGTTATTTAAATTTTATATGACTTGGTTTTCCCATTTTGGTAAATGGAGAGTATACATTGTTTTGTTTTGTCTATTTATAATGTGAAGTCTCCACAGCTGAGTTTATGGAACCTACCACAGTCAGACCAGCTGCAGTCTTTAAATTATACAGTAATAATCAACAAACCTTATTTGTTATGTATTTACGATGGCATGGCCTTTCACTGGATCAGCACTGTTGGTAATACCACTGAATTTACTAGCAATACTTTTAAATTGGGTTGCTGTTGAGAGTCCATATAGACAGCTCCTTAGTGGCAGTGAGAAGAGACAAAATCTCCCTGGATGTCCCATCCACAGAACCAGCATGTGACCTTTTGCTGGACAACCCATTCAAGATAAAAAACTCTTTACTTCCTACTGAAAGATGTGATTAAAATTAAATTTACATTGAGAAGCAAATGATCACATTATGTTATTGCTATATATGAGGAAAAGGATGACTATAAAAAAAAACCAACTTTGTTTACATACTGTAATCTATTTACCTGATATTTACAGATAAATAAAATAGACACTGATCAGGCATAAATCAAGGCAAATCATATGTTTATATTCATCAATTGAATCTTATTTTTTGTGAATTTGTTGATAACCTATTATTTCAATAGTGAAAAACAAGTAAAAACTTCCCCCAAAAGAGCAAATTCTTTTTCTATTTACTATGCAAATAGAAGCAAACTGCATTTTCCATTTCTAATTAAATCTCTACCTGTTCCTCAATCAGGTAAATTGCTACTAGCTTCTTGCTAAGTTATTTTAGGGAATATTTTGAACAGAACTATTCTGGTTGCTATAATTAAGACTTCTAAAATTAATATTTAAATTTTATAATTGCTGGACTATGGCATCCTGAGAAATAATAATTACCTGTCTGATTGCAGATTTGAGGTGAACTGTTATATATGTTTGACTCTCTCTAATCTTGCAGACTGTATCCCTGTTCACTTGAACAATGCTATTAAGCTCTGAAGCTGATTACATGGGTTGGTTTGTGAGTCAAGACAGCAAACCCTTCAGGCATATAAAAATAATGTTCCATTTCTTTTGTTCAGGGGGAAAAAAAATGCCTGTACCACTTTAAGCAACCTGAGCTAGACCTTAGAGGAAAAGCTCAGCCTGGTCCAACCAATTCAAAAACCTCACATCAAACCTCAAGTTCTTTATGGTGCTAAAGGCAAGGAATGGAAAGTTCTTGATCTCACCAGCTGAATGTCAAGCTGAGATGGATGCCGGTATCTCATCAAGTCTGCCTGCAGTTTCTGTCTTGGGGTATGAGACTTCTGGCTTTGGTAACAGCAGAGAATTTCAAGCAGGGAACACAAGAAATAATTAAAGTAATTACTCAGAAATAGCAAATATCACAGGTTATTATCTGCAGTAAGGTTATGTTTGTGAATGGGAGAGTTCAGTGTGCATGTGTAACTCAGTATGACAACATTTCTAGAAAAGAACAACTATAATTTACTTGAAGGATGAAATAACCTGAGAGCGCTCAATTGAAGACAAAGAGTAGGTGTCCATTACCTTTCATGCCTCTGTTTAAAGGCTTTCAAGAAAAGATTGGACTTCTTTGGAAGTACAAAGGGACTGATGTTGGAATTTTGTTGGGCTTTTTTTTTTTTTTCCCCCCTCCTTGGAAATCATGTTCTGAGTCAAATGTTTTGATTTCTGTATATTCATAGAAACATGAAGACTGACTCAATTTAAAGATTAGTAGAAAAGGCAGACAGAGGAAAAGAAATTCTAGCAAAGCATGAAAACTAAAAAAAAAAAAAGAACCACTTCATGGGTCTGGTTTTCAAAACTAAAGGTCTACCCTTACCCTTTCTAATTGAAGCAACTTCACTAACATTTGTTAGTGAAAAGCTGATTAAGACTCAGTCGAGGAAGACTGTTTCTCCTGCTGTTCTTGAGTTAATGCAAGACTTGAATTGCCCTCGAGAAGCTTCTCTCTACTGATTATACAAGAACCCAGGACAACTACACTCTTAATTAGGATCCTCAATTAAGTACTTAAAATTTGGTGGGATCAATGCCAACCTAAGCAATTACCCTCACTTTTTTTTGTACAAATAGAGTGCTACATCATGTCTTTTATTTCCTGGGAGACTCATCACTGAAGGTACAGATCTTGAACTGAAAATAAATGGGTTTTTTACCACTTTCTGTTTTGTCCCGATTCAGAGACCTTTTGGGGAGCTAATATGGTCTCTGCAATACTCTTCTCCCTTCAATTCCAATGAAGGATTTACCCCCATTCTATGTCTTCCCCTGATCCTGTATAAAACCACAGTGATACAGAGTGCAGGGGAGACAAACTCATCCCTCAATTAATGACTAGGCAAGCACATTTGCAAACAGTCCCTGCGGCATCTGTTCATATCCTCCCCTCACCTTCAGTAAAAGAACAGTAGTCTCCTCCTATATTGAAATTCCTCTGTTGCTATATAATTTCAAATGCTCATTAGTACTTTTATCATAGTTTTCCTAGACAATGGAGATAGGAACTGAAGAGTCATTAGGTTTCCTACTACAATACTTTTAGAATTTCACAAATCTTAATTTCATGTTGCTTCTGATTGCCCTTTTTATTTCCTATGCTTACACTAGAAGCTTAAGAATATACCATGTACTAGCTATTAGTTTACATGTTGCTACAATCATTGCCTAGTAATTCCATACATGACTAATTAAGCTTCAAGCATCAATTTGAACTATTTGAATGAGCTCATCAATTCTTTAAACATTTAAAAAGAAAACAAGAGACTTCAGGCAACTTTCCTCACTTTATGTGATTTGACTTGTCAATAAGAGAGGTTATGATATTTTCATTTGAATTAACATAATATGAAAATTCCTTTTTCAAATCAGAATAGTAGTGCAGAATGAATTTCATGGTTTTAATTATTCCAAAATCATGCACTACTTACTATAATTAACAACTGTCTGTAATTATGGGTGCATAGGGGTTTCTCTGCTTAATGCAAAGTGCCCTGTTGAAAGTCAAGGTATTTCAGTGGGGAAAGGACATAAAATGTCACAGGATATGCTGAACAGAAAGCTTTGCTCTTGTGATAGAGAATAATGTAATTTTCAAATTGAAGTTTAATTTTTTATTTACTGCCTTTAAAATCTGTGGATCTATTTTAGGAACCATAAAAAAAACCTACATAGACATAAATATATAGCTGTATTTATTTGAAGTGTAGTAGTTGTACTCAGTAGAAAGAATGTGTCAGGGTTATTTTACTGACAGCCTGTGTTATTTAGTCTGGTTATTACTGAGAAAATAACAACACTCTGGTCTGTGTGCATGGTGGTGTGGTTCTGGTAATCACATTCTGTTATTTTCTGAATCAGAAATTAGAAGTATCCATAATATTTACATAAGATAAGACAAAGCACACAGTGAACTAATGACTTTTTCAATACAAGAAAAAGGAGATTATTCTGAAAGTGATCACAAAATTGCCTTTGTTGTTAATTCACAAATAGGATATCTTTCTTGCTCAAAATATAGCAGAACTGGCAATTGGAATGGTCAATGAGTTTGTAGTATTTTCTTCAAATAAATTTGGAAATCAGTCACCTAATAATCAGTTTTCCTCTAAATTAGGAAATAATTGTTGTCAAAGTTATAAATTATTCATAAATGGAGTTATTGCTGATCTTTAAGTGTCCATGTTTCTAGTGTTCATCTTTGCCTAATGTCAAGAATTCAGACCTATATAGATTCATCTTTCCTAGGATGAGAAGTTGCATTTATATGCTAGTCTATTCATCTTTCTTTCCAAAATAATAGCTATGCAACAACAGGATATTTAGAAACATCTTTTTTCCTATAGAAAAGGATGGTTTTTTTCTCAGATTGACAGCTTGAAGACTGCACACTTCTGTGTGTGCATACACATGTGCTTATATACATGTACATTATATGCATACGTATTTCCAACTCTAATATAATAGACATGAGATTTCCTCTTTCAAAGCTACTGTTCAATAAACAGAAAAAAGTATTTTACAGTCAAGAATCAATGATCATTTGGAACCATTCAAGCTGTACTGTTTAATCCTGATTAGTGAGACTAGCTACACTCCCAATGAACAAAATTGTGATTGGATTAAGTAGAACTGACAAAAGTCCCATTAGAAAATGATGCACTCTGCTATGTTTTCCTATAATGGCACTTTTTAAAACAAAAAGTCCCATATTTCTTCTGTCAATTGGCAGCCAGAAGCTGAAATTCATCCCAATTGCCTCTGTACTGGCTAAAAAAAGTATTTTATTATAAAGATGATAGTGCCATCTATTGGGTAACATTACTATACAAAAGAATTATGTCCTTTCTCTCTGGATTCAGGAAAGACAAATAAATGGTGTGATTCACCTGATTTCCTATGGAGCTTTTTTAGCAACTACATTATAACAACCTTTATTTAGTATAATGTGTGTCTTGAACAAGAAGTTTGGTCCCCTTTTTGCTACCATTGCTAACCACATGGAAGAGACAATTTAGCATAGTGATAAAATTAAATTTAATGACATGTCACTGAAAAAACAGAGTTAAAAAAAAACCCCAACAAAACAAAACAAATAAACAAAAAACCCCAAAACACCAAACCCACTCTCTAATACTCCCTCACATCTCAGAAAGATCTTACAGAGATGTTTTCAGGCACAGTGTCAGTAAGTGGAACTGCGTGGCTTGCTGTGTTGGAATAAAAGATCTCATTTCCATCTAAGTGGCAATCTTTTGCAATACAAAGAGATTCCTGTGATATACAGAGACAACACAGATTTAATTTTTTTTTTTTTTTTTTATAAAGTAACCTAGCAAAGCTTTGAAGAAATATTTTGCCCATCTAAGATTGATTTTATTTTCTTATAAAATTTTAAGTGAAGATCTGCTTTCTTTGGCAACATCCCTGCAGCATCTATCTATATCTTAGGCACCTAAAATGTACATTTTTTTGAAGAATACAGGTGTCAAAAGTATAAGAACTGAAAACTTATACATGAACCTTGATAGCTGTACTTGAGTCCTTTACTTAGCAGGACCTCGTGGAAGTAACTGCATACTGTAAAATAAATGAAGCTGGAGAAGTGTTCCTCTGTGTTCTGTCAGTTCTGGCACTGCAGAGGCCAGGAAAGCATTGCTCCACTACAGAAAACACACAAACAAACAATAACAGCAACAGACAACAATGACAACAGAATGACAAATCTCCTTCTTTGACTTCATTGCCGTATCCTTACGACACATTGACTAAGCTTTCTTAGCTTTCAGAAAAGCAAGCAGTCATTTTACCACTCTTGGCCCAGGAGATTAGCCAACTACAGTACATATATCACACACGTAACCTCTGTTATTGTTGATGCATAGATCATCGGTAATCAGCGTGACTTTTTATTTCTGAAATAGACTTGGAAGGACAGCAGCTGAATGAAACCAGTAGGGAGAAAATTCCTTTCTACTTTTAAACAGAGCATATATGACCCAGAATACTGAAGCAACAGGAAGGTGGAGCCTCACAATGCGAATGGAGCCAGAACCGTGGAATGCAGAATTTCACTTTCCTAACTCTTTAATTTTTTTTATTACTGAGGTTAAACCTAGACAATTTTAGCTAACTATATGCTAAGGCCAAGAGGAGCCATCACAGAAAGTACAGGATTCTATTCTGCCGTGCTTGGAAAAAAACCATTTCTTCAGGCTAGTTTTCTCCTAGGTAAGTATAAATGCCTCCCATTACCATTAGTGGCATAGAAAGGATAGCTAATAAGTATTAGGCTAGAACTCAGAACATCTTGCATCTAATTATACTTCTGCTACAGCATTTCTACATGACCTTGGGCAGACCAAAAAAAAAAAAAAAAAAAAAAAAATCTATCTATGCTTCAAGCTACCACTGGTAAATGGAGATAATGATATATTTGCCCCTTACAGCAGTGTTGTGAGGTTATACTCAGGTTACTCTAATATTAACATTTGTTTTCCAGTATTGAGATGATAAAAGCCATTAAAGGTCTATTGCAGTAAAATTAGAAAAGAATTTGACTTCCTTTTTTCTACGCTTCCCTTTCCCCTAACACATCATTTAAAGAAAAAGGGGGATTCTTTTAGAAACAGTCTCTGCTAAACAACAGCACGAAGATTTGTGTGTGGCAAAACATCTGTAGAAAAAGAATGTGCAGTAAAAGGGGAAGAAAGCTACACTCCTGTTCTGCAGCAGATTACAGAACCTTCCTACAGAAAGGCTGATAATGTGAAAACAGTGTATTGTAACGACCACAATTTCACCATTATTGAAGGGGAAAAGTCTGTTGATGGCAGTAGTGTGAAATTACTATCTCTGCCAGCTCCAGTGGCAGAGGGGATGTCAGAAAGGTGCTGCAGTACAATACCAGAGCTCTGTTGTGGAGGGTTTTTTACACAGACAGCAGGTGAATTTATGGAAAATGCAATTTAGATGTGCTTTAATACTAATTTCAAGCCACGGTACAATTTGATTTATGCTGTACAATGGTTCCAACTACTGCCCCAACCAACTGCCCTTTTTAAGTAGGTAGATGTTTTCCTTAATGATAACGTCCCTTTCTACAGTAGCTATGGATTAGTAATACTCTGCAGTTCCCTTGATGAGCACTGACCAAGTTCTTGCTTTAATAAGCCCTTGGTTTCTGGTCTCACAAAATCTTCTTTTCTCTATATTAGTACTAACTGGACCAATGGTCAAGTTACTTTATGCCACCAATTACTTTATACCACTGGTCAGCAAGTAACTATGACAGCAGGATATGTTAAAAAGGAAAGAAAAAACCGCAATTTACTTTCTCCAGTCTGATTTTGTATCTAAACCAATGCCAACCATCTAACAGACACGGGATATTGTAGCAGCAATAAAAATCACAAATAAGAGTTCTACCATTTTCTTATTTTTAAACACAAAGGCTTGAAACACAAGGACCATAGCATGCTGAGGTTGCCATTTGCAACCTAATGTTGTCTGAAAAAGCAAACTCTAGATTTCATACTAATATTTTGAATGCTTTGTTTAGTGCTGTACAGGCTATATAGACACAGGGTTAACAATAAAATGGCAGATACCTGTTCAATCTCTTCTCTGCAGCAATTCAGTCTGGGGATGAGTATCCGGTAATTTTGAAGCACATTACAAGTCTCCTGTCTGGAGTCCTGGTTTTATTTGTACTAGAATGTGTCCATTAATATAACACATTCAATTAGCAACAGTAGAAAAGTAAACAATTCCTTTCCCATTAAACTGGCATCACACTTCCATTCTCCCCAGGAGCTGAATGACAACTTGTTAATGCAATGAAAAACAGTTCTTTCTATTCTGCCTCTAACCTCAGTGGAAGACTTGAGGAAATAGCCCACGGGAGTGTGATGAGCTAGAGGAATTCAGTATTGGGATAGTACATTGGGCTTAGTTATCAAGAAAAGGAAAGAATTAACTTCTGGTTATATAGTATCAAAGCAGAATACTGAAAATTTTTAGTGTGTGTGTCTATAACATGCCTTCTCTATGCCACATAGTTATTCTATGGTTCAGGGAATTAATTTAAATAATACTTTTCCTCTAGTGGGTACTTCATATTCCTCTTTCTATGGTACTCCACTTTGGAGGTCTGAGGTCTAGTTTTCTAAATGTTTGAAGACCTATAGCTAGAACTAAGTCAAAAGTATTTCTAACCTGAATACATGAAAGACAACTTAAAACACTGACTTTGCCAAAACAGTGTGAGAGAAGCTCAGCAGTAGGTTATTTCACATCTAAGGACCTAACATCAGCCACTTCCCCTCTTGGAGAAGCAGGGAATGTCTAAGCAAAAGTAAGTAAAAAGGGAGTCCTGCACAGCAAAAGCTTATTTACAGTAACTTGACTGCTTGGACAAGCGACAAAATCAGTCCCTGAGTCATATGGAGCCAGTGTCATCCTTTTGTATGTTCCACAGGGTTAAGTGGAGGGCAGCATCTATAACTGGGAAAGGTTTATGTACTTAGCAGTTGGACTATGACCAGATGTAGGAGGAGGATATATTGGCTGTTTATATTGCATTTTGTACTCAAACAACTGTTGTCCGTCTTTCTAACAGAAAAGAGACCTAGCTGTCCAGAAAGCCAATTGTGGCTAAAAAGTCAGGTTCTGGTATGCCTAAAAATTCAAAGTCTCTGAGTCTCGGGTCAGGTACTTAAAATTAGTAGAAACCTCACAGTTCAAGCCTAATCACTCTGAGCCTTTGATCCTCCTTTAAGAATGGGAATAGCAATGTAATAATAAAAATATATGGATTGTGTATAGTAATGAGAGTCATGAAAACTCACAGCTGAATGTAATTTAGCATCTTCATCACTCAGAATGATGAACAGCAACCAACCTGTCACCGTTATCCCATTCAATGCATTACACAACGTAACAAACTTGGAGAAAAAATTACCAAGATGCTGTGCAATTAAAGAGAATGCCATACAGTTTAGGCACCAGAGATGGTGCAGCTGATGAACCTTAACTCTTCACATAACACCTACATTTAAGTTAGTGAATGTATTCATTTAACAGAAAGCTTGGGGATATTTTTGAGAAGAGAGGGAAGGTGTTTCAATAATTCACACACACATAGATGCATTCATGACACTGTTTTTTACCTCTTCTTAGTGTATTTCTCTCAACGTTCCTTCATTTCTTTTATCTCTTTCTTGATGTCATTTCTCCAGGATCCTTCTTTTCTTTCCAGGCTTCCTCACTTTTCCGTTTCAGTAATCTATATTGAACACCAGTAAAACAAAAATTGAATCACTCTTAAAATGAAAAAGCAATGACCTTCCCCCATACACATGCCAAGAATACACAGGTAAAACAGAGATTAAGAGAGTTCACCTAATGGTAGCAGCTCTTTTTATCCACTTTTTATTTCAGTCTGTAAAGTAGTACTATGAATGGAAGGAGATAACTTAAATGGCAGAGTTCCTGGTATAAAGGGGTTTTTTTTTTCCATTTATAGCAACACCTCAGAGAAACAACAAGTGCAGCAAAAAAATAGAGATTCTGTTCTATAAAGTCTCTAAAGTTCAACTCACAAAAAATACTTGTTCAGGTATGTAGTACAGCTTCCTCCAGAGAAAGCAGAAACAAGACAAGTGACAGATTCTAGTTTACAAAGCCACTGAAAATAGTAATCATTTTGTAACTTGTATCTTTCCTGAGTCTAATCCAATGTCTCTGACTCCCATTTTCATTTTAAACATGCACTGGATTAGTCCCTTTCCTCCTTTTCACTCCCTCAACAAGTATTAATTATTTGTATGCCACATGTTACTGAAGGACACACATTCTTCTACAGATGAAGGGAAACAAACAGTTCAAGCTGTGAAAAGAGGAAAACATTTGTTATTAGCCCCAAAAGTCAACACTTTCCAGGACAGAACTAGTAATGTTATTATGCCAAAAATAAGCCAAGATCATGACAAAAAAGAACAGAGGACAGCAATCTTCTGACATCCCCAACTCCACCCAACCAGCAGTAGTTCTGGAAACCCATTATAACAACTTTATACTCATTCCTGTAGGTGCCAAACACTGCATAATAAACATGAATAAGTTTATTGAAGGAGAAGCTTATAAACTTTGGAAGATTTTCAGTCATATTTTCTGTCAGCTTAGTTCGATCTCTCTTCAGAAAATTCACTAATTCCACCATATACTGTAGACACGTCCATACCTTCAGCTAGAGATATATATATATATCCATTACAGAGCCGGCTTGAGACAGCAGAATTAACTAACATAAGGCAAGAATGAAACCACAAGAAAGAGAAAATAATGTTAAAAACATATTCTTGAAATATAGATCATTGAAATGATTCATTTCATTTCAGATGAAAATGAAATAGGATTTTTCCTGTGTGGTTATTGGCACCAAAGACATTGGTTTTAACAACATTGTTTTCAACAGCAAAGGGGAGATAGATGATAAAACTGAATTGTAAGAGACCCAGAACTTGTTTTACAGCAGAGTCATTGTGGATTAATGAATATAAGCACATGACTAATCCTTCACATTAAACAGGCCAAATCCTGAAATTGTTGAGCACCTGTAACTTTTGGGAACTGCAGATTCTCAAACGGCTCCTGATTTGGCTTGCTCTCCTCCTTTGGGTCCCATACTTCAGTGCTGGGTGTCCCTAATTCCAGGTAAGACAATCAGCTGATGATAGTGAAGGCAACTTTTACACAGAGCATATACATGACTACATAGCATTGAAGAAGTTCCATGCAGCTTTACATTAGTGGTTTAGGTGCTACTGCAAAAGCCACATACACTGAGTGGTACCTGCACTGTATTAATAACACAGTACGTACTATTTAGATGATGTCTAGGTTCAATCAATTTTTCAACATCAGCTCTCTTGAATAATACTGTATGGACTATAATAAATAAGGCAGTAGATAGCTACGCAATTATAAAATGTACAGATTTGTATGTTGTTTGAACCACAGCAACAACTCTTCACGCTCACTCCAATAACACTCAATTAGCTCTAATGACTGCAAGTTTTAATGCTTAACCCAATGCCTCGCGAAGGATATGCTTGCAAGGAGGTGTAGCTACTAGCTGGTAAAATATAACACCATCTGATCAAGACAAATTATTTGCAAAACATAACTTCCATAAAAAGCTAAAATGAAAGGTAAAGTGACAGAATAACTGCTCCTAAATTCTATTTCCAGCATTGTAATTGGGATAATATACCATAATTTATTTTAATGAGTAACAATTAAGAAATGGTTTCTAGAGTTGCATGTAATTTCTTTCAATTATTAGTTATTAATGCATAAGTGTGTTTTAATATTGGTTTATCTGAGCTCTACTAGGTGATTAAAACCTTTTGGTATATTAATTTTTCGTTTGTAGAACTGTACATTGCAGGGACAATTCTAGCACAAGGCATTTATAAGAAAGAGATCAGTGACACCTGAGAGAAATATTTTTAAGTATTATGAAAAAAAATATGTAAAGCATTATGAGAAAGGTGCCAGAGAAAATCCTGATATGGTTAACACTGAATTTTATCTAACTGCAGCTACAGTTTAATGACCCTATCTTAATAAAATATTTAAGTTAACCTGGTTGCAAAGTGACTTATTACACTACGTATTTTTTTACTTTATTAGGATAAAGAAATACTACTATGGGAGGCTATGCTAACAAGCCTAGACATTGCTTGTATTGTTAAAGAGTAAGGCCACATCTCAGAGGAATGTGAATACCTAGAGAAACTGGCATCTCTGTAACTGAAAAGGCATTCTACTTATCCTATAGAAAGCAGTCTATTTTGTGCTAAGAGGAATGTCTTTTAACAAAAAACCAGCCTTTCTGCTATCAGTCATTCTCATATAACACAATATTTATTGTGCTTGTGCTTATCCAAGCTAGAGGAGGAAAAAAAAAACAAAGGAACTAACAAAAAAAGAAACAAATGCTGAACACTTCTCTTCAGAAAGCAAACATTAACCTGACCTGAACATAGTGCATCTTAACCTCATCAGTATGAATCTGGTGGGAATCAATGCCTGGACTTACAAATTCAGCCATAGAAATATTCATAACCAGGATACCATACAAAATCTTGGTATAGAGATTTTTTTTTTTTTTTAATTCAAATTGTCAGGTTGTATTTATGTTCTTTAGGTCTCTGAGCATCCATAAACCTAAGAATAACGAATAAAACTTGGAACGTTCTTGTTGCAGTTTCACTGTAGGTCATTAAAATCGGGTTAAACTGCTTCAAGGAACGTGGGTATTTCTAAACACTATGCATACGTTGCTTTTGCTATATTTTAAAATATATTACTTATTCCAGCTACATTTAGCCATCAAAACAGTAACATCTCAGTATAATTAATAATTACCTGCTGCACCCATCTTTCATGACACTACATAATGAACCATGATTTACAAATCTCTCGTAACTATAAGCAGTCTTTTTGGCAGTTGCATAATGAAAAATGACAGTCAAACAGCCTTAAATTTCAGTGTCCCATTGCCCTGAACTTCAGTAGAAACTGACAACTTTGCTAGTTTAAGCTCCACAAAATACTTGGTACTTGGGTCATTTTTAACTATCAGATGAATCAAACAAAAAATAAAAAGCTATTTCATTTTACTCTTTCTAAACAAATTAAGTTTTGTCTGGAAAAGACTGCTGTGATCAGCACAAAGGTTTCATGCATGCTATTTCTCAGGATGTCGAGGATGAGTTTCCATGAGGATTCATTACTTGTTTTTCCCTTGCAATGAAGCAAAGCCTATTTTGTACAGATACAAGGTTAGCTAAATCCTTCTTAGACAGCAGCACAGAGTACATGAGCAAAGCATCACAAGGAGTATTACAGTCTGCATAATAAATTTATCGAAGCCTTTATTTTCCTGTACATTCAAAATCTTTTCTTTTCCTGCAGAAGATTATATTCATCCTGAAACATTACCCTTCAAGTGTTAAAATGACAAGTGCTGATGAAGGTAAAGCTGATCAACTGCAAGACTCCCACTGCTGAACATTATAAAGTTTCTGTTGTTCAAACAGCTCAGTTAATTATCCAAATGTGAAGGATATCAGGAGGGGACCTGCTGAGCTCTACAGCTGACTTCCAGGGAATTATCCATAATAGAGCTGTTATAAGAAAATTATGACAGACCCAACGTACAGGGACCTATGCTTACCTCTCTTGAGGATTTGTGCAGGACCTTATAATCAAACAGAGTTAGGACTTTCCTCAGAATCAAAGGGAAGTTACATTTTGCAGGGGAAAAGCAGTCCAATCAACCTCATAGTGTTTTATCACATAAACCCAGAGAGGATTCCAGAGTCATGCATGTTAATTGCCTGCTGTAAAGATGACTGGCATTCTTCTGGTGCCAGGGACTATTTTCTCAAATTTAGGTTCTTAAAATGCCTATCATGCCTTGTCCACAGTTAAAAATGCAGTTCTTGCTACCTCTATGCCTCTTTTTTTGAGAAGTCATATGATGCCATTATAATAGGCATTCATAATGGGTATTTACGTGACTGTATTTTTGTATTGTCAAGAATTTATAGTCAATGTGCTGTAAACCTCAGACACCCAATTCCGCAGCAAAAATGTCAGGGTGATGAAACCTCAGTGGCTAGTAAATAGTGTGAAAGAATGAGCAGTATCAAGATAAACGGCGTAAAACATGGAATCCACTAGAATCAGCTGCTAAAAAACTCAGACCTTTGGTAAAACTGGCTGATACTGCAGGAGCTAAAGCTCTCTGACTCCTTATTTCATGATCACAGCCACTTGGTCTAAAACAGAACTCCAACTTATTCTTCCTCTCTCAGAAACCATAATTTGTGTACGTAGCATGATACTGCCCTAGCACAATGCTGGCTAACTCAGGGACTGGAAGCACAATAGTCATCCCATCTCACTCAGCAAGGCTAATATGCCTTGTTATTTTTTACTGTTTTCAAGAATGGCTCTCCAGTACAGCTGGACAGCATTGCATTCACCTGTGTGGGCATGCCCTGGACAGAGAAAACAGCATAGTCTTGTGATTAGCCCATAAAAGAGAAAACTGAAAGCATTGAAAAAGGTCCTACTGAGGACTTAATACTTGAAAACAAATGGAGTCAGTTTATCCAGAGTAAATAGTTAAATTTCCATGACATACTGTGGGAAATAATATTACTCTCATACACCAAAGTTCACCATTATAATTATCTATGTCTTTTTGAGAAGCCTTTCAGCACAGCATCTAGACAGTATCAATTAATCATTTCTAGACATTCATAATTTTTCCAGACATTAAGTATCTGTCTCTCTCTGAAATATTATTTAACTTTGCAGAATAAGTCTGAAGCAGGTGCACCTAACGGCTTCTATAAAATAATCTGCAGCAGAATGAGCAATTTTGGGTGTGATAGTATTGGTGAAAGTTATGCCTTGCACTTATTACCACAAAGTTGTAAGTGGGATTGTATAATAATGGAATAGTAATGGAAACCACATTTCCATAATTGAGCTAATCCATATTCTGTAGTACCACAGGTTAATTTGCAAAATTAATTTGATGTGATAAATGGTTATAAAGTTGTCATCCAACTAACCAAAGTCAAAATCACTGAAAAGTTTCTCTACTATAACCATTCCATTTATTTTCTTCCTTCTTTCTGTGCCTCCTTTTTTGTAGCCTTTGAGACCGAAAACTCCATAAATAATTTTTTCTACCAAATTCTTCATCAGTAAGATTGGAAAAAAAGATATCGTTATCCAGATATAAAGCTGATGTGTCTATACTACTTCCAGCATAGTTGCTTGTATTGTGTTGGTCACACTGTCTTTCATGAGAAGCATGTCTCATGAGTCCTGACTTCAGAAACAGGTTGAGATCCAATAGCCTAAGCACTGATGGTATTGCCTTTGAAAGTCTTATGCCAAATCTTAGAGCTTAGTTTTAGTTAGTTTTTTCCCCCCTCTTCCAGTTGTATTTCCATGTACTTCTGCTTGTCCTGGCAAAAAATTCAAGCCTGGGAATGACCATATTCCCTACCAAAACAGAGTTACCTCTGGAGCACCTCTAAAAAAATGCAGGTCTTAGAATCAAGCCAAACACAAACAGCAGCAGTGAAATTTGCAGTATTCAGGAAAACCTGCAGACCTCAGCAGAAACAGTATCATTGTTTCCTAACAGTATTATATAAACATATGCTTACATCTATTTTTGACATTAATTTAGTAAAATAGTAAAACATGAATATGAAAGTGACACATCAAAGCACATACACGGGAGCCTTCCTCAACTCCTTCTGTTTCTGAAACAGTGTAATCTGACTCAAAATTATGCCTCTGAGCAAGAGACTGACTATCCTAATGCCAGGGCTGTTACTCCTGTATCTGTGGTCTAACCACAGATGAATGAAAGGAAAGAGTGGTGATGTATGTCTCTAGCCAAAACATCACTAAGTATACCCTTAGCTATTACCATGCAACTGGTGTCCCTAAATGACAGGTCCAATCTATTTATCTTATTTTCATAAGTTAATTTGTAGAGAGCAAGTCTAGCTCCTTCAACCCCGAGGAACAATGTCAGCTTGACTGACTGCAAATTCTTTTTTACAGAAAGGCCCCCCAAGTTTAATTGCAACAGCACGGAAAATGGTTTTAAAGCAGTGACTTTTCTAGGAATAACTCTCCTCATGTTCCTGTTTATATTCCTACAGGAACCCTTTCCTTACTTGCTTACAGCAGTGTCTTCAAGGCTGCAGTCTGTGGTCCTACACAAATACTTTCTAGCTGCTTGTCTTTTCTTGCTCTAACAATTCCACTCCTTTACTCATCTTTTTGTTGTTATGCAGTATTTAATACACAGTACTTGCATGTAACACCACTGAAGTATTATATACATCGCTGTTACAGTAGCTGTTGATAAAAGGCAGTATTTACTGAGTGGTACTGTGTGCTTCATGGATCATGCAGTATTTTGCAATTCAATTGAAACTGTAGAATTGCATTTTAAGAAAAAAGAAAGCAATCTTTCAGAAGGAAAAAGAACAACACCCCAATGCTGAGCTTTATAATAAACAATCCTGGGTGATTCATTACCCAAACCACTCAAGATATGCAAGATGCTTTTCAGATTTTATGTTACAAGCTCCAGACATGTATTTTAGGGGTATTGTTCACTAGACATGAAACCTAAAAATATTCCTAATGCTATTAAGAATATCTTGGCTGTTTTGATGCTGTCTAATTGTAATTGATATCTCTTTGAACTTCATCTACCATAAAGAAGTATGATTAGCTGTTTGTTCCCTGAGCCCTATATCTGAACTGTTCCTCCTCAATAACTTTTTAGTTAGAATTGCCTTGTCAAACTTCTATAAAGTTGTAAAAGCAAACTTCCTGAGATGTGTGTACATGAATGCCTTGTCAAACATAGGATCTGAAGTTGATGTAATTTGAAAAGAAACACCTCGGCTGTCACTGTAGGTTATGAGGCCAAAGTTTCTGGTTTAGCCATTATGAAATAAGAAAAGGGCTCACAGCAGGAAGCTTTTGGTCTGTGAAAGAAACAATCACATTCTAATGTTACCATCTTGCGCCTGGGAAATCATCTAGCCAACTAAAACTTACCGTTGTGTTAAATGCAAAGAACATGCCCTAAATATTTGGAATATAAAGCCATAACTAAAACCAGTAGCATGGCTTTGCACCCCACTTTTTGTCATTAAATTTAGAGGATCAATTGATTCTTCCTTTCAACGGTTCAGTCAAAAACACAAATCAAACTACTTCTACCCCCCAAAAAGACAGGACAATTGATTTTAATAAAATACAATGTATGTATGGTTTCCTAAACATAAGCCATAAACAGGAGACGTGCATTATATAAAATATTCATATTATTTTAAAGTTAATTTTCATTTCAAATAGTAAGATGGATAAAGCTCCTTTCAAAGAATTTCTTGAATATGTGAAAATGAATCCTTGGTATTTCTATTGAATAGTCCAGTTATCCAAGTATTCATTCATTCAGTACATGAGGCCTCAACGTTCAATTCCTTCATTCACATTAGTGAAATAGAGCTCAATTTTTCAGTGGTTCCTGAAAGTACTTTAACCACTGAGCTATTTCTTATATGTAGATCATGACACTGGGAAGTATTGTCTTAAAAGCTGGGCAGACAGAATGTCTTTGCATATTACAGTAGTTTTGTCGTACTGAAAGAAGAAAGAAAATTTTTATTCTAATACCTGCAGCCTGACACACTGCATTCATGAGCAGTAACTATTACTAAGGATGTTAGAGACCAAAGCCAATAAGCTAAAGAAAAAAATTGCAGCAAACACTGTTTTTTAGTTTAGCCAAGCCCTGACAAACATCAGCCTTCCCTGTCCTATGAAAATATGAGATTATACCTTTTTTTAAGAGAACCTCTTCTGATTTCTTTACTCATCTCATCCTGTTCATTTCCTGTAACTCAAAGATAGATGCAGCAGTTTCTGTAATCATAAAATTAATTCTAGGAGTTATATCTACAAAGTCATTAGCGTTTTCAGTGAATGCATCTTTTTGTTCCTTTTCCTAGAAGTATAGTTCTTTATTGCAACCTGTCCCCTTCAAACCGAAACATCTCAGTTTCAAGCATCACTGTAAGTAAACAGGGTCTTCTGAAGCAACAGACAAGGTTTTCATGAGAAAGAATTGTATGGCTAGTATATTTCCCAAGAGACCACAGAAATTATTTCTAAAATACACCCCGTATCCACCACCCAGGAGAACAAAAAACCAGCAGTTTCTCATGAAACAAGGTCTCTTGAGGGCCAGCTCTCAGGGATGCTTCTGTGCTGTCTAGCTAGTTTTTCATACTAAATTTCAAAAACTGAAATTGATTTTAATCAACTTTTTTTTTTCAACTCATTCCACATTCACTCACTCCCTATTTTTATTTATTTATATTTTAAAGTCCAGTGATTTTGAGATATTGCCTTTCACATTTATAACCTCAAGGGCATCTGAAGTTCTGATGACATTGTGATCACTAGACTTTAGATGAGTCTCAACTTTTATCTTATTTATCATCCTTGTGTTATTTCCCAGCAATATTAGGAGTAAGTACAAAATAGCCTGTACTGGATAGTCCACAAGATGTATCAGAAGAGAGTCCTGTATTACCTCCAGGAAGAGGTACGTTTTCTTATCAATTCCATAATTGCCAGCCCAGTCAATATTAACTAATTGAATTTCCCATGATTAATGATCTATCCTTTTTATAGGCTTTCCTTATCTTCCTTTTCTTTCTAAATCTTGCCTAGGAGGTCTATACCAATTTTCTGTGATTTTTAGATTTTAATTTGCCTATCTTTCATCTTCATCTAAACTGTCTCCACTCAGGTGTCTAAACTACATATGCCATTTATTTCATTTACCAAGTAGGGTTCTTTGTACATATCACCATATGTCTTTCCATCCTGCTGTGTCTTTGCCTTTTACTATATATATTTATCAAGGCACTTCAACCTTTATTCTGTTTCTTGTGACACATTTACAAAATGGATATTAGGAAGACATATTTGTGTACCTAATTAACGTCCTACTTATAGGGATTTGCTGTTTTAAGAAAGCAGGCAGCTCTGCCTGCATGCCATGATAAGTATTCCTCTGAAAATATATGTATTTCTTAAGAAATGACATACCTCATTACATGCAGTTTTGCTGGACAGTCTAATTTTGTTATTCAGTAAAAGCTTTAGATACCTCATTTGAAAAATCTGATCCTAAATTGATTAATATTAGGCAGTCATATCTAAAAACTCATTTCAAAAAGTCGGTGTTACAGTTCCTTTGAGTGCATGCTGGGATTAAGAATGCTTTCCTCCCATCAGCTGTAAAGTTAAGTTTATAACTGTTATAGAATGTTGAACATATTTTCTACATGATAGCCATACTATTTATTGAGCCAGTGACTAGAGCAAATAAAGAAGTAGCTTTTGTAACTGAGAATGATTACACTATAATCAGTCATAAACTAAGTTGGAAAGATATGACCCCTCTGTGTGTTTACACTGTTTGGTGCTAATTTTATCCTAACAGCATGAAACAAGATTAAGTCATAGATAAAGACTTTTCACTATAAAAATTCCATTTCATTCAGAAGGTCAAAAGATAATGAAAACCAGAAATTGAGTCCATGCCACGATACGTACAGCAAGCACCCGGGGCCACCAGCGTTGTTAAGCATTGTAACTTCTGCTTTAGTGCAGCATCTAGGCTACCTTCAGCAATGCATTCAATCATTTCACTTTGCACAGCTCAAGCAAAGCAGAAATCTGAACTCCTGAGACTACAGGCTTGCCTCTGATAGAAATCTTTTGAATGTCACTGAAAGATTTAGTGTTACTTACCTGAGCCACTTATGTAGCGTTGCACAACGATACCTTTATTTGTTTAGTTGAAAGCTCTGATACTTTTTACATCTATTGCCTTGGAAACAAAATGCGAATAGGTGGTTGATCCCTTTAAAACATGAGAAGTGCTGGATTTTTAGCTTCGACACCTGATGTGCTTGCTGTTCATAGTCACTGACATGTACAGTTCAGCAGTAAAATGTTGGAGCTCTTTTTTACTGTCCTGCCAAGACGCCTCAGTCCTGATCTGGAAAAAAGTTTCAGATGAGTGCACACATTTTCCCCCCTCCACAATTACTTCCCAAGTAGTATTAGCTGTGATCTTGTTGAATTCTTTGTCACACTTATTAAAGCAAGCAGTCAGAATGAAAGACTCTCTTTTTCATTTGCTATACATTCAATGAGCTAAAATAAATCTCCTTCTGCTGGTATAATGTCATACACAGCTCTGCTTTCAGGGCCAAATATGGTACTAATGGAAAAAGATACCTGATAATTTTGCACATCATCAAATTATTGTATTCAAACTGAAAACTATAATTGAAGTCTACACTCAGGCCCCAAAATTAAAACTTAAATTGTTTTGAAACCACTTTAATCGCAAATAATACTCAATAGGGAGATGTCTTCAAGGTTTGCTGCTTTATATCCTGTACAATTGACATCTGGAGAGATAAATACATGCATGGAGAGGATTATTTTGTGCTGTGTGACCTGGACAGTTTGGACCAAAGGCCTCTTAAATTGCCTGGGAAGCCTCACCTCAGAGTTTTTACTGGAGATTTTTTCACTTTTTCCTTCTGTTGATGTAGCAAGGAAAACAAGGCACAGCCACATTCCTCCTTTGCCAGACATGGATACACTTTAGTCACTTAGAGCAAACAGCAAAACTTAAAACAGCATTAAGGTCTGCAATGGAGTGCGAGGTCAGCCTTCATAGAAATAGCAAGAGGACAAAAGAAGCACAAAGACCAATCTGTTGCACATAGATCACTGTGTTATCATTTACATAACAGATCACGCCACAGCATATCCCCATTATGAATATTTAAGCCAGCTAAAGGAAAAACTAAGTATTCAGTATTTAATGGTGCCATCAGTAAAATTTCTGGTTCTAAAAACCCCAGGAATATATATTGAAAATCCTGTTGTACACGTACCTGTCTCCTCTTTACCTGAAATTAGTGTGCAATAACAAGGTGTTTTTTAGCTAGAGTTCTTTGGTTGCCATATATAAACTTAACTCTAAGCTGACTTTTAGGATTGCAAAATGGTACGGAATAGTAATCAGGATCCTCTTGAGTGTAAACTCAGACTGATTTGGACACATGGCACATTCATGAATAAGGTGCTTTTCACTGCCGAACACTTGTTGTCAGATAAGATCATTTTTGCTGATAGACACACGAGGTATTCTTTAGTAACAGGAGATGTGATTACTGCTCTAATAATCCAGCTGCCATGAAGTAAAACAAAAAAAACCAATGGAGTAGACTAGATGCAGGCTGAATTTTTTGAGGTCATTTGAAAATGTATTGATTTCCTTTAGTAGAACAAAAATCTCTGTTATATGTGAAAAATCACTTACCAATATTACACATGTATTAAGCATGCACTGAAGTACTCAGTACAGCTGGTTTTTCCTATGTCCAATCACTCCTCCCCTCTCCCCCCAACCCCATCAGAATGATAAAATTAATGCAAAACTACTTGTTACTAAATGCTTATATTTGCAGACAGCAGTTCACCCAGTTCTGGAGGCCTGGAAGCAAGTTAATGAGCTTTGAGCATCCAATAACTGAGATAAAACTGACCCAGAGAAACAACAGAGCTGTCAGGCTGTCATTTCTAACTGGCAGCATAATGAAACCTATAACAGAGGGTGGTTAAGAATAAATGCACAGTAATAATCTGGTGGGAAATAACAATCCAACAATCATTTTCCTTATTTAAGGATAGCCCTCCTTAATTCAGTGAATTGTTTCTGTGTTTATTCATTTGAAAGATATGCAGCAAAGGCAGTAACCACATGGAATACATGAGTACGTATTTAGTGGGGGTTTTTTTGGTTTGTTTTTTTTTTTTTTTTCAGGGTACAGCAGTATTTAATTTAAAAGACAAATTCTCCAGGAGAATAATTAAATCCATGCAATTCAAGTATTATAGCAACAGTAGCTCTCACAGGGTTGAACAGTATTTAAATATATACTGTTTGAATTCTGACCTCAATGCTCCCAATAGGAAAATAACAAAAAATGAAAGTATGTAATTGCTGAATATTAAATCTATTGTTTGGATATACTCTGGACACACAAAAAAATAAGGATGTTCATTACAGGGAGGATGTGGAAATTGCTCTCTCATTAGAAATTAAATTCTCTTCCAACATCTGAGTCAAGGGGAGGAAATAAACCTCAATTCCTCTTCTCACAAAAAAGAAAATTTGCATTTATTTCCTCAGGTGTGCTTAACATTCAGTGGGTCCCAAGGCATCAGCTATATGCTCTAAGGTTTCTAATGCACCCAGCACCCAGCCTGCAGCTGACCGTGCTAAAGGCCAGATGTGGGTTTCAGAGGACCTGGAGGAAAGGTGCTGGAGTGGACCCTGCACAGACAGAATTCAGGATTGTCAGCAGGAGATCCAATTGATTACTTCAGTGTACTGTACTCATTTTAAATATCCAGCATTTAATGAATAAGGGGCTTGAATGCCCTCTTATTCACCATACATTTGAAACATAAGAAAATAAACAGAAGCTGTTATAGCATTAGCCTTTTTCTTGCTGTGAACCGATTCTACTGATTCCATTTTTTCACTACAGACAGTAACTCACATCACTGAAAATGGATTAAAATACTCTTCGTCTCTGCTACAGACTATGAAACCATCTTTGTACAGCCTGATTCCTACACAAACTACGGGAGCACAGTATTGAGTGTAGAAGAGCTGTGTATTGAGTTGAAAAGGAATTCTGCTACTGCATAACATGGGAAGTGCGTGCAGACATTCTCATGACACTATGTAGGCTCCTAGTCCCACAGCTTTTACTGGAGTGAAGGAAAGACACATGATTTATCACTGAGCACCAGAACTGTGAGTCTATTATTACCACTCACAGGGTCATAGCAACCTTCCAGTTCTGTAAACAGAAACACCCTTGCTGATTAGCCTGCTATTATCTCTAGCAATATTGATAATAAGATATGAAAAACATCATCACTTCCTAATATAACTAGGGATTCCTGCAGACTCTACTTTTAAGAGACAGGTGCAGTAAAAAAAAATGTTTAAAGAAAATTTCTGAAAATTAGCAGAGAAATATAATATGCTAGGTCAAAATTTAACTTTTCTCTCTCTCTCTTTTTTTTTTTTCCTTCTTAATATATTATGGTGCTTTTTTGCTGGACAGTATAAGAACATCTTTTTTTTTGTAGGCAGCTTCTCATTCCTGCAAATATCGGCTTAGAAAACAGATGCATGCCATCTTTGTAAATCTAAGAAGGATGTTCTTGCAGTTCATACTTGGCTTAACTTCAAATACCATAAGCCAGTATGATCTTTACTTGTGCACAAAAGTACTGTTGAAAGATGTGGTCTGTTTGGTTTCCACTGTTATTTCCATTATTACAAAACACATCCATCATGCATAATGCTACGTTTAGTGAAAAAACAAAGCACAAGATATTTTCAAACTTGTGCTTTCTGTTGGTTTTGGGGTTGGTTGGGGTTTTTTTTTTTTTTTCTATTATTTGTTCAGGCACTGCATAGAATGAAATTTACAGCCTGGTAAACAGGGACCAGTGTCAGAAAAATGTTCCCACATCCCTGGAGTTGGAGAAGTCACAGAACAGTGTGTGCCATTGTTGCCAACAGTAGTCATTTGTTTTAGTTTACCTGAATTTATTTTCCCCTTGAACAAACTAACAGCTGCAACTGCATGGAGGTTTCTTTTTGCTTCCAGAATTTAAACAAACTGAATTTTGCACTGTAATATGAAGCGAATAAAGGACAGTAATATCTTCCATAACCACCACTGATTGGAATCTGTATCTTCCTTCACCCTGTAAAGGAAAAGCTTAGCTGTTATTTCCCACTACGTGATACAGGAATATTTTCAGTATTCCTTCACTCATTACACTTAGACATGTGGTGACACCATTATTTGCTTTAAAAAGCAGAAAGCTTGGGTTTCAGGTCATTGTGAAATGCCAAAAGAGCTATTGAGAATACTGAAAGTCTTTCTCTCTGCCAGCAGCTTATGCAGTTCATTAATCAACACTATCATGAATATTTGTGGGTATAATTTCACATGTCCTAAAATGGAATATTTAATCTTTGCACACGTTAAAAATAAAGCATGACAGAAAAGTAAGAAAAAAAAAATCTTAAAATTGAAACTTCCAGAAGGAAGAGAAATAAGGACCATTCTTTTCTCTCTCTCTTTTTAACTCAAACTTTTAAAATACAAACCACTTAGATTCATACCTTTCCTCTGTGTGAAATGACCCACCTCAGTGCTTTACACTAGCCTGAATCATTCACAAATGCACTGACAGATGGAACTTTGTGTGAACTGCTTAAGTAGTAACTGTATTAGATACCAAAAATAAAAAACAACTACAATCTAGAGCCTAGGTCATTTGCCTGGTAGGTGGAACACAATGGGTAAAAGCTGCCGAAAGGAGATCTGAAACACAGAATACTCTAACCTATGAGATATCGAAGGAAATGAGCATAAACTACCATTTTTACTCTATGGCACTTTTGTGAATGTAGTCCTTCATTTCCTTTGCTTTTATTGCAACTGTTGAAACATTTCTCAGTGTTTCAAAATCCTGTTTCAGCATTGCATCCTCATTTCAGGTATTCTGAAAGGGCATTTTTGAGGAACAAATAATGTAAAAGTATCATTCAGGTCAACTTCTCAGTGATCTGATTGCCTCGTATATCCCACTGTCTGGTCAGCGTCTGAAATAAGTTTCAGAAGTTAAATGTCAAATACAATTTGGTGGAAAAGGTTCTTAAGTGTATTCCTTACCACTAACTTTAGAGCTGATGATACGAATTTTCAGTATTTTGGAAGGCAGTATAATATGATGTCAGGGGAAAACTTAACAACTTGTCATGCTGATCAAAGCATTCCATGTTTAAAATCATTGCAAAATAAACAATGTGAAGACCTTTTAATTTATTTTAATATTTAAAACAAACCTGAATCTGAAAAGAATATCTGGAAATGTTGTGAAAATGGCCTCCTGCTCCTCAGATTAATTAAACCAAACAACCACACACCCCCTTTTCCAACTTGAAAAGTGTTTACATAGTAAGACTGTATAAAAAGAATATGCATTCACTTTTCTGTCTCTCTTATAAAGCAATTTATTATCATGGGGAATTAAATTGAATTTTAACCTGAATCTAAATCTACACTATCAATATTCAGAAAGATAGGGGAGTACTTAATTCCAGGTCAGAGCATGCGGATGATGTTCTTGCACAGATGTTAGGAACTAAAAATTGTCATTAGCTTTTCCTTGTTATTTCCACACCTTTTTTTTTCATTTTTCATCCATGTCTTTGTTCCTTCTCCTCTGTCTTTTATTAACTCTTTTTTTTTTTTTTTCAGGTTTTCTTCCATCTTGCCTCTACTGTGTTTTGCATTAAAATCTCCCTTAACTAAAATAAGAATTAAGTTCTAGTTCCAGCTTGGGGAATCTTAAATTTTCATGTCTGGAAACAGGCAATACAATTCTGTGCATCTCACTCATAAGTATGGTATATCTAAGAGAACAGAAAATGTTCTATTTTTTTTTTTTTTCTTATTATTATTGAATAATAGTGGTAATCCAACATGAAAAATCATGCCATTTAACATTTCCACAGCAACAAATGATGCAGTTGCAGGGAAGAATACACATACTTTTAAAGTCTGTAGCTATTTTCTCCTTACTTATTGACCTAACTATGTTAAGTTCCACTTACCACTCTGAGTTTGAGATCTTGTGATGGCATCAAGGAAGGTGTTGAAAAAATGTTGAGACCCTTTCTTCTGCTGTAATCTGAATACAAAAAGGAGCATTAATATTCCTTTAAAGATCTTTTACCCTGTTTTTTACAAAATCATTCTTGGAGCCCTATTGTCAATTCTATTCAAAAATATCTTATTGCAGGAAAGGTAAAGGGGAGAAAAAAAAAGTAACTGCATTGATCTTGGTGCTGGAAATATGAGTTATGAATGACAGCCTGAGAAATCCTAATCAATATAAAGGGAGAGCTTTAAAAATCATTTAATTGCAGTAAGTAGAATGTTACATGGTTTAAATAATGTCAACGGAAAAGTTACTGTTTTCAGCTTGGTACACATCGTAAGACTCAGAGTCATAAGCACCTAATACCATCGCAGGAATTTAGTAGTGGGTAAAGATTAAAGCTTACTGTCTCCACAGGGTGCTGAGCTCTTGATTCATGTTTTTTATAACATCAAGTCTGGATTATTGTAATACCCTGTTTGTAGGCCTCTTTGATACAGTGGTTTGCCATTTGCAAGCTTCAACATGCACAGATTATAACAACTCTGATTCTCGGTGGAATTGAACTGTATCAACATCCAACCAGACTTGATTGCTTTTTTGTCAGATTTAAAATTATTTCTAAAATGCATATGTTACCCACTTTTTTTTTTTTTTGACCATTCAATGACTCTTCTTACACTTTTTTTTTTAAGACTAACAATGATTTTTTTATTTTCTCTGTGTGCTGCATATTATGGTGACAACTGTTCTATTGGCTACAGACTCTGAAAGCAGATGTGCCCTCAACATAACATGCAATATTGTGAGCGAAGGCACCCAGACTGAGATAAATGTTACTAACTCAAACAAAACCAGATTTCTTCATGTATGTTTTGCTTGTTCTCTTGTTCCATGTTTCAGAGTATATCTGTAGTGAAGTAACCCTGCAAACTTGAGGAGTATAAGATAATTCAGTCCTTTCAAATATACTTTTAACATTTGAAAAGTATCATTGGAGAACAGTAGATAATAAGTTATGAATCTATACAAATTAGCTATGGATGTATTAAGACATGCTGCACAAAGAGTCAGTGTGACAGAGTGTGCTTACGAAGCAAAATACCTAGACAAGGGACATGATGACATCACACACTCTTGTGCTACAGAGCCTTTGGGGTTCTAGGTATTCAGTATTATTCTATGCAACTGAGTTTTGGATTTATATTGTTACAGCAAGATAATTTACTAAGTGTCTGTCTGGCTTTGAAGTCAGTGCTCTGCTGTTGTATCATTTCAGCTGCCAGCACTTTAAGTGGTGTAAATATTAAAATGAACTGCCACAGTAAAGGAAAGCCAGAACAACAATGGATTTTTCAGGCTTCTGGTAATTTTTTTTTTCACTTACAAGGGAGATGGAAATGTAAAGACCTAGAAAGGAGGTAAGTCTGCCACTCACAATCCATTGCTTACTTCAGTCATCGATCCCAGAGAGCAGAACAACTAAGTTAGTGGGCAGAAGTAATGCTATCCAGCTCTTTAGACTAGATACTGCAACATATTTTTTTACAACATTTATGTTATCCTTTGTTCAAATAGTCATTCTTTAACATTAGCAGGAGTATTCAGCCAGAAAGCTGACACACAGAAACATTCTCAAAACCAACCCCACCTTGGCTACAGTAGGTCTCCTAAAATCTCTACATTCATGAAATTAAGCTTTTTAATTATTCCCTTTTTAAATTTCACTTGATAATTTCCCTTTGCAAGTAAAAGGTAGAGATTCGTCCCCAGGTGTTCTACTTTTGCAAAACTCAGATTCATTTTTCGTACTTAGTTCAAAAAGAACAGAAGCAGATGGAGTCCAAGGTAATTTTCCCTTTGGGCCTAGAATGCCAGATCTGTAAAATTGTACCAACAACAAATATACTTGTACTATTATTTCATATTTTATGGTCAAAGGAGATATATTCTGTGTGTGTATATATATATATATGATTAATAGCAAGAAAACAATGAGAAGTCTAGACATCACATAAAAAAAATCCAAAACAGAAAATGAAAGCACTAGGAACAGTTACACAGTGTTGTATGTGAGCATAGGATACGTAAAGTATTCATTAGTGTTTAACCCTCTAACTGATTACATGCTCCCAGACCAAGAATCTCTTCTAAACATCTTTTTTGATCTTAAATGTCACGATGACAAAAGAGGGAATGCACAGACTGTAATACCTGTACTGAGACCACTCAGACTAGTTAGTAGATAGTAAACAGGTAACTAAGAAAAGTGGAGGAAAAATTTCTGGAAAAATGTTGTATTTGTGCAGGTCGATTAAATAAATAATTAAATAATAAGAGGATTTTCTTTAATTACAATATTCAACAAACTTACCAGCCACTTACAGAGAAGATAAATCAAACTATAAGTAATATAACCTTTAAGTGAGCAGAGACTTACTCTCATTCAGGAACTTCCCTTAGATGTTATCATTTTCCAGAGGGGACGGGTTAAAAATCAAACATATTTTTGCATAAAGCAGTAAACATTTTGGTGATAATGAATATATTAAAAACCTATTCTAAGAGCATTCTGATATAGGTCTTTGATTTAGTTTAGTATTCATTCTGTAGGAAAGAAATTTTTTTGCTCTAACACACAGGCAGTATTTACAGAGAAGGACCCCAAATTGTAATGCATTAAGGACATTTTTTTTCTCTTGCATTTTGTTTCCAGAAATCACACCTGAAGCACATCAAAATTATGTAATATTGATGCTATTCAAGGAACAGATAACAAAACACCCTAATGTCAAAAGTCATTTCATTCTTCCATCAAGAAGAATGAGGCCATCTCTAAACATATTAAAATATTATTCACTTTGACAATAAAACTAGTTCCAAGACATGAACTATTGCTATATTAGAGAAGGGAAGCAATCAGTATTTTTCATCTTCTAAGAATCTCTATAATACAAAAAATCCATCAAGTCTAATAGAATCGGTAAGTACCTGGAAGGCAAATGTCTTTTCTTATTTCTAGTGTGAAATCTGGTTTGAAACAAGCACTTAGAGTTAACTCACTTCTCTAATAACCAGAAAAGTTTGACCAATAATGAATGAATATTATCTGCGTCTTTTTAAATTACATACATTTTTCAATACTGTTCTGTGGTGTGCTGTTGCACTATTAAAGAGTCCTAAAGGGATATGTGGCTATACTTAATACTCAACAGTACTACAAATGGTAATATTTCCAAAGATTTTAACCTAAAGCAGTTAGTTGTTCAAAGTTGTTAACTGTTATTACCCTCTTGCTATTATATTTTTTTCTGCTAATCTATTAGACTTACTACAGTCTGTTACAGTAACAGCAATATGTGTGCTATATATACTAGCTGCATTCTATAGAAGTATTTTTAAATGTGCTTCATGACAGATATCAAATCAAGCAATACGGGCGTTAAGAATACAATTTCACGCATTCCCTTATGAAAAGCTTCTTTTTGCCTGAGTAGTCCCTCATGGATTTAATGAAACATACATAAAAAAAAAGAAACACATGGGAACATTGATTAAACTTTTAAATTGACTTTTATAGGTGCAAATCAAGAACTGCGGTACTGTGATGGGCAGACCCTTTCTCTGTAAGTATTCAAGATGCTGCTGCCCTGTCCCAGCTCTAGTAGTGTTTGGTATAGTCTATTTGATCCCTCTAACTTTATGCATCATGAATCTGGATTATTGTGATTAACTTTGTCTTTGCTTGGGAAAGACTCTTCATAGTAAGTCACTTTGTATTGTTTACTTATCTCACTGAAAAGCAACCTATGGATACATTGAGTTTACTCTTCCTTTGTTCCTAAAAATCCACTGCCATGTCACATGTCTCGGGGAGTCAAGCTCCACACCCAAGGCACAATCAAGCTCATGTCAACTTTTGGTATCGTATTGTTTTCACAAGCAGAGAAATGTGACTAAAGGCCTTCCTTAGTTCTCTGGACCTGCATAGAAATGCAGAAGAAGACTATCCTAATTTAATGTACAGAATTTGTTACCATTTAATTTTACTGTCAGATTTACTACCAACATTAATTACTTAAGCCAGTGTGACTGTGTGAATTGTAATGATAAGCAAGTTGTGTTTTACATTTTTAAAAGGGTTTAGAATATAAAAAGTATTATTAGTTAACAGGAGGCTTTATTGTGATGCCAGAGATATAACATAGAAACCAGGGTACAAATAAATCTTCAGATTGGTCCAAAGAGTGACGTATTCAAGGTCCATTAGTTGTATATTATCTTCACAGTAACTTTCCATCACCATTACTAAAGCAGACAATTCATTACCATTAGAAATCCATTCCAAAATACCTAAGTATCTACAGTTTCTTGAAGATCACAAGTGCATTTTGATAGTGCAACAGATCATGATCTTGAAATAGCTTCTTTTTACCACCAGCCTGAGCTATACTGTATTTGAATGGACATAAAAAGAGATGTGTTTGAACGTCCTAGTCAAAGCCTTTGAGCTACCTAGTCACTTTTTTAGTTAGGCCTTTAAAGCTTATAGAATATTAATGTTGTTGTTATTTATTATTATTAAAAACATGTTTTTAAATAGACAATTTTTATGGTGTATTGAATCATAATTTTCTTTAATTTAAAATTGCTATGATCTTTGTTTGATGCATATCATTTTGCAAATATGCTCTGTTAATGGGGACTTTACAAAGTGCAAAATTAATGATCGGTTTTCTTATTTAAAGACCAGTAGCTAATGTCTCTTTTCTATGTGAGAATACAAGCACAAAACCACGGCATTCAGACTGAAGTCTTAGTTACTATGGTGATATCATGAAGCATGGTAGCATATGTTATTTTAAAGCATTCTTCCATTTCCTATTCAAATGCTTAGTACAAAGTATTCTCCAGTATATTTAGTTAATAGCAGATCAATGTCTTTGTTCCTCTCCTGCCAGGCAAACTATAGAAAAAGAGGAGTCATACTGCTTAACAATATTCCTATGGGAGACTGGATTAAAATAATCAATATGGCTTTCAACACATGCTTTTCATTTTAAACAAAACTCTAAAATTCCAATTCTTGGATTGTCTCCTACCAGTAATTGTATTGGATTACATTATAACTATTATTTCCCATAGCAACTAACATTGGAACATAGGAATTATTATGCTAAATCAGATTCATGGTCCATCTCGTCTGACACCCGGCTTTCCAGATCGCCTATCAAAATGCACAAGAAAACTCATATATCAGGAGAAAGAGGTCGCTGGAATAGCCTCTCTGTCTGTCATGCTATATGGGAATAGCAAAAAGACTAAGTATGGTTCCAGTGCCAGAGCTATGTTGGATTACCCTCCATGGGTCTGTTGGATTAGCTGTAACTCCACGTTATATTGGTTTCAGACATTTCAATTTGCAGGTGAAGTCTAGTGTTTAAATTATATAAATTCTGCTGGAATTGTAACTTCAACAGTAAACATTACAATGAAGGTCTTCCTCAGTTTTAAAATCAGTTTGATTTCTATAAAACAGTACACTTTAAATCTCAGGACAGGATCAGATAGTCCTTGCCCTTTCAAATACATCAAGTAAATTAAAATTGTTAGTTTATTTGTGTGTAGCATGACACATGTGGCATCATAGCTTTACACTAGTTCTCATTAAGAATGTATTGGCCACAGTTCCAGGTACAGTAAGTGAAGACAGTTTCATTTCTTTAAAAAAAAAAAAAAATATATATATATAGTGTGTTATTTCCTAAGTATCTATTCCTTCTAATTCTATCACTATCTGCAAAGCTGGTGTTTTATAGTTGCATGGTGACAGTATTGCCTAATCCTGCATTATCCGACTTCAGTGCCAGCACTGCTAAACAGTTCAGTGTCTAAGTAGCCATCTGCTGTAAACCCTTTCAAAGAAAGGGGCATTCATTTAAGAAGGCAAACCAGCCATCTAAACTCAAAAGGCATTAATTCTTACTTGGATAAAAACCACACAAGTCTTATATTCAACTACACATATAGAGATAGACAGAGATTAAGGAAGTAGCAGAGGGGTACTTAAAAAAATACATCATTCTATAGCATTGTTTTGATTACAAAGGTAGTATTTTAAAAGCAGTCTTCAAAACTTTGTTGCATGTGTAAGACCAGGAAAGATAGCTGTTCAGAAAACTAAAAGAAATTATTCTTGGCAAAATAAGACACAGAAAACAAAAAATAGAAAATAAAATTCCTGAAGAAGGTTAATTTTTCAATAATATTATGTTGTGAATGGTAGTTCTATTACCAATCCACTCTCCTTCTCTCTCCTAAGTTTTGAAGTACTACTTAAGGCCTCTTTTACAAGGAGCCTCAATACAAATGCTTGCTATACAATAAGCATTCCTGTTCAGTTACATGTCCTCTTGATTTCTATATATGCCCCTAAAGTTTTTATACATTTTTTATAAGTCATTGGTGATTTGGGGGTATCTAAACATGCAGTTCATAAAGCTGCTATAATTTTAAAGTATTTCACATATACCTGAGCATGTTTGCAGAGAAAGGAAAAAGTCAAGGATGATTCATTGATATTTATTGTTTTTATTGGCCAAACTTAATGCAAAACTGCAATCAAATTATTTTTGCCAGGAAAACAAGGGGGGGGGGGGGGGGGGGAATGCTTATTTTGGCATTTTTGATATGCAATAGAATTGTATAAATGTTGCTGGACTGAAACCTTTCATTTGCAAACAATATCAGAATTGTTTTACCTCAAGCATGCTACCTAATTATTTCATTTTTAATTTGTTGTAGAGATTCATGAGAAATTAATCCTGAAAGACTTACAGAAAACCAATTAGATTTTAAATAAAACCAAAAAAAAAAAGAAAAAAAAAAGAAAAAAAAAAAAAAAAAAAAAAAAAAAAGAAAAGATTATGATATATTTGGCTGAAGTCTGACAAAATTCCAGACTGTAAACTTGTTAGATGAATGGACAAACATACTGAAGTTATGAGACAAGCTGTTATTTTCTGCAAGAATATTTGCAATGCTCTGCTGATTCCTGTTAATATCTTATGATGTCCTTAAAAAAAATACCCAAAAATAAATGGAGTCAGCAATTCATCATATCTTGGTTCTCTAACCAGCTAGTCCTTCTAGGCTTCTTAGGAAAAGAAATGATCCACAGGTTTTTCTCTACAGGCAAAAGATCAAAACTAAGGATTAAATTTGCCAATGTTTAAATATCTGTTGTTTTACTCATGAGGAAGATCTGCCACAGGGAAAGACAGTCTGGAACAAACCCAACACATTTCAGTGTTTCATTCTAGAGGATTTTTTTCTTAAACTCGTATATACATTTCCTTAACTGCTTTTTCTTTACTTTGTAATATCCTGGGGAAGCCCTATGTCTGATTATTAAAGTGGCTCTGTATTAAAATAACTTCGAAGGTATTACCGGCAATGACTTCCCATTTACTTTCCAGGATAATTCCTTATATACAATCTTTATATTAACCTCATTTTAAATATTTTAAGAAATCTTCATTCCATCACCTTCCTTACACATCTCAGGATACAACCAGAGAATACCAAATCTATATTTGAATATAAGGTGTATTTGTTGAAGTGACTTCACAAGTCAAGTTTGCTGATGATTCATCACAGTTCAAATGACCAGCTTCAGACATTTAGCTCTTCAGACATTTTAGCTCTTTGCTAAAGCATATCTTTTTGACAAATCATGTAACTGATTATAGGACATACCTGAGCAGAATTTGCTCACTAAGCCTTTGCCTGGAGGAAAGAAATAACAGGCTTGGCTCTGTCTAGCGAGGATGATTTAATTCAAAATTTTCTTTTTAAATTAATATCATGGGTAGATCTAAGTGTCATGACAATACTGGTTATAGCAATACGTTGAACAAGTCCATGGATTCAAACTTTCAAATTAAAAGTAGAAACAACCAACAAATCTAACTGATACTTTTCTGTGGCTTGCAAAAAAAAGGGGCATTATGCTATGGGAATTTGACACAGCATTATAGAGATCAAGGAAGAAGTGTCTTCCTTTGCTTGGATTGATATGTTTATGACCATATATTCATATATGGGTACATGTTGCTAGGATTTGGACATATTGTCAGTCAGCAACTATTGGCTCTGTCAGAACAAGCTGCAAGACTTCAACAGTGAATGATATGATCCAGTATAGTAAATGCCATTTTCTCATTATCTTAAGAAAAATTATTGTACATGCCTCTTTCTTCTCTTACATAGTTCTTTTATTGAAAGCTGACACTCTATTCAAACTGATACAATACATAAAAGGAGATATAATCCTCATCTGGAGAGTTTCTCAGTGTAACAACATAGAAAGCTATTAAAACTTCAGAAAAGTTTCAATTTTTTTATTTTTTTTTTGTATTTATATACACATGCATATATACATACACATAGATGGAATTAAGAATATGAAGCTGATTTTATTTAAATATTTGGTGTATACTATGCCAGGAGGCATTACTGTAGAGCAAGATACGAAACTAAGATGCAACTAAGTGGGGTGAAGTGTCACAGATGTCAAAGATATAAGAATATTCTTTTACTAGAAATTATGAGAACCTTATTGTAAAAAATTTGAGTTTGTGTTCTAAGCTCTACCTGACATATACTATCACCTCCTGTGGTTCCCCCACAAACACAGCTACAAAACTTAAATAAAAAAAGTTGATTTGCCTTCTTCTAGAAAGCACCACAAAACAGAGTTATACTTGGTTTTGGTAGGTTTATCCTATATAATATTGAGCAGGATGCTGTTTATTACTCTTATGTAATGAAAAGAACTTTGGAAATTAGTTGGCAGTGGGTGTGATGGCTTAAGTGATGGTTAAGAAAGTAACAATAAAAAATTGGCTCTTCTACTAGGATAGGACTGTGTATTATTTTTAATGGATGTCACACAGAAGATCAGCCTTCGTGAAGAAAGGTTGAAACATACCACCAGCCAAGCCATTTAAATTCTAAATGCTTACCAGAAGACATAAAATTCAGATATGTACCAGTATCTCTAGACACATCAGTATGTTATCTCCTTCTCTGAAGGAGAAGAATTATTAGAGATAGTAGATGGGAATCAGAGTTAGATGCAGGCACTTCTTCTAGAAAGAGCATCAGGTGAAATCTCACCAATGGGATGATATATCTTGCCATATTCTAAATATCCTTGGATCAAAGAAGAATACTCAAAATAAGCCCCAAAACATGAGTATTCTTGCTGAGCATGCTTTTATTCTTACAATTCAAATTATGTGAGTTGTTCAGCTCATATTTTGGGATAACAAATAATGCACGTATGAGCAATAGGAAGTCAACAGACAGAAAAGATGCTGAAAGTTTACCAGAAAGAGTGACTCTGACTCTGGATGCTCAGATAATTTGGATTCCACTGTCTTTTCCTTTTCTAAAATATCCAGACCGCTATCTTACTTTGGAATAATGAAAACCAAATGAAAGCTACACAGTTAATTTGATTTATCTCAGCCTCCCTTCAAAGCTTTGTTTCTCCAATCTGTTCAGTTTCTGCTATTGGTTAGAGTTGATCTCCCTCCTAAATGAATCTCTTTGGAGAGATAAATCTATTTATAAATAGAACACAAATCAAGCAGGCAGGCAGACCAGTGTCTCTGTGATTGCTGAGCTGTGACAAAGTTTTTTATCTAGGAAAGAGAAAAGAACTCCAATAAACTCTTTTTTAAAATGCCCGGAGTTCTTAATGCAATTGCTAGATTAGAAGGTGTGTGACCACTAACCCTGGCATAGATTTAGCTTGGCAATGACCAGCAAATCCACAGGAGCAGAGCGCTAAGTGCAGAGAATGGTATAGCACATAATAAGCTACAGTTAATAGCAAAACTATTTGCATTAAAAAAACCCCAAACCATGACTCTCGTTGTCACTCTGATCCTGCTAGCTTCAACCGTGTAGTTGGAAGACAATAGCTTGAAATGTTTTGCAGGTCTGAAAACATAAGTGGTTTTAGGGAAGAAGGACTGAGAATATATAGACAAAAATTTAAATAGGAAATGAAATTATTGGGTTTTTTGTAATTTATGGCTTTAGATCTTAAAATCATAGCTTGGTCAAACTGGAAGGTATGATAAAGTTGAGAAAATCTATTTTTTTTAATCAGCATAAATATAAGAAATTGAATTGAATCTTCTTTCCCAGACACTTCATCAGACCTTCACAAGACATCTTGTTTAAAATAATTTGAGACGAGTTTGGTTTACATTTGTTCAAAGTCCGAAAACCCCAAAAGCTAACCCCATCACTGTGTCTGACTTCACTACAAAACCAACAAAAAGCTCAGTAATTAGAGCATTCCTTAAAAACCGTAATGAAAATGCAATCTTTGACTACATGCACAGCTGTTATTCAGAATGGTAAAGAGAAAAAAAAAATTAAAAAAACCTCAACAAAACAAAATCCAAAATGAAGCCAAAAAAACACACAACAAAACAAAAAACCTGTAGCAAAATTGATAAGACAAGAGAAAAAGGTAATTAAAACAGACAACAGGGATACCTTCCTGAACATGGAAACAAGGGAATGTGACAGATGTACTCCACATTAGCTTTTCTTAATAACTTTAAGACATTGTTGCCTGTTGGTCCTGGACCTTATTGGTAATTTCAGGCTCAGACAATAAAGATATCTAAAAATGTTAAGTATATACAAGATGAAAATATACTGAAGGAAGATCTTAGTAAATAACTTCATGTTAGAGACCATTTTCAGGCTGAAAGCACAAGTTAACTTCAGACACTTTCAAAACTATAACAACTGATTTTTAAATATACTGTCTTCTATATAAGTAATCACATGCTATAATTGTTACACTCATTCACATGAGAGATTCTGTCAGCTCAAATGATTCCCCATCAATATATTATTTGTAAAAAGATAGCTGGGCTTTTTTTCCCTTTATCCTACTCTTCTTGTTCCCTTTCTATAAACACTTTAGCACCGACTGAATCATTGCCCAGCAAAGTCAACTGTAGGTGCATCAAAACCTCTTCATGAAGACTCACATAGCTCAACATAAAAGTTACCCAGAAGTCAAATCTGAATGAAAAACTAGGACATTTGTCACATAGACAAGTAACCCGGAAGAGTTGTTTCGTTGGAGAAAATTGAAAACAGAGAAGTTAACTGTGAAAACGAGACTTGCCTGGATTTTTCCTCTAAACAGCAGGGAAACAGCCAAAAATATCTCTAAAAATTTGGTATATGTTGCTGCATTTTCTGAAGTCAATACTGCCATCCTTTCAGAAAAATATTCGTGTAGTATGTTGCTTATCCAGGAAAGGAAGTATTCCTTGCAAAAAATGCTGAGCTTTCAAATGGTTTTTAGAAGTTGTAGTGGGTCTGGCTGAGCTGCTTTTCCCCATCCAGCCCTCATGTTGCAGCACTGGGAGCTGGAGGGTGTTGATAACACACCTGTGTGATGACTGCCAGTGCTCACACGGCACCAGAGGATGGGGGAGAGGATACAGCCAACCTGAGCTGACCAGTGGGATATTCCATACCATATGACGTCAGCTCAACTATAAAGGGAGAGGGCAGGAGGAGGATGGGGGGGCATTCTGCTTTGTCCTCCAAGCGGCTGCTACGTGTTGCTGGAGCCCTGCTTCCTGGACTTGGCCCGACATCGCCTGTGAACGGGAAGTAGAAAATAACATCTTGTCTATCATAACCCACACCCCTGTGCTTTGCGTCTCATTCTCTCCCTGCGTGCCGTGCTGAAGGGGGTCGGGGGGAGTGATAGAAGGGCTTGGTGGGCACCTGGTGCCGTGCCAGGGTCAACCCACCACAGAAGTCTAAGGATGTTTAATAAATTTTAATAATAACTCTTACTTATTTGTAGTCAGCCTTGCTGCTAACAAGACAACATCTACATGAACAGGCCATGGGAGAGGATTTCTGGACATGTAGGGAAAGCTGCTCAACATGCTGCTTTACTGTACACATCGTGTAATTCCAGGAAGAAATCTTATTGCAAATTGTATGCACTAATGTTAGCATACAAGGGACCTATTGTTTACTATATATCTCAAAGGATTCAGGCCCCATTTTTTTCTTTTTAGGGACAGTCCATTGCTAAGCAGGAGCAATCTGAAATTAAGAAATAAATTAGCCTTTACAGAAACAGGCAAGTAAATCTTTTCCCACAGTCACCGAAATAAGTGCAAACTCAGGCATTGTATAAGCCAGCGGGACATCCACACCTTCCACATCATCTGCAAGACTTCACAGATTTTCACAGATTATTTTCCACGTGCCTATCAGGGCAGTACTGAACGTCTTCTAAATTGCAAATTCAGAAAAAATTAGGGCCACAGCCCACCATTTTAACTTACGTGGACAATACCAGGAATTCCCCAACAGAAAAAATGCGGTTTGTTCTTCCTGCTGATGTGTCAGCAACACCAATGTATTGAGCTGCTCAGATCCTTTCTTCACAGTGTACATCTTAGGTGTTCTGTGAAATAGATACAGTGTGAGCATGCATTTAAAAATATATGTATTTCATAAGAAACATGAAAAAGCTGGGGTTGAACAAGATGCTTAATTTTAGGACACTTGTGAGAGTACTTACTAAGAACAGTAGGTGTGGCATATCTAAGTCAATATTGTGATTTTTAAATTGACCTTTAGAGAAATGATGCTAATTTTCAGGGAGCCTGACTTCTGAGCGTTTGATCATCCTTTGGACAGAAAACATTTTGTGCTTTTAAATGGTCACTTTCCATTTATCTTCCATTAAAAGAAAAAAAAAGTTCAAAGGAAATAGTTGAGCTGTTCCTTCCTAATCTCTACTACTACATAAATTCCTTGAACATGAGCTATCACGTCTGGGTCTTACCCAGTGGAGCTTATAACTTGTTTGATCTGGAACTATTTGGTTTTGTGCCTCCTGGACCAAGTCCCTCTGGAACCACCTGACCTTAAAAGAATTGCTGTTGACTCAGACATCCTGAATTCAGCTGTCAACTTTAGCAGTAGTTTGACTCAAGATAAAGTTAAATCATCCTTTACGAAAGCTAGTTTGCTGGAATCCACTCAGACTAATCAATGCATCCTTTTAATAAGGGACGTTTCACTAAGTTATCCTTAATAAATAACAGGAATGCATCAAACACATTAAAATCCTCATGTGTTGTAAGACAAATTTAAACATGCATTTTAAAAACAATGAGTTATTTTTTTCATACTTGGGTTCATTGTTAAGGCTCAGTACAACTCGGATTTGACATTTTCAAGTAGTTATTTCTGAGTTATTTCACAGCAAAACTCTGAATGTAAAATGTCTATGAGAAGATATACTCTCTCATGTTCAAAGAACTCACAAACACTCTCCACTGGAGGAGAGACTGGGAGTGATTTACTTGGGGATCAAAACCACTAAGTCATGTGGCACTGCAGTAGTTTTTATAGGTTGAACTTGTAACTCTACCAAATGAGCTTAAATATGCAAAATTATATACCAAAAAGACAACTGTACTGAAAGGCTCATTTACAAATTCTGTGAAGGGTATAGAGATGGGTGAGATTCTTATTCTAGCTATAATATGTCCTGATTATGCTTGAAATAGGTTGTGAGGATTTATACAGGAGACAGTAATCAAGTTCTACATAATGACAGCACCCAAACAACAGCCTGAGCAACAACCTTTCTTCTGACAGTCATATTCAGTATGTGTGCCACTCATTGTTTGAAAGTGCGAACTATTGCTAAGGTTTTCCAATTAAAGGTACTACAGCAAATATTTTTTTCTGAAAAAAACCTAAACCAAACCAATTAAAAAAAAATATTAGAAATTATTTATATTATTGCTTCAGTAAGTCAGTGAACTGCCTTTATATTGTAGAACTTCTTAAGCAACATATGATTAGAATTTGTCTGACCTTAATGTCATACTTCTAAAACAAAGATTATAGGTCATGCTTGCAGTACTAGTCTAGTAGTGGTTCTGGAAAAAAGAATACAAGTCTCTCTCAATATATATTTCAGACTGACTTCTTAGAAATTTGTCTAGCTGGAAGAGTTGATATGGTCCTTAACAGTGTTTAACAGGTGGATATCAGGAAAAAAGTAAAGTGATGGTATTATTTGAGAAATATGAGGAAAAAAAACTTCTTCATGGTGAGGGTAACAGAGCACTGGAACGGGCTGCCCAGATTGGTAGTTGTGTCTACTTCTCTGAAGGCATTCAAAACCCTTCTGGACGTGTTCCTGTGTGACCTGCTCCAGGTGGTTCTGCTCTGGCAGGGGGGGTAGACTAGATGATCTTTTGAGGTCCCTTCCAATCCCTAACATTGATTCCATGATTCTGTGATCTCTCTCTCTCTGTAAGGCAAACAAAGCAACTAAGCAAGCAATCACATAATCTTCCATCTAATCTCCACTAACAGCTAATTTTGGTTCCTAGAGTAAAAAGCATGAACCCCTTATCCAGAAAGTTGATCACTTCTCAGTATTACAGCTTTCAGTTAAATTTATTCTTGATCCCAATTAGTACTCAGTATGCATCTTGAACCCCAAGGATTCATTAGCTTCATAATTTTCATCACAGTTCATATAACTGTAAATGCTATTATTCATATAGAAAAATCATCCTTTAAAAGGTCACAGCCGTATTACTACTTTTTGAATCTTAATCAGAACTTCACTGCAAAGCTGGTATTACTGCTCTGAACAGCAAGGAACTTCCTATCTGCATGGGGAATCTGAATGGAAGGTGGCTCCATGGGACTTCTACTAAAAAAAACCAAAAAGATAATTTACATTTATGTCCAAATAGTGCTTTCTTATTTAGTCCTGACATCAGTGTGTTTGTGCAATATTTAGAGCACTCATCAGGAAAACTCAGTAGTCAGGCTTTTTTTATGAATAGCATAGTTCAAAGAGTGAAAAAGACAGATGTGTGCAGACCATTTGGCATCTCTTTATGGTGGGAAAACATTTTGTGAAATAAACTTATTGAGAAAAACATCAGGTGAGGCTCTGAAGTTTCTCTGTTGGAAGAAAAAAAAAAAGTAGCAAGCAATAGAACCCCCCTCCCCTAGAATATTTCTTACTTCAGAAGATTGAGCTTGTTCTAATTATTTCTTTTGTATCTGAAACTAAGAAGACCAATCACATACTTAAAATTTCTGCAAAGAAACAGTAGACTTCTTCAGTTTGTCTGAGATTAATTTCCATCTGAATTGGAATAGGCATAATTCTGTTTCAGATCAGCCACGTAGGTCACAGTTAATAACCAGTGAGTGTAGGACTGAAGTGACTTGTTTTTTAAATCTCTAAGTACAATTGATTGCTGAATGCCCTGCAGTAACAGCTTGAAGCAGCATTGCTGTCCTGGACAGCATATAGGAACAATGATGTAAGTATGTATATAGGAAGACACCTATATTCTGCCTCCCTAGAACGCAGTATCAAAACCTTGTTGATTCCTGAAGATCGATACTCTCCTTTTTAAGGACAATGGAATGGCAGACACCTTGCAGAATTAAATACTCTCACATGAAATACTTAATGATAAAAGCTTTTACTCAGTGATGTAAATGCACAAAATAGACTATAAGGAATGAACTATCAAAACAGAACGAGATTAATTTACTTCAGTAGTTTTCACTTGGACTTTTTACTTCTACGTTATTGCCAGTGCCAGAGCCATTATTTAAGAATTGCTGTATTGAGAGTACATAATTAAAACCTCTATTATGCACCAGAAATGGTTTGTGCTTTACTTCCAAGTTATAGGATTAATGCAATTTTTTTTTCTCTTAATGAAGCATTATATGTTAATTCTGCTTTCTTCCCTCAGAGTCATTAGCATATAAATACAGGCACTGACTCTATCTGGAATTCTCTGTAAAAGATTAAGTTTTTTAATTCCGATGTACTAATGATTTATTAAAAAATAAATATGCTTTATGAAATTACTGTTGCTTTAACAGTTCCATTAATAAGGGCACATCTAGAATAGTAGTGATTCTAAAACTAATTTGGACAAGATGGATAAATGAAATTTTAAATAATTAAATGAGTATTTACTGTTTTAAATGCTCTGCTTTGTTTCAAATATATGCCTTTGGTTTAGAGGCTATTTTCTATTTCAAATCATTCAAGAAAAACACAGTTAAGCATTTCTTATTTGACATTTCTTATTTGACATTTCTTATCTTTTGTAGCAAATCAAAATATCAGATCATACAGTCTCAATATTAATTATTGAAGATTGTGGCAATACTCCAAAGGAAGATGCTGAATTGGAAGAAGTCTTAGAAATATATTTTTCTACAAAATAGAAGAAATGAAATATTCAATTGCCAAAAAAAGGAGGAATCTTGGTTCTTCTTATCCTATCTGTTCTTTGTACCATTATCAATTGAAATTACATTTGTCTCCATATTCACTTTCCTTATAAAACAGGCAAAGACCATGCATTATACCCAATGATAGAGATAACACTCACATCACCATTGGTGAAAACGATAGGCTGCCGTGTGAGACATGGCATGTTTATTTTCAGTTTTATACCATATTCCTCTGACAGAGGTGACAAAGAACCCCTGGGCAGAGAGGAATGTTATTCCTACATCCTGAGTTCTCGCCCAGCTTCCAAAGTGTGGCAGATGAAGCTGTAACAGTCACAGCAAAGAGCAGCTTTCACATCTCAAGTAAGGAGCCTATGAAAAGATCAAAGAGCACATGGTCATGGGGTCCATGACTTAGGCACTTACTGCTTCAGTCTACATTTTGTAAAGACAGGACTGATTTGAAAGAGAATTCAGAATTAACCAGCATAATCTTCCTCCCATAGCCTGCCAAATGTCAGGTCTCTTCTGTATTATGTTGACAGCCTCTTTTTCAATCAGACTGGTTGATGTTTGTTTATCCACAGGGAATTTCCACATCTTCCTTTGCTTATGAATCAGATGGTGAGCTCTTGGCAGCTGACCATGAAGATTATCTCTACTACACTGGAAAAGTTTGTTACTGTTCTCTGCTGCAGACATGTTCTTCCACATGTTAAATTGTCTCAGGTAGACCTCTGGTAGTGAGGTTAATACACTAAACCCATTTGGCTAGACTGCATAAAACTCTTTTATTACTACACACAGTTGTATCAGCTATTCATATCTTTGAGGGGACTAAAGGAGTTTTCTATACGGTATTTTTAGTAGTTAATATGTGTTCTGTAACAGCTTCTCTGTCAAGTTTCTTAGAGTACTGCCCTGTAGGCTATACAGGCCACTAAACCAACTAAGTATCCTGATGACATAGGAAGGGGGCTAAGATAAGACACATGGGAAAGAAGCAACTCAGTATTCCACATAGCCTCAGTCCTGCTCTGCAAACTCTCCATCCAACTCAGAAAATATCATACCAGAGCAAAAAAACACTCATTCCGTTCTTACCTCAGGCAAGACACATATAAAACCCACCAAATTCATTCTCAGTGGTATTGGTTGTCAAGTCACATCTCAGCTCTCCCCTGTAACCTACTCTAGCCTTCTTCTCTTTCTTCAGCGTTTGATTATTGTTCACTTAGTAGCAACGTTGTTTTTTCCTAATCATACTTCTTTAAAATAGTAAATTATGTAGTCTGTACTATGAAGGCATTCAACCCACCTCCCACAGCACTCTTCGTTTGTAAAGAATGGATGTTTGGGCAGGACAAGGAGACTGTTAGTGGAAAGTGAACTGACAGGACATCTGGCCCAGCACATGCTAACAGCTGATAATGAGCCAATCCTTGAACATGGTATCCGCATTCATCAGCATTTTCCTCACCAGCCTGGATGATGACACAGACTGCATCCTCAGCTACTTTGAAGATGACAATGCACTAGGAAACTGTCTGAGTCTTGATACAGAGACCTTTCAAAATTTGAGGACTGGTCCAACAAAATCTTATGAGGTTCAGTAAACAGCAGCAGATAGTCCTGCTGTGAGACATTCACTCAACGCCTTGGTATAGGCTGGGAAAATTAATGTGACCTTTCTGAAAAGGACCTGGCAGCTACAGTGGATGTAGGAATACATGTGAGCCAACTCTCAGTGCAAGTAAGACAAAACCACAGACTGGGTTGTATTTGGAGCAGTGTGGAAAGCAGATTGAGAGGAGCTGTTACTCCCTCTACTCAGTGGTAGTGCCATTTCTGGAATGCCGGGCTCCCTTTTGGGTCCACTTTTGGGTATGTGGACAAGCCTGAGAGGGTCCAGTAGCTGGCTACCAAAATAACAACCATTGAGGCAGCTGGGCTTGTTTAGTCAGGTGAAGGGGTGGCTAAGGGACATTTTAATAGCAATTTACTGTTACTGGAAGGGTAGATACAAACATGATGGGGCTAAACTCAGTCTGATGATTTTTTGTCCTTCAATGTTTTCCAGACAGCCAAAGAAAAGCTGACTTTGGCCAAACACTGATATATATAAATGATGTTGAAGAATGCAGAGGAGATATATATATATAGCATATCCTTCATTCCAACTGGCTGGTCTGAAGAGCAGTATTTTCTCCAAAATATATAAAACATATATTCTCTTAAATATTTGATGATCTTTAATATGAAAAATATTTATATTTTTTATTTATATACTATTTTCCCTTTTCAAGGACAGTCTGTGTAGAAATAACCTTCTAAGAAATCAAAGTAAATCAGTGCTGAAGAACAGGTTTGAAATCAAATTATTCTAAAGATCAGCCCTCTAAGTAGTATGATTTAGACCATAGCAGGAGAAAGCCAAATTTCAGATCTAAATTCATCCAAATTTTATCTGCATTACTGCTTCAGATCAAGCATTTAACGCCAGTAAAGTAGCATTGGCAATTGTAAATAAACCAATAATAATTTTCTGTCTTAGCCTATAAGATGATCTCTTCTGTTCCTATAAAATATACAGGCACATTAAAAAAGCTTTGATGAATTCCAATCTGAAAAAGAAATAAATCCCCCTTAATGCCCCAATATTCCATCATCCTATGGAGAGATGAGCAGAAAATACTACCAGAGAGAGGGGCACTAGTATTATAAGTACATACATTTTGCAGGTCACAGATCTGTGTATATAATCCTTGTGCCAGGCAATACTTGCCACTTAATAGCAGTGGTCTGGAGCAGAAAACACCTGCCTGCAGCTAATGAGCTGTTTAGCAGCCTCCTTCAATGTTAATAGCACTGAGCAAAGGTGATGGTGAAAGGTTATCTGCCCTAATTCATACAGCATTACGGGGAATTCGCTTTTACAGTGCAATGCCACCGATGCTCAAGCCTGCAGCGTATTTAATTATATTCTCATGTATGATTCTTTTCTGCATTAGTAATGGTTTATTATTACTTTAAATTATTATTTTTCAATATACCACTATTTTTCCAAATTTACCATTTCTCAGAAAGCATAACAAAAAATTCAATAATATAAATATCTAGGAAATTCTCAATGATCAATAAACTTGAAGAGCCACAATGGCATTCATACATAGAATATTCACATTGTAAGACTGCTAGCAACTCTGAGGCTGCTGGCAAAGTAATAAGGAAAAATCCTTTTTTTTTTTTTTTTTCATTTATTTTATATAAAATTTTTAAAGATACATAAAAAATTTTAATACTTTTTTTTTTTTTTTAACACAAGCACTATTCACTATGTACACTAAATGCTTAAGAAGAACCAGAGAAACTGTTCAAAGAAGGAGGCAATGAATAGTGTGGGATGTGATGGTAAGGAATTTTGTTATTGGTGTCAAATCACAGGAAATTTCTCTTGGGGAATACCAGGAGAAGCAACATGCTGCTGCTTTTGTAAGCCTACTTGAGAAGTAAGAAAATGCTACTTCCAAAATTTCTTTTATTTCATTCATGTAAAAACATGAAAGATGCACTCAGAGAAATCTGGTGCATTATAATAACTAGAACTGTTGTTGGCAAAAAAATATATTCACCAAAGACTATGTAAACTTGTTGCTAAAATATTTTTGCATTGAAAACAAAGGAAACAGATCATAAAAAAGAGTCTTTAAAAATTCCTTTAAACATTGAGACATTTCCTATTCACAGAAAGTATAGTATTTAATAAAGGACAGAGAGACTTCTGTCCACAAAAGAGAACTGATTTTGGTGAAAACAAAACTTCCCACTGTATAAGTAGGACATAGTTGTCTCAGTGCAAATAAATGTATTTCTGTATAAAAGACAGTTTTCCAAGATAACTGCTGAAGATCACAAATGAACTTGCAGCACTGCCTGCCAGAGGTAGATGTACAAAGGGGTCTCTTCTTAAAAGACAATGTTTGTTTGGGGCTTTTTCCCCTCCAGTTCAACTGAATCAGACCACTCAACTGAAATGCATCTTCTCAAATGAGAAATGAGCTTAAAATAACTTCTGTCAACCTCAGACAACCCAAACAATATATCTTTGTGTTCAGAGGAATACTCATCACTAAAATATCTAACTGTCTTCTTCAAGGAGTAATATAAGAAAGATATTTCTCTTTTTGCTGGCTGGCAAGAAGGCAGCTTCATAGGTAGCATCATATTATTTAGAAGTCCAGTGAGGTTACTGTTTAAAAGCATTTGTGGGAAAACTTGGGCTCAAAGATGGATTTTGCATTTTCTAAGAAATGAAAAAGGAATCATCTCATATTGACTTGCCTTGGCAAAAAAATCCTATGGACACAATAAATTTTCCAGTCCTTGGACCTTAATTCAATTCACAGTATTAAAAAGACAAAACCAAAACCCTTCTGAGGATTACTGTGTGATAGATTCTGACAATTAGATCATCAAGAGGAAAAAAAAAACCAACCACATGACCTCCACTGCATACACTGTCTGACCCCTCTTCACAGGACAGAATTCCAATTTGCCATTTTCAGGGGGTGAGGGAAGACAGTCAAACCGGGAGAAATATCCCACCCAAATCTTTCCTTCCCAACTGTTAACAGTAGCTTGTCAGCAAATTAAGTTTTGAGAGAACCAAATCTCTGGTTTCTAAGGCAGATTCAGAAAAGAGTTACACACCACTGCTCTCGATAGCTAGGTCAAGTAGTTCATACCTCTCCACTTCAGGGTCACTGAAAAACAGTAATTTGGTTTAAAAAGTTCAGACGCAAAAATTAACCTACCCTTGTTCAAGCTACCGTTTATAGGTAACATTGTGCTTCTGCATATAGAGTTTCAAATGAATACAAGAACTGAAAAGGTAATTAATTTATTACAAAGGGCTCTTTTTATAGGTTATAGTAATGGATGAAAGCTAAAGGTTTTTCTAGTTTAAAGAATAATATTAATTTTTTTTTTTTTAAGATCAAAAGAAGATTGGAAAAATGATTTCTGTAAGAAGCAGTAGTCTTCTGAAGCAATGTCATTTACTTTTAGCCGTGATATGATTTCCTTTGGATATAAATGTGCTGAACCTCAATCATGATGCAGAGCAGCCAGTTAAAGGGGAACTTCAAAAAAGCCCTGAAAAAGGGAAACCTGCGTAAAAGTTCACAGTAATTTCTGCACACAGTTCTGAAAAGGAAAGAGCTTTGTAACATGAGTTCTCAATTTACAATTTAAGGTGCACTGTTCATCTAAGATGCTTTTCTTAAGACTGCTTTTTGCTTTAAGATTCAGACAGACAAAAATTAGCCTTTAGATGTTTTCTCTTTTTTAAGCTCTGTTTCTTCTTACATTTCAGAAGCCTGAAATTCTTTAAAATGGGACCTTCTTTACATAGCTTTTGAGACGAAAAGAATAGCATCTAACTGTATCATTTTCCACACTTTTAATATGAAATGTTAGAAAAGTAACTCACCTCAGTGGATAAGAATGACTAATCCTTCAAAAATATGTATAAAGAAAGTTGAAAATAGCTAGAATGAGGCTGTAAAAAAAAGCATATCCTAGCTTAACAAAATTCTGATATTTTAATACATTTCAAGTATCTTTGAATTATGAAAAAATAAAGATTACAATTTTAATAAAGTCCTGGAAAAGCCTCCAGGAGGCATAGGAAGCTTAATACAAGCCATATGAAAACACAGCCCTGGGACTTTGTTACAAGTGTATGGCATATGTAAAAAAATTAATTAAAATATTCTGGTTTTAAAATTCTTTTTTGAAAATTACAATTTTCATTTCAGCTATATTTTGATACAAATACAACAATTTGCCCAACAGAATAAAATGTAAATAGGCAGTTCCCATAGCAATGACAGAGAAATGCAGAGGAAAAAGCAGAAATGAAAAAGATTGTGGGGGAAGGAGAAGTACCTAAAAGTAAGTCCCTTTGGCAAAATATCGACAGATATAACAAAGAAGTACCAGTAGAGGATGTTAGCTCATGCTTTTGCTGAACACTGAAATAGTGGATCTTATGAGTTAATACAAGACAAGACAGTCACAGATTCCAGAAATGACAAGTTGTCAGAGTCTTCTGTTAGAGCCGGATCACATTGCTTGTAAAAGCTGTAACTCAATTCAGAGTGCGAGTTACCATAAAGAATCAACAATGTAATTTATACGCTAGCAGCAAAGACGCCACTACGTCAGATAACGCTAATACAGATAGGATGAGGAAGACAATGAGTGCTCCCTGTGACCACTGGTAGGAAATAAAATCTTTTATGCTATATGCATTTTAGTCTTAAAAAGAGATTAAATAGGATCTGCTCATACAGTTTGCATGTAAATCTGGATAAATCTCAGTAACCAAGCTGTGTATTTTCATGCATTATAAGCATGTATTTCTATGTGCTTTCCTTAACCTGACCCTTTGTTAACAACCATCATATCTTGGCTACAAAATATCAAAGCATAACAATGTCGTGATCCTTAAAAATACAGTAATTAAATACTCTAGCAATGTTCAACAAGACCCAGTCTCAGTGTTATAACAAATAAAAGCTTAAGCAAGCTGTTAGACTGTGATTTAACATTATTTCCTTATATCTGAAATACAGCTTTTTGGTATGAAAATTCATGTCTTTCTGCTTTTGATTTTAAGCCTAAAAGAGGAAAGGTGATTACTTGCCAGATTTTGTCAAAGCCCTCAGATACCTTTTTCAAAACCAGATGTTTTACACCCAGAAGGTTTTTAAATGAAGAGACACGCCTGAGAATATATGGGTGCTCACTGACCCAGACAAACCTAAATCTCCAGGTCTCCAAAGATTTTCTGCTGAAGATTATGACTTCTAAAAGAAAGCTGAAACTGAGGAGCTATCTTAATGCATATTTTAATGTGTCTTTACTCTGAAAATGAAGAAAATCCCATAGGTATATTCACATTTATAACACCCTTTTACATATCAACCATAATCTGTAATGACTGCAGTCCTAGCGATAACAATTGCACTGACACCTGAATAGCTTCACAAGAAAAAGCAATTCTATATTGCCATAGTACACCACTTTTCTTTTTTTAATGATGAATTATAAATTTGGAATTACTATAATTTTTTTGAAAAGTGTAGACATTTGACGGAAACGTTAATAAAGAGTGTAATGATGGGGTTTGGAGCTGTACAAAAGAGAAATTAAAATAGAGCACAAAATTGGACTAGCTCTACTGACAGAAAACAGAGAGGCAGCTGCAACAAATCAGTAGCATGTAATGCTATCATCTATATACAGTTTTCTGGGACACTGAGGCAGAGAAAGAGAGAAGTGCTAATTTATTCTTTTTCTTTATGTTCAACATATTCATTGATATTTGTCAGTGTATGGCCTGCATTTCCTTCTATTTTTTTCACTGCATCACTAGATACGGTGTTGACTCAAGGCTGAAGTTTACAGCTTACTTTGCTGTTGGATGAAAAATACTTGGACATATAAAAAGTGTTCTAAACAACATCAAGGCAGCAATATGCATTACTGTAATAAATACTCTGGTGGTTGGTAAGACAACAGGTAGCAATCAAACAGTTTTGCATTGATGCAGTGTTGTGTGAAACACTGGAGATATCATTGCTGTAATTTGGCACAAGCTAGCGTATTACCCAAAACTGTGGTTCTAATGTGCATCTGCTTCCATTGAAAATAAACAAATAGGGAGTGGGCACAGAAAAGGAGTGTACACTTGTCTTGTTAGAAAGTGTAAGTAAATAACCATGAAAAAAATAGGCATGCTAAAGCAAAGACAGTAGCTGTTCCAATTAATCGATGCATTCTTTCCTGTTTGATCAAAAGCACAGCTGCTGAAAGGAATAACTCTGAAAATAAGAATGAAATTGCATTAGACTACACCACATTTGAATTTGATTTCTGCTGGTACTGAATATGCAGAAGGCTGACAGCCTGGAATAGTGTTTATCAAAGTAAAGTTGTGTTCCTCTACCAAAAAGTTTTGTGTTCCTCTACCAAAAGGTCAAAGAATAGTGACCATATATCTGTCCTTTAACTTTTTCTGTTGCTTAATTTTTTTTTAAACATACGGCATAGACCATAAGTTTTTCTACATTTGTACTGGCACATATTCGTAAATCCCACCTGCCCCTCAGAAAACTACTGAGTTTAAAGAAAGTTGCATTCAATAGCAATATGAAATGTCAAATCTTAATCACTTGGTGATTGATAGCTGGGAAGGAGCACTCCAAACTCACTGAATAGTGGGCCTCAATAACTAGGTCAAAAGCGTTAAGACCTTATGACCCTTCAAGTTAGTCACGTGTCTGCAAGTGTGTCCTTATCTTTACAATCTAAAGCTTGGCAACCCAAGCTTTACAATCTAAATCTGCCAGGACAGGCTTGATGAAGAATAATAAATTATATCAGAAGCAAAATAATTGTCTTTATACTCTGGCCTTCATCAGTCATGCATAATCACTGCAGCTCCTCCCAGCTTTCTGCTTTACCACAACACATCCCAGAAAATAATATCTTGATGTAACATGAGATCGTGAAGATGAAATCAAGGAGCAGTGACATCCAAAGTGCCTACTGATGTGAAATCTTCCAGCTCCAAAAAAAAAAAAAAAAAAATTTCTTTCCTGACAATTGCATTCACTCACAATACAACAAATCACAGTCCTATCAGAACACCAATTTCTGCTAAATAATGTTTCTTCCTTATTTAAGCCTTGGGCTCTTTGCTGCCTCAGGCAAGCTATGAAATGAGACTTATCTCCTTTTTACTAATTTGCTCCTGATTGATGTTTTAAAATAAGGAAAACATATTTGCCTCAAGCTTTCATTAAGTAACCATTTTTCCAACTATCAGGTCTCTTCACATGTGGGGTTTTTTCTCCTCTTGACTTCGCTTTGTTGCATTTTCTTTCAATCTAGCTTTAAATCTTTGTTGTCCTCTTCAACTTTATATTACTCTGCTATTTCTCCTGACATTTTTTTCCATCTAATTCACTTCTCTTTTCCTGTACAGCTTTCTTTCAGTCTCTTCTCTGCTCCTGTTAGCCTTCCACATCACCTTCTCCTTTCTTTACTTTTGACAATTCCTGCCAAATGCCTATCCCTGTAGACGTAAATACACAACCCTCAATATATCCCCTATCTACCAGTAATCTTCCAAGCTCACATCTCTTTCCCATGTGTACACACCATTGTGCACATTCACGCACACACACACAAACACAGGGATTCCTTGAAAGCAGAGACTCAGTCACTGTTTATGTCAGCAAAACAATCTACCTTCCCCACACACACACTCCATCATGTGTAGCTTTCCTCCTCAAAAGCATAAAAAGGGCATGTAGAGAGAAATATCAGAGATTCTTCATCCTTCTTCTGAAGAGGCAAAATCATTAACTCTGCTTTTCAGATTCATTTGCTGGTTGGTGTTGGACCAGGGGCATACATGCTAGTTACAATTAGATAATTAGGGAGAAGAGGTATACTGTCAGACTGCATATAATTGCCTACTTATGGGGAATGAGTAAAGCGAAGACATTTCAGAGAACATGAGGATAATATGAAGGAAATGGAAGGAGCTGCTACTTCAGGAAAAGGTTTTATATCTTACTTCCTGAGTTCAGGCATGTTTACACTCAACTATTTTGCCCTCACATGCCCCACGCACAACTACATTCAGCACTTCTCTATCCAGCGCGGACTGACTGACATGCAGTGATTTGAGACTGTTGCCTAGAAGGCCAGTAATTGCAACACTGGAGGTCACTGCTTGTTTTTGCTGTGGTACTCCCACTACTGTTACCATTTTATAAAGACTTCCATGAAAAGGCAACACTTGTTTGCCCACAAAATTGTCCTCTCTTCTGATGGTATGATTAATTTGAGGTCTACAATTTACTTGCGTATTTCTCTATGTGCAGTTTTCCAGGCTTGCAATAAGCTGACGTACGTGCCTCCGATCACCTTAGCAGTGTCATTTATTTCAACAAAGTGTAATAGAAGTTATTTTGATGAAAAAGAGTGAACCATATTAAAGCTGGACAATCTGGTCTTAGCTGTGACAGATTTCAGCATGCCATGCAGAATAAAAATAATTGGAAGTAGAAACAGATCTATTTTTCCCTTCCAAACTGTGGAGATGTCCAATTGATCTTCTAGCTTAAAAAATAATATATATATATAAGAAAAGTAAACTGTCAATTACAGTGTCATCTATCTCTGTCAATTGTAAACACATTCACCATGCATTGCTACAAACAGCTGTGCAAGATCAATCACTTCATCCAGGATGTGTAGGCCAATTAAGGAAACCTGCGAATGGATGAAGGGTTTTTCTTTTTTCTTGCAGCGGAATGTAGTGCAATTATATAAGGTGTTCAAAAACTTGTGTGCATGTGTATGTTTTATGAGACTAAAGAGAAATAGTATATTTCTATGGCACTTCAGAAAACAAGTATGCGTTTTCTGTGTCTCTGTAGCTGAAATTTAATCTGTACTTGAGAATAAATTTTCAGCTAATATAATTATAGAATGTTTTAGGTTAGGAAAGACCTTTAAGATCATCAAGCCTAGTTCACCACTAAACCATGTCCCCTAGCACCACATCTACATGTCTTCGAAATACCTCCACGGAGGGTGACTTCACCACAGGCTCCCCAACTTGTGCAGTCTGTTACAAAATCTTCCAACCCTTTCAGTGAAGAAACTTTTCCTGATGTCCAAGCTACATTTCCCCTAGTGCAACTTGAGGCCATATCCTCTCATCCTAGTGTTTACTACTTGGGACAAGAGATCAATCCCCACCTCACTACAACCTCCTTCAAGGTAGTTGTAAAGAGTGATAAGGTCTCCCCTAAGCCTCCTTTTCTCCAGGCTAAACAACCCCAGTTCCCTCAGCTTCTACGGAAAAGTTTTGCAGAATATAAGAAAAAAAAAGTTTCTGATTTTAGGAGACAACAAAAGAACATGTCAATTCCTATTCTAATTAAAATCATGTACCTCCTGCCCCTGACATAGAAAATTTTAGTCAGTCTGTTTCCTGACCTACAATGGTAAAAGTGAGTTGGGAATTTGGATGCCTCAATTTTAGTTCTTTGAACTGAAAGGATCTGATTTTCTGAAACAGCTCTGAATCTTTTCTCTGAAAAGCAGTTTTGTAGCAAGAGAAACAAAGAAAACTCTCAGGCTTGTATAGAGGAATTGTTTGATATCTGAGAGAGGAATATGTTCAGCAGCTACTTCTGTTCTATAGCTGGAATCTAGTTGCTGCTAAAAGAAAGTATTTTCAAACCACTAGCTTGAAAAACTTTAGCCAAAAATCTTAAATGAAGTAGCTTAGAAGACTGATAAACCACTAATGATGCTTTTTAAGAAATCTTGGAAAATCAAAAACATTCCAAGACGTTGTCCTGCCAACATCATCCTAATATATTCAACTTCACAAAGAGGCAACTGTAGGGAATTATGGACAGATCAGTCTGATGACTATCCGCTATAAATTAGGGGAACTACTAGTATGTAATAAAGTACTAGAAAATTAAGTAATTTCGAGTTAATTAACCAGATGACTGGTTGGAATGTAGCTGATGTGTATAAAACAAAAGAAAAAGCAAAGGTGAAGAGATAGCAACTACTGACTACGTCTTCCAGGTTAAGAACTAGAAGCATCAGATGAAACTAGAAAGGAAAGGAAAAAAACCAACAGAAAATTGATTCTTCACAAAACTTGTAGTTAAGTAACAACTTCTTAATGCAGGATTTTTGTGGGTGGTAAGTTTATGTAGGTGCAAAAAAGCACTAGGAAAATTCAGGAAAGAAAAAGCCAGGAAAATCAGATATAGAAATGTTATCTTTAGCTCTCTAACCTCCAAACTGCTGAAAATGTGCAGAGTATTCCAGCAAAATGGTACTATTTGCCTTCTTATACTCACTCCTAGAGCACTCAGGTTAGTGAGCTTGACAGATCTTTGATACGGTCTTTCTCTTCATTCTCTAGGAATCAGAATCACCTAATGAAATTGTTGTAATCTAAGAAAAGCCAGAAAAATAAAGATAACACACAATACTTCAAAAATTACAGAGTGTACAGAAGGCAAAGTATTCAGAAGTTTTCACAAATGAATGTTTAGCACAAGTGAAAAAAAAGGAAAATGCTTCCGTTCATGTGTATGAAGAAAAAAGAAAAAAAAGAGGAAGAATACTTTAATATACAGTCTTTGAAAGACGACTATTAAAGTGTATTTTTTTTTCCTCCACACTTTCCTAGGGTTGCAAAAATATTAGAAAAGGTTTGAAGGAAGATCATATAACTATTTTCAGAGTTGGAAAACAGGGTTTATGAAACCATACTTTCAGAACCTCAGACTATTCATATACTGAAAACAAAGCTAATAAATGACAGAGAACAAACATGTACACAGAGAAAGACAGCTGGTTATGAAGATGCTTCAAAAATAAAACAAGCATTTGAAATTAGACAAGGAATAAGAGATAATTTATCAGCTAAGATGGAAACAAGCACAGATTTGACCTATAAGGAAATTTACAACCTGCTCCTATATTTTTAGGTGCTAGCAGCCAGCTCTAGCACCACCATCCTTCTCCTTCCAGTCCTTGATGCCTCCTGTTCCCTGTACCTCTATGGACCTGCAGCCTCCAGCTTCTAGGACTGAATTTTATTTGCTTCAGTTGGTGACTTCTTTGGCTTGCACAGCCAAACAGGCTAGAAAACTTTTTGAGAGCTGGTTATTGGTTTGAGTATTTAAAAGAAAATTTAAAAAAAATAATTTATTTGTATCCCAAAGGGTGGGCTGGTTGTGGCCTTGGGATTTGTGTACTGATGAGTTCAACTGTTCACCCTTTCCAATCTTGGAATTTAATGACATGAAGGTTGCCAGACTGTCTCTCATTTGCCTGTGACATTTGTGACTTTATATTAAAGACAACAATTATTGTCAGTTTTCTGCATCATAGGTTCATCTGTCATCTTGGGCGAAGCTTTTATATATGGATGCTAGTCTGTACCTGAGTGGAATGCAGGACTTGTTTGCCTGAAGAACAATAAATTAGCCAAAGCTGGAAGCAGGTTATTGAAAGGGTGAACTACTGCAGTGAGTTTTTCTCAATTACTTTATCTGATCTGTCCTTCTCACGTGCTTACAGTCTCTTTGGCTACACTTAGTTGTGCAGAAAGAAATTCCAGTCTTCTAAGCTGAGGGACTATTCCTTATCCATATGCCAAAGACATGGAGGTTAGTGGTCTAGGAATCCTATACTCCGATTTCCACAGCAAGAAAAAATGAACATGTGAAGCTGGCAGGTCGCTGACAGATGCCATCATTTGGACAATCAAGAGATTTTGCTTTATCCACGTACAACGAACAACTACAAGGTTTGGTATTAGGAATAAATTTCTCCAAAAATGTGTGTTCAAAGTGAAACATAACTTGGAGGTTTAGTATTTCTTCTGCAGGTTTTACTTACTGATGAAATCATATATTTGTATCTATGTATCTCACTTAACCAATTTCCTGCCAAGACACATACCCTGATGACACCAAAATCTCTGTCTCAGCCTAGTGTCCTAAGGAACAAAGTGATTTCATCTAATTAAGATCTCTGGGTCTCATGCAGTGTGAATCATAAAGGCCTGTGATACAAAAAAGGTTGGATTAGATGAAATAATTCATTCTGACCTTAAACTCTATGAAATTATAAAAGTTTTACAAACTCCGGTTAACAGTGGTGTATATCAATAGCCTGTGTTCTGAAATGGGCTCCTCGATTTCATCTTAGTTCTGCAATGTCAGCTTTACTGAGTTTGAACTGTGGCAGCTTGCCTTTGATACTCTGGTTTTGTTTTAAATAGCTTCAGAGAAAATTTGTAAAAGACTGTAGATGGAGTGACACTGAAACAGCTCAGATTCAATACAATAATAATAATAAAAAAGAATTACCTAATTCTTTATTCTTTTAGAGGACTGATCTTAGCAGAGTGTTTAGATTTGGAAGCTTTATATAATAGCTTCAGGCCATATGGATAGCTGGAAATTTTTTTTTTTTTTTAGCTTTTCTTACAGCCCCTACTATCACAAATTAGAAAGCAGGAAGTAGGTGTTATCTGCCTAACTCAGAAACATTCACAGAAATGCAAAGTATTAGGTAGCATTTACAGAGACAGAGTGAAGTCTTTGGAGACGAATGCCTTTTAAATGCATGTCACATGAATATTCAGTCAGATATGTAAATTTAGGGTATCTGTATACTGTTAATTTTAGTAGATTGTTTTATTATTTGAGATCAAGGCACAGATCACAAGAAAGGCATATGAAAATATCAGACCTCTTATATTAGTCTTGAACAGAATACAATTGAGGTACTCGTGTTTGGGGGTTATTCCTCCTGGCAGTTTGCTTTGTTTCTATAGGTGAAGTAAAATTTACATTTCTCTTAGTTTTGTCACTCCATACACTTTATCATGATAAAGTGATTCATCACTGAGGCTTTACAAATAACTTTTTGTATTTCAAAAGGAGTTTTCATAGTGTAATACCAAATCTACACAGTATCCAGAATCTAAGAATTACAGTTATAAATTGGAGAGAAAAGCAACTAAAAGATTTGTTAAGTAAAAAAATTCCAAGTAACTTTACATTTCCGAAGTAACTTTCTGTCTCTAATACATTCAGGCCAGTGAAAGAATGGGAGGGACTGCTACCCTACTTCAGGTACTATTTCAAAGCAGATGATTCACCAGTTTCTTTAGGTGTATTTTTAGAGAAAAAATTTGAATGTAACTCCTGAAACACTTTTGAAGAAAAGAAAAAAAAAAAAAAATACCAGGAGGAGGGCTTTAAACGAAGGTCAAAGAGAAAGGAGTTATTGACCGATAAAAGCATGTTTGGTTAGTTGAGAAAAGACTGATGTGAAGTTCTGCAAATCTCCTCCTATACAATATTAATAAATCAGGGGAGTAGATTTAACTTGCTAGGTATCCTGAACTTGATATGAAATTTCTCCTCTACCAGAAAGACCTTGGATTCTTTACCTCCCACTTCTCACTCTTACTGCTTTCTCTCCCCATCAAAAGGATATATTCAACAATCCTATGCACTGAGGAGTTTCACCTGTCTGGGTGAGGATACACTTATCTCTAGATTTTCTACAAAGAAGCTCTTTTCATGTAGATTCTCTGGGAATAGCTGATGGAGAAGTTGATCACTATCATCCAGGACTGCAACGACCTGAGTTTCACAAGTTTAAAAGAAGGGTACCTGTCTCACTGATTATTTGGCTTGGGTAAAGTACTGATTGTAGGTCCCACTGATAGTGTCCCAAATCTCTGGAGGCCATAAATAAGCTCAACACAATACCATGCAATCCAAGTAAACTTTAGTTTAAGACCCATGCAGTTCCCCAAACCATAGCTGTGACTGAGATGAGTATTAAACACATGCCTTGCACTTCAGAGTCTCTGCTGCTTTGTCTACAGGATCTTGTGCAAATGAAAAGTGTTGCCGGAATGATTTGTTTCAATTAAGAAACTCTCAATAATTCTGTTCCATGTTAAGAGGCTGGTATTCCAAAAGAACAAACTACAGAAGAGATGTGATTTGCAACTGCACTTGTCTGTTAGACAGGTAACAAGCTAATCAATGATAATAAGCAATAGGAACTAATGATCAGAACAAAAAACATGAGAAGTGAGGAGATGACTAACTTTTTGAAGAGAAGTAGAAGAACTGCAGGGAAGCTTCTCATCAGCTAGCAGACTGCAAGTCCCAAGAAAACTGAAGAACAGGAAAGACGATTCTGAAGTATATATATTTGCAAGGTGTGGGTGCACCCTTAAAGGATAAACCTACAACAGAGGCTTTTCTTACGAGCACTTTACACACTATATTTTCTCAACATATTATAAAATATATTTGAAATATTAATATGCACTACTAATTAAAATCCTTAAAGCTGTCTGAAATTAAAATTACTTAAAAAATTTAATGGATAAAAACATTGAAAACAGAAATCACTGAAATGGTATCAATTATGTTCTGTCTTTCCTTCAGTTCCACCTTCTATATATACCATGGCATAACTTTAATGAAAAATGCATGGTTTTATCAGATGAACTCATTAAAACTAATTTGAGATTATATCTAATCTAAATGAAGAATATATTTGGAAAAAACCAACAGATTTGCCTCAGTCTCCGGATCTGTTACCAACTACTGAGACTTTTTTCCAGTGTGGAGAAAAAAAGGAAAATAAAAACCCAACCCCCCCAGTGATTCTGAATGTGAACAGATTAATCCCTTTGAAGTGATTTGAAAGCATAATTTAGAAAACCTCAAGTGAAATAGCGTGGCCAGCAGGACTAAGGAAGCAGTTGTCACACTGTACTTGGCACTGATGAGGCCACATCTTGCATACTGGGTTCAGTTTTGGGCATCTCAAGGTGCTGGCACACATCCAAAGAAGGACAATGAAGTTGGTGAAGCATCTAAAAGAGAAGTCTTGTGAGGAGTAGCTGAGAGAACTGGAGTTTAGCCTGGAAAAAAAGGAGGCTCAGGGGAGACCTTATCACTGTGTACAGCTACCTGAAAGGAGGTTGTAGCAAGGTGGCAGTCAGTCTCTTTTCCCATGTAGGAATTAAAAGGAAAAGAGCAAACAGCCTCAAATTGCACCAGGGGAGTTTTGGTTTGGACATTAGGAAAAATTTCTTCCCCGAAGGGGCTGTCAAGCCCTGGAACAGACTGTCTAGGGAAGTGGTGGAGTCACCAACTACGGAAATATTTAAAATCTGTGTAGATGTGGTGCCAAGGGATATGGTTTAGTGGTGAACCGGCAGTGTTGGGTTAATGGTTGGACTTGATGATCTTAAAGATCTATTTGAACCAAAATGATTCTATGATACTGAATAAAAGCAGATAAATAATAAAAGCATTACTATAAATGAATATGGAATAAGTCACAATTTCTCAATAAAAGGGTTACCATTATTTCTTCTGAATCTTCTGCTTTATGAATTCTTTTATTCATAAAACTAAGTAATAAAATTGCATGGGTAACAGTATTTAAGGTGTATAATAAAAATAATGGTTTTCAGCTTTCATGAATCTACTGTCTATGTCTAAAACGAACAAAGACATCCTATTTTTTCAATTCAGAAAAGTTCATTTCCTTGAAACACTGTGATAGGGAAGGGAGAAACAAGAGAAAGGAAGAAAAGGGCTATGCTGGCCTTTTATTTCTTGTCAGTGAATTTTTCAGGGTAAGGAAAAGAGAAGGAAAACTGGAATATTTTGTAATCACAACTCTTCATATTTATGCATTTTATATAATATATGCATGACATATATTAATATTAATATACATAATATAAAAAGTAAATTATATGTATACATATTTACTTTTAAAATATATAATTAAGAATTTATTTTATGACCCGTAAAGGACCTATGCCAACAGCAAAATGAATCTTTGAGATTCTAGGTTTCAAAAACGTTACTAAGTAGCTCAGTGGCTAATTCTTTTTACTTCAGTGATATGAGAAACAGAGAATGACACAAAATGTGCCTGACAGAAACAGTTTCTCTCCAGAAATTAGGAATTTTATAGACCATACCATGCATAAGCATGAGATTGATGAAAGGAAGCTCTTTGTACTGATGAACCCAGTATACAGCACTGGAAATGTTTAATGGCCATTTCACCTTATGCAGCTATCAAACATTATGCATATACTTTTTATTATGACCAATAAAACCTATTTTCAGTCCATTGCAGATCATCTCTATTTAATGGTCAGTTTCTTAATGTCATCATCTTTGCTACTACAGTGTAAAATGTAATAATAATTCCATTGCAAAGCACAGCATTGCTGCATGGAGATCAGATTATCTGGGTCAATTTAAATGTTATTACTGGGTCGATTAAATCGGCCTAAGGCACCATTGATTTAAAATAAATCTCCATATTGTTTTATTACACTGTAGACTATATATCAATTTTAACAAAGACTAAAAGAAAATCTGTGCATAAACCATATGTAGAGAATTAATCACAGGTTTATGGAGTTGTCATAAACTGCATTATGAGAAATGAGAAAATAAGAGAATATTAAACATATGAAATGTAACAGGATTACATGTTGCATAATTCAGTCAATGACTGATTTAGATTTCTGTTGGAATGTATACAATACAGAAAGAGCAGCAAGATTCTTCTTTTTTTATTGAAAGAGGTTATTGCAAAGTTTAAGGGCAGGAAACGGAAAACATTTTTACAGCATGTTTTGTGTTCTTTTCTTTTTCTTTCTTATTCTGACCATCTACCAGAGGAAGACACACTGCAATTGTATATAAGGGTAGGGGTTAAAAATTAAGAAACTAAGAGCACAGCATATTTTTACAGAGGCAAATTCAGACAGAAACTGTTGTTTCCTGGAAAGTCTAAATTTCACATTAAATTGGCTATCCAACATCATTCATAGGTGAAAAGTGTAAAAGTTCAATAAGAATCTGGCAGTAAATCATAGACTTATTTCCCTGTGGTCTTGTTAAACTGCTTTCTCTTTCTGTACCACCTCCAGAAATACACTTCTAATTTGTTGGCTCCAAAGTAAGCAAGAAAAATAAAGCATACATACAAATTATTCATTTTTACATTTGTATTCACAGGATATTTTCATAAAATGAATGCCCTATGCATTAGCCAAAGTCCTTGAAAAATTATTTAATGTATTTTAGTTTTTCCTGTGTTAATTATCCTATACTCTGGCAATACTGCTATAAAGTCAAACACTGCCCATATGCTATTCAAAACGAAGGAAAATTTATTGGTCCAGCATTTCATTCTTGATATGGACAGAATATAAAGCATATAACCCATATAACAGGTCATTTAAAGTATACATGGATGAATTAAGTTTATAGATGCTTTATTTCATTACCTCCACTTCACTAGAAATTACATGATTTCTATCATTCCCTAGCTAATTCTGCAAACTTCAAAGTTTAATACCCTATTTTGTCATTTAGCCCTTTGTGCATGTTTAGCCCATATCCAGGACTAAACTGTAGCAGTTGCTCTATTACCCAATGATCCCTCCCCACCCAAAAAAGAGAATCTGGAAAAGGAGAGGAGACCCATGGGTTGAAGTGAAAATGGATTTAATTAAGCAGCCAAACTAATACCAATGTCAGTATAAAGTAAACAATGTTATACTCAGTCCAGAGAATGTACAGGAAGAAAGAAACAGGAAGGCAGTCCTCAGGAGCAGGAAGAAGAGCAGAGTCAGGAGGAGCCCAAGAAGGATACCTCAAGCAAGAGACACCTTCCCCCATCAGCAAACTTCCCCCTTTATACTGAGCATGAGGTTTCAGGTCTGGGATACACCTGTAGCCAGGCTGGCTCAGCTGACTCCAAACTGCCTGCAGACCACAGCTGGCCTATAGCTCTGTCCCTGTGAAACCAGGACAGTCTTCAATTAAAGAAATAGGTCTACAAATAAAGTACTATTTTGTATGTGTAAAGACTTATCAACAGTTCTCTAGAAAATCAGCCATGAGAATAAGATAGAAGATGTACAGCTGTGGCTTAAACATCGTGCACTTGTGGCATGTCCATTTTAAGTAAATGGGACGGAGGCAAGTATGCATTGGTCGTGATATCTAAATTATCAGATTGAGTATTTTTTTAAACACCTAGTTACGCATCAAAGTGAAGTATCCCAAATGCAGAATTTCATTCTTATTTTGGTATTAATGTCTGTTTTCTTTCTCTTAAACCAAGATAAATTTACCTTGAGTATATTTGAAGTTATAACCTTATATCAAAGCAACTGAGTAAACAAGTACAAAAGCATCAAGAGTATTAAGAGTCAATCAAAGATGGATGACTCTCCACAAATCACAAGCCAAACAGCTGCTTACAACTGCTCAAAAGTCAATTGTGACTTAGAACATGATCATTGGGTAGTGGGACACAGTGGCTTGAGTACGCTTTTCACTGATTAACCACTACTAAATAAAGGTTGGGTAAATACCCCAATCAATACTTCTAGAACACAGGATCATGTTAGCTAGCAACCTTTCTAGGGTCAACAAAGTATCGGACTGATCCATTTTCAACACCACCATCAAATCTTTATAAGCTTTTCCAGGAAACTCATATTTGGAGGTATCACCATAATGTTACTGCAGTACTAAATTAACACGTAGCAACCCTTTCACTCCTATGAACTCAAAGACATATGACAAAAACTGGGGTACCTATACATTAGCTGGCTATAGTCACTATTTCCTGTGGTAACATGTTGAAACCATGCCATTAGGGCAAGGATAGTAAATTCTCTAAGAAAATCCTTGAGAGCACAAGCATGGGATGACAGCTGTGCAAATCAGAAATGGCCCATTATGGACTAATAAAGGAACACAATCCTGAGAGCTGGATAGAAATGTTTTCAGGGCACAAAAAAGACAACAACAAACATTTATCCAACAACCCATATGTACTAGAGATGCAAGGATGTAACAAGAAGGGATAAAAGACAGTCACAACCCCTACCAAGCAAGGACAGTGAATTGCTCTAGCACTGTCATCCACTGTTAAGACGCCTGCACCTGATCAATACAACTGCCTGTCTGAAGCAGGTCTTCCCTCTCTTCCAGAGAGAGAGAACACTGCTTTTTGAATTGCCATTCATCACATGTAGCAATTGAAGACTCTGAAAATTTAGTTACATTATTACATTTAATATATAGTTGTAAAGCAATTTAGAATTCTAAAAAGCAGCATCTGTGTTTCCTGCTCCATTCCCACATTCCAAGAGAACTGATAGTGCAGAACTTGAATGCAGTAATCCAGAAAGTATCAAAGCAATAAAAAAAATGAGAGCTTTGAGCACTCTTTCCTGAGTAATGACCCTGGATCTGTTAGGACCTTATATTTCTCTTTATGTCCTACAAAACTATGTTCTTGGGCAAAAAGTATTTCCAAGTACACCTATGCGTGCCTGAATAGTCTTACAAAAGGAATGAACTGAACTGACCAAATGTTGTCAATATTGTTTCTACAATTCTGTAGGACATCTGTTTAAAATTATTTGTTTGACATCAATCAGGAAGCATAATTATATTGAGTTTAATGGAGTTACAGCAACTACCATGTGTGAGCTTCCACTAGTTTGATAATAGAACTAGTGAATTCTTTACTTTTGTGACCTATGACTATTAAACAGCTGCATAGATACGGGGAAGTCAGTACCATAATGCTGGATTTTCACAGTTCTGCAACCAGTTTTGTGGCTGGTGTGGGGTTTGCTTTGGCTTTTTAAAAATATATATAACACTGTCTCCTTCTAAACATGTGTGTGTATGTATGTGTTACACTGATGTGCCAATGTGATACAACTCTGCATACCAAAAGGGTCAAACTTGTCAGAATCACAGATAATAAAAATACACTTCTGTAAAATAGAGATGTTCAGCGTGCTGAAGAAAATGGTCACCAACAGACAGCAGAATCGTACACAAATTTTGAGCCACACACATAGTTTCTACTAACCAGAGACTACAAGCTATTGTCTTTGAAAAAGTATGGTCTACTCATCAATGATGGCAGTGGTGTCAGATGCTACCTGCCTTTCTCTTCAAGCAGAAGAACAAATATTTCATCTCTGTGGCTGAGTATTATTAAACAAAGGAGAGCTATTTTATTCAGGTAATTTCTTTAAATTCTCTATCATTCTCAGGCTCAAACCTTCTAAAATCAGATCTTATTGGCCTTACCCCCCACAAACACTCCTCTTACCTTTCAAATACCAGTCTTTCTTATACCTCCTTTGGCCATTCATTAATTGAAATGTAACATAGCCAAAACCAAGTTCATTTTGTTCCATCTTCCAAACCCTCCCTTTCCTGTTTTTCTATAGAGACACACTGTCACATTCCCCATCTTTCAAAACCACAGTCTGAATCCATCTTTGACCTAGCCCTCTGTTTTCACCCAAACAGCTTACCTATCAATAACTTGTTACTTCTTTCAACTCAGGCTTGTCACCACGCAGTATTCTTCCCGCCACCATTTTTGCTTTGTACAAAAGCAATCTTCACTGCTGCTTTTGGTGTCTTTCCAAATCCTTTTGTATGTTGCTATTTGGAAAACTCCATGATTCATCAATTTTGTGTATTTTCATCCTACCACCAAAGGAATGCCAGTTTTGTCTCACTACATCCAACACCCTTCACATTCTTTTTTACTTATACAGCCCTCACATAAATTAATTAGCAGTTGTCTTTTTACTGTACAATATATTCTTTAAATCTTACTAGCATCAGGAAGACTTTCCTTATTAGCATCCTTATGTTTACTCCTAGTCTGGTCCTTCTATTTGGGATAACCTTCATTAAAGTCCTCAAAACCACATCATTATGCCCATGCAAATTAACTAAATTCTTCATCTGCTTTACCATCTTAAAAATTCTCCCAGATGATGAGAAACAAAATAACTCATCTAGAAAATTTAGTTTATCAGAACTGAACACTCAATCATTACAGATACCTTCATCTTCTGCCTTCTCAGCTGCTCTATCTCAACATTTTGTTTAGAAATTCACTGGAGTGGAAACTATCATTTACTGTAACTATATAGCATAGAGTCTTGATTAGCTTGAAAGTCTCTGAGTGTCTCACCAATGTAGCTAATAAATATAGAAGAAATGAGACCTACCTGGGAGCACAATAACAGGTCATGTAGAAGCGTCCCTACTGATGTCAGAGTGATGCATGGTCCCTTCAATACAGACATCTGAAATGTAATAATTTGGAATTAAATTATGGCTCTACATGCTTTTTATGACTATCTTAGTTTGGTAAGATATTGTAAGTTGTAAGTAATTGTCATATTGTAAGTTATTTTAATATTGTAAAAGAGTATCTTTGTATAAACTTAACTTTAGAAAATGGCATATGTTTTTGCTGTTCTCTGTTCTGCTGTGGTCTATTATTATATTTACAGTAAACTCAATAGGACAGAGTGTTCTTATTTACATCCTTGGATTCATAAAAAGAGCTATTTCCTTTTCTTTCAAGCTTATGAATCTGACATCTCTCTCAATTTTGTAAACTCAATAGATGTGTTCAGTTAAAGGAGGAGATAAAAGGAAAAGCTGGTGGGCCTGAAAGTTTTGGCAATGATGGGTCAAACTCATCACAGAGGTCTGTGCTGAAAACCACTGCTGCCAGGGCACACCAAAAGCCAGCTGTTCCCCTAGGGATGGGGAGCCAGGAGACAAGAGGGATCCCTGCACTGGCCATGCCCTCACCAGGGCATGGGCACCCCATCCCCCAGGGTCTGAACATGGTGAGCAGAGCACAGCACTGTTAAGAGGGCCCATCAACAGCCCCAGACATGGCAGTGAACCGAGCCCAGGGTCCAGAGAGAGTCCTGGCAGCACAGCTACAATGTGTCTATTGTGGTTTAAACCCAGCTGGCATCTAAACCTGATCACATAGTCCCCTCCAGTGGGATGGGGGAAAGAACTGGAAGGGTAAAGGTGAGAAGACTGGTGGGTTGCTATAAAGACAGTTTAAAACCACGCACACAAGCAAAGCAAAACAAGGAATTCTTTTCACCTCTTCTCATCAGCAGGCAGGTGTTGAGATTCCCAGGAAAGCAGTAACATGTAACAGTTACTTGGGAAAACAAACACCGTAACGCTGAACATCTCCCTCTTCATTCTTCCCCCAGTTATGTACGTTAGACATGATGTCATACGGTCTAGAATATCCCTTTGGTCAGCTGTCCCAGCTGTGTCCCCACCCAATGTGACCCTGTGAAGTCCTGCTTAACAGTAACTAAAACGCCCCTGTATTATCAACACAGTTTCCAGCACAAATCCGTAACACAGCCCCACTTAGTTACTATGAAGAAAACTAACTCTATCCCAGCCAAAACAGCACGGTGGCTCAGGTGGGGACTGAGCACATGGCTTTTAATTTTTATCCTGTAGCTTCTTTTTTCCTTCCTTTTATTACCAACTACAGACCTAACAAGCTGAATACAGGTTTCCTTATTTCTTCTGTGAGTGACATCCTGTGTATACATCTATGCATAACATTTAAAAGCTAAAATGCTGTAAGTGTTCTTCAAACTAAAGGGAAATACAACTAAATATTGTATTGGATATGTTGAGTTCTCAAGCAGCCTCTTAAAGATCTTTTTCTTAAATACAGCTCCATCTGTCTGAAACACAAAAATCAGCACATACAAGACCTTTCTTGCATTCAAGTCTTTGGACTATTACACTTAAAATTCTGAAATCAAAACATTAATTTACTTACACAGCTGCACACCACAGGGGAAAATTCTGGATATTACTGAAAACAGAAGGAATTTTATTCAGTGGAGCTGGGATCTCATCCTTAATTCTTTGCTATTCTAACAGATTTACCCAGGAATGTCAAGGATGAATTTGGAAAGACTGATCAATACTTCCCTTGGGAGCTAAACTGCAAAGAGAACAGTAATAGAAACTTCTGAATTTAAAAGGTTCTTGAGACCAAGTAGGTTGCCAAGAAGTACAACAGTGAATCTTTCCTTATTCTTTTACCTACCTTGGTACAATGCTTTTAAGATTCATTTCCCTCTCACTCATGCTCCATGTATTTGTCAGTCAAATTTTCTCAGTCATTAACCATTCATTTGCTATTCTGTAATTTATTATGTTATTCATTTTACAAGACAGAGTGCAAGGTTTCTTGCTTGTCTGTTCAAGTAAGGCATAATGCTTTATGCTAACCTTCACAAGTCATACTGAACTTGTCAGGAATATTTATCATCTGAGTTTAGGAGGTTATCTAGAGATTTTTTTCAGTTTTCGATGTTGTTCATTAGTTTGCCTTACATATTTTTCACTAGGCAGTGAATATGGGATTTTTGATCCATACAGTTTAGATTTCAGAGTTGAACAGGTTAAAATAAGAACAGTAGAAGGTGTTTATTAATTTTCATTGATTTATCAGTTCTAATGAAATAACACTGAGTGACAAGTTTTCAGGAATGCCATGTAATTCTAATGAAACAATCTTGCCTCAACACATTATAGTTTAATTGAATTGGTAAGTGACACATATAAAATGTGTCACCATTTAATTTTATCATCATGTTATTAAAACTTCCTGAAAAGTAGTTTCTTAGTTACTCAACGTATCAGTGGGAAAAGACAAATAATGCTTTTAGCCTATGAACTTGAAAGAAATAATTTTGTTTTGTCTTAATAAGACAATATATAACACTGAAGTTGGATTAAACCCAAATGTGACATGCTGTTTTTCCATGATGTTTAAGAGCTTATTGACTAAAGAAAGCTTCTTCCAAAGGAAACCTGTGTACTTCGCCACATATATCTCTTGAAATTTCAATGGGCTTTTGGAAAATTAGGTCACGAAGTTATCACTTTTATAAGCAGTATTAATGCAATCCTTTCCAACATTTTCATTTATCTCAAACACAGTACTTGAATGCCTAAAGGCACATTTGTAAATCACCAATTTCTAGGTTGATTTTTCATTCTGCTGTTTAATTGCAGCAAAGATTGACCTCAGCATTTCTAAAAATGCAGCCTCTTTTTATTTAGAAGTCTGTATCTCAAAAGAAAGCTTAAAAATAGGCTTCTCAACTAGACAACACTGGTTTCATTAACATAACTTAATAGTTTGTCATCACCAAATACTGTAATAATTTTCCTTTGATTTTGCCCTTGATCTAACAGGTAATTGACAATGTCAAACAAAGTACTGGGAAGAAGAATGTGTAGGCTATACAGGGTACAGTAGCATTTTGGATCCACATGGATTTTAGGCCAAATGAAAGACACAAATATAATCGAAAACAAATAGCTGTTTATTTCTTTCCCTTTATCAAGTACTCCTTCTTATGCTTAATCAGGTGTGTCAGTGCTTGTGAATACCTATAGAAAACTTCTCCTATTTATACAGCAAAAACTTTGACAGAAATACTGAGCAGCTTATGTTTGAGGAGATAAGATCAAAGCTCCTTGCAAACCACCACTTTTACCACAGAAGTCATCTGTGCCAAGAAAATGTTGAATGCATTAGTTTGTTATGCTTGAAATGGCATTTGTATCTCTTCTCTATAATGTGTTTAAAACATAGTTCAGCTATTTTCACTTTTGCTTGTTGGGAAATTATCAAATGATTTATGGATGCTGACGCCCACAGTTTTGAAATCTAGAACTTCCGCCGGAAGTATTACTGACCCTATTCTTCATTTCAGTAGTTTGTTTGTTACAAATATGATGCAGAGCATAAAAAAACCTCCAGTGCAGATAGAGCAAAAATTCAGCCTAATATTCATGGCATGCTGTTTGGGAATGTTTCAATATTATACAACGTAAAAAACAACAGATGTGGAACTGAATTCTTTTTTGTTATTCTTGTAATTAAGTAAAGTGTCCTGGACATAGTATGGGGTCGCCATTACAGGAATCAGAAGCAGGAATACTTTTACTGTTTTAATTTCAAAGGATGGAAATTTCATTATGGCTCAAGTAAAGGTCTTTAATACATAAGACATGGTTATTGAATAGAAATAGTTCAGTTGGAAGGGTCCTATAATGATTGTCCAGTCCAAGTTGTTCTGATGGTCAGAAACCTCTGTTCTCAAAGAGTAACAAGATTATAAATAATTTATAAATTAATAAAACCTATACAGAACTAGAAAACATGGAGGACAACTAGTAAAGTTTTTTTTTTTCCCTTCCCTCTCAACTACTAGTTATAAGAAATCCTGCTTACCATTAGAAGCGTCTTCAAAGACTCTTGAATATTGTCACAGAGCTTTGGGAAACTGATGGTATCTTGTTCCAGGGAGAAGGCTAATGCGAAAGAGTGCTGAGGCTGGAGGGAGGCTGCAGGCTTGAAGGCCTATTAAAAAAGAAAACAAAAGTATTGTTAGACTTCACACGAATTCTGTTCGGGGTATAGCAAAGAAATTGGGCCACCTCTCTGACCATCCCTGTTAAAAGTTCAGTTAGTAGAGTTCTGGCTCAGTTATCTGGAATGCTGGAACAGGCTGCCCAGAGAGGTTGTGTAGTCCCCTTCTCTGGAGATTTTCAAGACCTGCCTGGATCTGTTCCTGTGTGGCCTGCCCTGGGTGATCCTGCTTTGGAATGGGACTTGGACTAGACTATCTCCAGACATCACTTCCAACCCCTACCATTCTATGATTCTATGATCTGAGTCTCCGAATTTGGAGCCAAGTACATTATCTGAGTGACAGCAGCTGGACTCTGCGTAAGTACGTGGGGAGTTATCATTGCAAAGTGTGTAATAGCCTCTAGTTCCAGTCTTCATTTTTTAATAAAGCGCAAGAGACAATCTACTCCAGAAACACCAAACCAGATAAAAAAATAAAATAAAAGAAAATCACATCCTAAATGCACTCAGAAACACCTTTGAAGTGCTCATTATAAATCTGAATTCAGGGATCTAGACAAGAAACACTACACTGTTGTCTGCATGGGATCACTCAGGATAGCACATGCTGTACCTAGAAGTATAGGTTCCATATCTGAGAGTGTGACACAAAGTGCTTCACCTATATTGAAGCTCCACTAAACCCCATGCACTTAAATTACATTTCTATTATGACTTATGCAATACCCATACACAATGACAGACCTCTGAAGGGAGAATTTAAGCCCATTTATTACATTATAAAACTGTTCTAATAGAGGAAGGCTTCACTCTGCTCTTCACTTTAGGACCTAATGCACAACATATGTAACTGTTAATATTTTTGGTGTACTCAATTTTAAGTTTTATTCTATCAGTGTCCAGAAATCCCTGGCCATTACCTTCAATAAGCAGTCACATAACTGACTTTAGATGGGTCTAGATATGAAATTAAAAATAATGATGATGGGATTTAAATAAGTAATGTGTAGGCTGAACCTAATTCTGATTTCTATTTCATTGACTGTATACTAATGTAACTACATAGACTTAATAAAGATATTATGATTTACACCACTGTTACTGGCCTATATTTCAAACACAGATCATAATTCTGCACTTCAGTGTCACCTAATCTCTCAGGGCAACAATGAAAGTCCTCTTTTTTTTTTTAAATATATTTGTATATATACACACACACATATATATATAAAATTATAATAAAATATAGGTAATATAGACCTATAAAGAAAAAGATGCTTTCCTGCTGTTCCGATATTTTGTAGGCTATCTATAAAACAGAATAGTTAGGATTATAACTTTGCTTCATAACATGTTGATTTACCTGTTCTATGTAAACACGAGAAAAATCAAGAGGAAATTTACTTCAGTCAAAAAAACAATTAAACCACAACTGTTTTAGAGAAAAATATGTGAGCAAAGATTTAAGCAACATAGAAAATACTGGTTTTTGGTGGAAGATGCTGGCTTGTTTTCACATTCCTCATATCAACATTATCTTATGACACTTCGATTGAAGATGCTTACATTTTCCACTGAAAAATGCACTTGATACAGAATTTACATTTCTTGAATTATCTGCAATATCTGCAATAGATTTCCAACAGAAAAAACTTGCCCATGTAAAATTTCAGCTACCTCAGCTCTGAGGTCACTACTAACAATGAAAAGGTGAAGAGATTCTCTATAAAGAAGTTTAGCCTGCTTTTATATATATATAAAAAATAAAATTAAATGTAATGTTAGGTTTGTGATTTCATCAGTGCTGCCAGGATACTTCATGAAATCATACTGAACTAGGATCCACTTTTCATTGTCACAAATTTTTCATGTAATAAAACTCCACAACAGCAGAGGGAAATACATGGATATTAACTAAAATACCTTAATTTCTGGTATTTACTACTGACCTGACTATTTTAGCTTCATAATTCAGGTTATCCACTTTCGATTTTGTTTTCCAATGTAAAGATCTTCAGACAGTGTTTGTGTTGCAATAAATAAGAAGTTTCTTCAAAAGGAAAGTCAGAACTGTTATAGTCACTGCAGCAGTTCAGTTTCGTTATTTTAATAACTATGTAGCATTTACAGTTGTCAGGAAAAGGGTTACTTCCAATGGCTCCATCTGGCAAGCTGTTTGTCAGTTTAATGGACATGTATTCCAAGTCTTCTTATGCCTGCGGCCATGTTTGAATTCATCTGCCTCAGTGGGATACCTAACAAGCAATTTTTAAAAATAAATAGTTTAATGAACTATTGAGCTTGCTCTTCAGGGTTAATAGCTATTTACCTAATTAAAATGCTTAGAAAACTTTTTTTTTCCTCAGGTTTTCTACGGTTATTAGCCTACTGCTTTGATTTTTTTTTTCCTTTTTCCCCTCTATCAGTTATTTTTCTATGATCAAGAATGATTCCTGCTTTACAATAATGACAAAAGTAAATTAGGGTGTGGACCTAATTATCAGCCTCTCAAGTTTTATAAAAGGACACAGCCCTAGAACGGGAATCTCTTATGTAGAGGTACAGCAAAGGTACACCCTGTGAGCTCAGTGGTACTCCCCTCCCTTTTGGGAAACTGCATCATCCCTCACAAGCTGGTCAAAAATATAATGGAATTCAAGACATGCACATCTGGCTTTATGTTTTTCTAGACTTAGAAGCCCGGGGGAGGGAGATTTGTGACTAAAATATTTAAATATTTTTACCACCCCAAACAAGAAATTTTGCACTTGTTGCAATAAAGTTCTGTCATCCTTGTACAGTCTAGCAAATAATGCATACATCAGACAAGTCCATGCCTAATAATTTTGGGAGATTCATAGGTTATGAGAAAAGTACACAGAAAAGCCTAGCCTAACTATACACTGATTTAGAGGACAGAAAACAGTGTTTTAAAAAGGAAGAACTAAATAAAAGAAAGGAACAAAAAAAAAAAAAAAAAAAAAAAAAAGAAGAGTAAAAGACACTATTTTAATGACCTATTTTCCTAAAGCACACTATTTGCAAAAGAATTGATACTGAGCAGTAATTATTTTTATCATATCTACACCTCAGTAGTAGGTAACTGATCTATGCAACTATGAATGAGACCGCTTTACATTTAAGTCTCATATTTTTGCTTTACACATGTATATACACACATAACAGTTTTAGCTTCAGTATATCATTTGCAAATTAATTTTAGGGTGAAAATGGAGCTTCAGAAAACAAACATTTGCACTAACTGAAATAATATATTAATGTATTTTATTGATCCCATTTGCCATAGCTTTTGTTTTACAGATTTTCTCTGGGCGTTAGCATATTTACAATGAATAAAATTAGTATTTTTTTAAATGTGCAGTATCCCTGTAATTACCTTAGATACCAATCTGCACACATAAGCTGCACACACTTGTTGCCTTCATTAAACCCGTAGCCATATGTGGCTCAGAGGATTAGTAATTAGGCAGTTAATGGGTAGTTCACTGTCCTTTTCCAGTCTGCCTTCCAAATTTTTTGCCATTCCCTCATGCCTTCTTGAGCGAGTTGTAGCCTTTGCGCACTGACACATCCTTTCTGCCCTGGCTGAAGGATTCACCTGTATAGAGTTTCAGAAAACCCACATCTTACAAATCACCACTAAAGAGCACAAAAATTAGTTAACTTTGTTTACAGGTTTTCTTTCTAATTAAAAGTTTCTGCAAGTAGTAACAAAAACTGTGAACCCATATATCATAACATGGCTATTAACAATTAAATAAGTACAAGAACACTTCTACTCCCTACAGTATTAACATAAAGTCTACGTGGATTAAGTAAATATTCAGTCCAGACTCCTAGCAGACAGCCCACAAATTTTTGAGTTTACCAGTGGTTTTGAGAAAGGGATGAGACATATTTATTTGTAAGAAGCCAGAAATAGGCAAAAGATCAACTTGTAAATTCCTCTTGTGCTCTTCCTACAAACAGGGGAGGCAGAACCCACCTGAGCTTTCGCTTCTCATTCCTCAGTACTGTGCATGTCCTAGTTACTCTGGACATGCTACAGACATGGCAGCAATGTCCCTGCTTCTGTTGCCTCAGAAGTGACAGCAGCTCCATGGAGAACGTCTGTGGTTATTTACCATCTTTCTTGCTGCTGTCTGCAGCATCACCTGCAGACCTAGTAATAAGAGATGTTTTATACCTTTTGCTATCCTAAACAGGAAAAACAACTTCAAAAACTCTAACTGGAGAACTGTTTCAAATTTGCCTAACTACCATTCAAATATTTTAGCAGGAAAAATACTGAAATTACATATTACTCCAGTAGATGATATGACGTAATGAGATTCAGGTAGGTGGCAGGTTTCAGCTTCTCAATCTGATGACCAAATATTCCTACTCAGTTTGAAGACAGTTAAGCCCAGAAGGCATTGAAAAAGGCACAGAGTAAAAATCTCTCTAAAGCATAGTAAAGCATAAGACAAATACCGGTTTAATTATGGGAAATTCACCCATACATCCAGTACCTTCAATGTGTTTTCTGCCCCAACAAACAATCAAGCAAATCAGGATAAAAAGATTTTAAAAAAAAAAAAAAATTGTTAGAAGAGAGTAAAAATAGTCTGTCTATTGTATGTTAATCCAGAAAGTAAAGCAAAGATTTGAGTTTTTAAAGTATCTGGTTAAATTAAAACGAAATATCTTGAAAAGTCCATATGTAAAAGTCATTGTGTACATAAAAAGGCCATTAGATATATCAAATTGTTTGTAGGTGTGAATAATCTGGTGTATAGGAAAGATGGAAGTAATGTATAATGGATGACCAGTTAAAATGGTGAAACACTTTTCTCAGAGTGAGTTTCAGTTTTCTGCTTTTTCAGCCACTCTGAGGGTCTGCTCCTTAAATACAATGCCAATGAACTCTTGAACCAAAAACTAGCTGCTGCAGAACTGAATACTGATGGTATCAGAAGAAGCCTTTTACTTCTTAAAAGCATTAGGCTTTAAAAAATTGAGCTGACCCCAAGCTGGAGCTGAAGCAATCAACAGCTACCAGAAGACGACTGTTCCATGGTGGTCTCGGTCCCTGTGACACATCCTGCCCATCTGTCAGAACAAAGCTGGCTATAGAAAGAACAAAGCCAGCACCAACAAAACAGACATATTCCTGTCTTCAGTTGCATCTTCAGCAAATCAGCTTACTTTGTCAGTCCTATAGTTCATCCTACTAGCCCGAAGCGAAGCAACATGAAACAATGCAAGAAGAGTGTCAGTGTTTATCTATTGGATTTGCACAACCAAGAAGAGTAGAGGACTGGGTCAGACTGGCCTCCAGCCCCGTTACACTTCCTTTCAGGTGTGTGTACAGAAGAGAAAAAGAGGAGAAGGCAGCAGGAATGGGGCAGGTCTTTTTGCTCACGAGTTACTAGTAGACATGTCACCTCATCAGGTATTTTCTCTCTACATCTTCTCTGAGAAGAACTGGATACATAAAACATTTTAAGTGATTGCAAATATCCTGCAAAATAATATTCTTTTGATCTCTGGTTAGCTATCAGTTAAGTATGGTCTGGTTACAGTGTTGACAGAGTAATAAAGGATGCAAAGAGCCAAGCTTTTTAAAAGGTGCAAGATTTTGCTTTTGCTTTGGCAGTCAGGATCCAAAACAGCTCAAGCTATTGAAGCAGATTGGTACACAGAAGGTTAATACTGTGCTTCTTATCCCTAGAGTGATCTTTGAAAATATACAATCACTGATTTCAGGAAACCCATATAAGCCCTGCATGTACATTTTTCACTTCACCAACTACTCTGGTGGTAGCCAGTAGATCTAATTTCAGTAAGTTTGTGTTCCTGACAGCAGTCACATCAAATTACAGAATCTTCGAGACTTAGCTGGCACCTTCATCTCAGCCTTTCTATCAAATCATATGCCTGTTGCCTTCATCATGAAATCCTTAATTATTTGAAAATCAGCAGACTGCTGCTTGTGCCAGCAAAGAAAATGAGGAAAGAATAGCGCTCTTTCCAATGCACATGGCTGGACACCCTTCAGAGACATCTGATTTGATTACCAGTAACAATATTCCATTGATGTTCTTTTTTCTATCTATGGCTTAAGGCCCTTTTCCTAAAGAATTAGCTTATGCGTGCCCATATTAAAACCTGTGTGGTTTTTTTTTGCTTGGTGACAGAGATGCTGCGAATTTTAGTTTTGATTTTTGAACAGATGCTGCTTGGTGGATAAGTATGATGTGTCCCTAGGGCAACTATATTGCGCTGAAAAACAGATTAGGAGGATGGGTGAAGATTATTTACCGCAAAAGAATACCATGCATAAATCTCATGGGAGACTCACAAAGTATCCCAGACAAAGGTGTTCTAATTTCTTGGAATCAGATACAAACCCCAAAGGGGATCAAGGTCAACACAGCAAACTAGATGATCCATCAACAACCTAATTGCATTCTATTGAACCAGAATAAATTCCAGAAGCAACACAGATACCTCTGGATGCTTGAATAGTATCTATCAATTTCTGGCCTCTGGGTCTTGTCAGTACCTGACATCTCCACTGCTAAAACCACTCCTTAGGAGTCTTCTCCTCATTTCTGTAACCTGATTATTTAGACTGGATGCCAGTACCTCAAAAACTGCTCCAGGCTAAATTCCAGCAGGCTGCATCATATGAAGGATTTTGTTTCTTGTAATATCCTGTCTCTCATTAACAATGTAAAATATTGTTAAAAAGACTTCTTTGAAAATCACACTCTGCTGTTTGCCTACTTGTTGCCATGCATTTCAGGAAACCTGGCCAGAGGGAAAGTCTGAGGAGTCTTGTATGTCTTAGTTATTAAGGAACCAAAACTTACTAACTTAACAAATACGAAAGAACAAAAAGAAAAAACAAGAAAACTATGCACAGTCAAATTGACTACACTATATCAGATGTATAACAGATACCCCTTTTCTTTTTTGAACTGTTTTGTTAACAATTCAGGTTACCATCTCTTTGGGACAGGGATCTATCCGTGTGCTGATTTGTCCACAGAGAGCTACCCCACTTGTGTGTACACTATCAATTATAATAAAGTAAGCAAACTCACACATGAGGAACATGCTTTACATGTGTCTTGATGATGGCTCAGCAGAACTGGAAGTTGAGAACACTGAGAACAGCTGAAAAAGGAAACAAGAAAACTGCACTAGAAAGATAAAAAGAAATGAAGTATAAGGACTGTCTTTTTCTCACAGTCTGATGTCTTTTCAGGGTGAGGGAAGCAGACAGTGCTATTGGCAAGAAATGAATATTAAAATATAAAATAGAAGGTACGCTAGGTCAACTTCCAGGTCTGTGAAGCACTGTGTGAACTTTAAAAAGCATTCAATTGTTACAACTGTATAGAACTGTACACAATGCATTTATTTTTGTTTATTGCCTCATGCCACAAATATTGCCTAATTCCAAATCTCAGACACATGCAGGAAAATACATTTGTGCTGCAATGTAAATGGACTAATAAAAACAACATTCAACCATTTAGAACTGAAATATTCATGAGATACTCAGGGAACAATGAAACTGAATTGCTTTAGCTATCCTAAAGGATCAAGAGTCAAGAAAACACAGGAGTAACCAGAAACTGTTCTACTGTGCTTTCAAACTTTGTTCTTGATTTTTCTTTTGCCTTTTGCTATTCTTCAAATCAATCAGCTTCATTGCCATTTAGAAGATACTACACCTGGCTACCCAGGTGGCTCACATGCATTTATTTAAATTTTAGCCTGTGGAGTCAAATTACTGTGAAAGCAAAGTAGGAAACTGCACTGCCTACCTGAGTGATCTTTTGACACAGTTTAGTCATATGGCCAGATGACATACTTATGTGAGCATGTGCATCTTCACATGAGTTCAAATAAATACTGTAATGAATTTTTAAAGTTTCCTAAAATCTTCTTCTCAAGGAAAACTGCATATGCCTTGCTTGTTATAATTGAAAGACATTGTTGAGAACTTGCTCTAGGCTCAAGCTTCTTGAAGGAGACACTTGTATTAACTGACCATTTCCTTCTTCAATAAAACATACAATCCAAATAAGAAAACCAGTTTCCTAATTAAAATTTCAAACTGTATAACTAAAGTATCTTACACAATTAGTCAGAAATCTGGGTCAGTACTGTTCTTGCCAGGAATTAAATAGTTCTAGAACTAATGCACACTGGGGGTAGTTAAACTACTGCAGCTCTCTCGCTCAGACCAGTATGACATGTGCAGCTAGAGAGGATGCTGTCTATGTCTTGTCAATACCGGTTGGACTGTGCAAGTGGGATGTAACTTCTTAGCATCTATCTAGCTATCTGTAACGGGAAATATAACTGTCACCTCTCCTTTTTCACCAGAGAAGGTAACGCCAGCAACAGGACCAGAGAGGTCTCCATATTTCCCATTTCCCAGATGTATTCTGTTAACACATACTTTTTCCCTCAACTTTATATATAGGAATGCAACTAAAACCTAACCAGAATATAAAATAGATAATCAGCCTGCTAACTCTGTGATACATAAAAATAAGAGAAATTTTACCAAATGCAGACAACCTTTTCAAGAAACATTCGATCTACTCTGACCATTTTAAATGATGTTCCAGGTGCCAGGACTACCCTTAATGCCTGCACTACAACTTTCCCCCTCCCAGATCCTTTTGGTGCAACAGCCAGTGCTGCCTACCCACAACTTCTTTGCACACTATGTTAGGACAAGCTGCTCTGGCTGCTGCCAGCCTATTCTCCTTTATCTCCTTCCTGCTCCCCAGAGTTACTCAGCATGTCAGTAGCCTTATGCATTCTCCTCAATACGTTAGCCAGCTCTCTGAAGCCTTAGTAAGGGCTTCTGCATCAATACCTAAACAGTGTTTAATGGGCAGCTAATGTTAACATCATTCAAAAACCACCTATCTAAACGTAAGATTTGCTTCCAATTGTTTAAGTTTTTGCACACTAAAAGACCAAGAGAAATCAGATTTACAAATTATTGTATGATCAACCCATTCTTTTGATGAATGCAACAAAAGAAATAGCCAGGGGGGTAGAGGGGAAGTTTAAAAGTTTTTGCTCTTGAAATGTAATTTTTCCTATTGCCTTGTTAATTGACAGGTTTTGACATATTTTTAGTGTTGATGACCAATTTTTTTAGCCAAAGTAAAATATCTCTTGCCAATTTCCTAGTTTTCAAACTTTCAGTAATCCTCACATAATATGTACAGTTCAGAGAAGTCCCATGGAGCCAGAATACAAATGCTAATAGATGATTTGGAAACTGAAGAATTAAACAGCAATAGCTTACCTAGGTTTATGTGCTACTGACTTTTCTATCAAGCTGGCACATGCTTACAGCAGTATAGTTAAAACAGGATCTTAGTGGTTTTGCACAGAAGCAGCTTCACAAACTTCATTTGGCTTGATCCAACTAACTTGCCCCCCTTAAGCCCTTGGTTTGCATATCCTTAATTATGTGGTCTTAAACATCTTTACGTGCCATCCAAATTTCCAGATTATAAGATTTAAGGGAGTTATGGCTCATACTTTGTTTCACCCTGGCTCTTTTGCTAAATTTATATTGTGTCTTTTCTAAAGTGTTTAGAATCACTCTGGGACTTCAAGTGTTTGAAAGACCTAAGAATGCACAGCCTCTCCACTGAATGTTGTCTCCAACATTAAGCCAGGCCAAATTGTTCTTCCCAGATTCACAAGTATTTGAGGAATATTACCAGAAAAAAGAATAAATCATTATTTAACTTTTAGTAAAAAAACCCTCCATACCATTACTGTCTTCGCTGACAGAAGTACTAACAAGAGTTTGGTTTTGTTTTTTAGAAGACCATTTGCTGGAAAATGGAGTTTTAAAAATGAGGAAGACTTCAAGTTACCATATAGTGAATAAACAAAGATGAACCCAGACAAGTTTATGTTTCTGTTTACTTGAGGAAATACATTGTTTCATCTTTGTGCATCAACCATTTGTTTTGTCTATTGAAATTAACAACCTACAATTCCTGTTTGATTACAAGTGTGTCAGCCTCGGAAGTTTAAAACAGCTGGGGTTTTTGTTGGGTGGTTTTAAACAATGTCATGTGGGGATTTGTTTGCCTTTTTTTTTTTAGTGGTTACTATTAACAATTAGAAATATTTATATTAGAATTTTTATTGAAGGAATATCATAAATGAAACAAAACATACCACTTAAATGCCAGCTTTAAAAAAATCTTAAAATTTATGTAAACTATGCAGAAACTGATCAATGAGAATTTAGTTATAAAAATAGTGTCAGAAGGTACAAATAAACGAGGGAAAAACAAAAACAAAGTACAGCACTTCAAACAACTTTGATGCTTATCACCCTCTAAATTTCTGTTCTGAAATTTAATGTTTCAATTCATTATTTTGACAGGAGAGCTGCTCAGACCACTGGATTTAAAAAAGATCTTAAGTGATTCTATATCTTGTAAGCCAAGCATGTTCAATGAATAAACCTAATATGAAGAAATTAATGATAATTTCTGGCCCCCACCTTTGAAGAGCGCAGCTACTCAGAAGTTGCTGGCAAACAGAGGTTATATTAAGTCTTTATCTACTGAGTTACTGGAGCTTTAGATTTGAATCTGTACTATTGATTATACCTTTGTTTTTTAAAACATCTTCCACTATTTTCCTAAAAAGAGAAAGTTAGTTCTTCACAGCACATCTGGAAAAGTAAAATACCGGTTTTGCATGGAAGAATACATTCTTTCTTTGCCTCATATTTGTAAATCGACTCAAGTAAACCATGATTAATGTTTGGCTCAGTGTCACATAAATTTGTCTAACAGCTGATACTACATAAATCAAGATGGCTGGGTGCCATCTCTCTTAAAACACTCTCTCCATGCATACCACGCATCCCATTCCAAACACAAGGTTGCTTCCTCTCAATGCAGAAAATTCTAACGTGTAGAACACAGACCTAGAAACACCCATCCTGTGCCTTCATCAAATATAGCTAAAAATGCAACTAGATATATAGTTACAGTACAACTTACAGGGATACACTTTAACATTTACACTCTGCTAATCCTTTTACTTGCATGATAACCTAAAGAACACTAAGCCAAATGGAAGATCGATTAAGCTGTCATGTTCTTTCAAAATAAGAATACCTCGCAGAAACTTAGGTTAAAATTTCCTTAAGTTTCACTCATTCCGTTCTATTGTTCGTCTTAAGTCATCTCAACATGCAATCACATCATCTACCTCTCTACTTAGGCAAGGAATGGCTAATGCTGTGATGACTGCTGCAGCAGTTTGCTTTCAAAGGAGTAATAAACTGACATCAAAGTATTTGTCAATGCCAACCACAAAGGATCCCATCATGTAAACTGGCTCGTCTAAATAATTTGTATATGAGTCCCAGACATCCAGGGGGAGACAGTGTGCTGAGAATGCAGAAAAATACAGTAAAATACAGTACACAACAACTTATGTGTTAAGAATTGAATTGCCCCCTTGATAGTACCATGCAAAGTAATCTTTTTTAACGTGAGGAAAGGGCAAGGTATATACATTTTAAAATGTGCAGCTTTCACCTTCTGATCACAACAAACGGGGACTACTGTCTTATAAATTTAACTAATAATGGTTGTAGTAATATCACCACAAGTCTACTGATCTATAAAAAGCATTTATAAAATGATTAAGTCATTGAAAAGCAAGTAAAAATAAGAATAAAGAAATACATAAGCAATTTCTGATGGTAAAAAAAAGAAGTCTGATTGACAGGGAGTAGCTAGTATCACTTTTGGTGTATTTAATCAATACTGATTATAAAGTTTAAAGTTACTCACTGTGGTCAATGGTTCCATACTATGCTCTGTGGAAATAATTCCATGTTGTATGAAGCACAGTACTTGATGGAATGTCTAGCATTCAGTATTTATGGTAAAGGCATTCTTTATCATCTCTGTCATTTAGCTTTGGGCGAGATCCAGCTAGAGACAAATGCAAACTGTAATTATAATGGTCAAGTTTACACTTGCACAATGGCAAATATCTATAAATTGACTCAACTTCTCAATTATTTCAGATGGCTTTTCTCAAAATGTCTAAGAATGTTTGTTTACCCATGTCCTCATCTAGGTTTGAATCAGATCTGCATTTGGTAATTAGACATTTGAAACAGTTGTTAGAATTGTTGGCTGTCTCCCTCTTTCAAAAGGCCAAAGTAGCTGACAATGGCTAATAACTAAACATTTCATGTGAAAGAGGATATGCAGACATAATTACTGCTGCAACCTCATCAAACCAGCCAGGTCTAATTAAGTGTCAAGCCAGAGTTACAAAAGGGTTATGAGATTTCCCTTAAAAATGACGACTCAGCTATCATGACACACAGACAATAAAATGCCTCAGGAGCACGAGGAATATGACTTTTATGTAGGTCTGTGAGTGATGTTATGAAAAAGACTGTTCTTCCACTCGATTCAATAAATATTATTGAAATTAAAGCACAATTTAAATATTCAACCTGTAGCAAGGAAAGGAAACTTTGTGGAATATTTCATCCTTCATTAATGTGTCCTTAAAGCAGTTAATAACCCTTTTAATTGTTGTTCCCTCAAAATCAAACATAGGGGCCTTTCATAAGCCTTACCTTTTCCGTTTGTAATTATTTACATTTCTAATTACTAATCTATCCTATCTTACTTATTATTAATTATATATCTTAATTATTATTACATTGACAATTAAAATATGAATCTTCTGTATTCTATTTATAGGCACAAACAAACCATACAGGTGAAAGTAAAAGTGTATTAGATATTCAGAAATAGAGATGCTCAGGAAATAGTATTATTGGCCTATTAACTTTCTAGATTTCGAGCAGCTTTTCCCAATCCACACTGCACTGAGTCACAGCTTTCAAGTTTTCGTGAAAGTCTTGCCAGAGTGAAAAGTATGGGTTTTTTATCTTGCCTTAGTGTGTACTATGTATAGAGACTGTACACATCTCAGAGGTGATGTCAGACTCAGATATCAGCATGTATTAAAGCAAAAGCCTGATTCTTGAGAATAAAAGTTGTAAAGATAACACAAACACACTTTCTGACGTGTTTATCATCCTGCACATACACACTACTATTCTTCATAATTTCTTCTCTAATTCAGCAAGGACTTCTCCTCATTTAAGAACACCTCTCAAAAATAAAAGGCAATCAGTGCAGCATTATCACATCCCATTATTTCTAGAAGTGACTGCTCATCTTAAGTTAGAACAAGGATTCTTCTTTTACTTCTTCCACAGGGCTCTGTCATTTTCAATATATTAGTGCTGAATAATATTGATCCTTTTTTAATTTAAAAATGTAATGGTGTTTCAGCTCAATTCCTGACACATTACTTACCATGTAGAGCAACAGAGCTATGCTAATGCTTGCTGTGGTAACAATGCAGAATTTGCTCAGATTTTACTATTAGGAGACACTAAACTCTTCAAGTGTGGCATGCTAATCATGTTCTAATTCTTCATCTGTCTTCTTCAAATTTTCACCATTCCTCCCCCTAAATCTGCCGACAATCCCATGCCACTGAACATGATTACAGTTCCTAGAACTCTTCAGGATATATTTTATCTTGCTCAGGGAGTCCTCCTAATAATATGAATATGTACACGGAATATCTTAAACTGATTGGCAGCCAGTCACCTTTTCCTCAGTCAAGACAGCTATTTAGTATTTTAATATCCTCTCTTAAAAATGCAGGAAAGAATGTATAAGTTTAACACTGCCTTTACTCCAATCACAGATCTCATGTTCCTCTCTACTGAAGCAGTGGTGCCTGTGCTATGTGCTAATCAAACACTATTCAGCCAAGGGGATGAAATCCCAGGCTTACCTAATGAAATTACAAATAGACCTGCTTGTTTCAGTGAGATTATTTTTTTTACCCATTTTTTTGTCATTTGGACTAGTTTTCTGATATTTTTCTTTATCATGTCATCATTTTGAATGGGAAGACATGACAGCATGACAGAATCACTGGCATAATGCAGCCCACTCCAACTGATGATCTCAATAAAAGTATTCAGATTTGTACTTTCAGATAACAAAAACGTTGCTGCCCTGATAGAACACCCTTTACCTTCAAAAGCAGGTAGGCTGTAAAGCTTTTGGGGTTTTTTTCTCACACCTTTTAAAAAACCATGAAAATCACTTTGTGTGACTTTTCAATATTACAGCTGCATTCAAAATGCCGTCAGTGCTACACAGTATTGAAAACAATCCTTCAGCTCATAGTCAGAACTGAGGAATCAATGTATGCATCCTACAGTATCCTGATTATCTGCTGAGATAAGGGCATGCATCACCTCATTCTCTCCACTCTTACTGAAAAGGGCCGAGTGCTAGAGCTGGACTGCTAACCAGGGCAGTCAGAGACCTGAGATGAATGGCACCCTGCAATCCAGTATCACCAAAGAGAGAGTTTGAGTGAAAGATTTAAAGAACAAGAGTGAAAGGGGAGGTAATATGCAGTGTTTGTGCACTTACCTTGAACACATTTATCTGCTTTCCTAAAACTTTTTTCCGAAAATGGGATGTGATGCAATTTTGAGAATCCTTCTGGAGAGGGTGGGCAACTTATGAGATTAATGGGGGCTGTAAGCTTCACAACATCTCAGAAAGACATTTCACTTGCCACTTACATTAAACATCTCAGAAAGAGACATTTTAGTTACCAGTAGAATTAAATGGCAACTAAAAAAAGCCGAAGATTTGAATATAGAAATATAACTATGTTGTTACAAAGACAGAAAGTTATCTTATATAAACGCTATTTTGAGCAATACATATCAGGACTGATTTAAATACTAACACACTACTAGTCTCCCAGACTCAAAATAAGCATTCTGTAATGCTTTGTAAGCAATGTGTGCACATTAAGTATCTGAATTAAGTAATCTACAGCCAGAAGGTGGCCCTTTCAAATAGTTTTGTTAAGGCACGAATAAAAAGACTACGCTATAAAACAGAGAAAGATATACTGAATGACAACATTTCATCTTACATGGTCAGCAGATATTCATTGCATCTGTAAACATCGATAGCATTTACTATGCTACAGGAAGCAGGTAGCTTTGAAGAGACCTTCCTCCTATGTGCCACACTGGTTTCACACCCACAGGTTTTCTAACATCTATGAACTGCTGTATATCAAATCCCTTATTTCAAAATCTCATGAGACCTTTTTAGAAAAAAAAGGCCCATACTTCTTATAAATTTAAGTGCCTTTTATGGCTGTCAAACACTATCAGTCAAATTTAGCTCATAAAGCACTAAACAGGCTTGGATTGCTAGTTATACAAATTTGGATCATAAATTTAAAACCTACCTTGTCCTTATGATCTATTTACAACAGATTAAGATCTCAGTACAAAAGAGATTAATAATTCTGGGGGCTAGCAGAGGTGCTCACATGTCATACTACAGATACAATATTTATTTTAGACAATTCACCAATAACTCAGGAGCTCTCCAAGAGAATTAGTAGTTTTGTTCCACTAACATCAAATAGTAGATGAAAGTTTTCATATTTCTTCACTGTCAGTGTTACATCTGTAAAGAAACTTCTCCAAGGTTATAACTAACAAACAAAAATTTACTCTAATAAACTTATTCTTAAGGGTTCAGTGATATCCATCCCTACTTGTTTAGAGTGTCTCTTTCATGTGGAGGGTTACTTCATTTTTATCTCACCTGAACAGAGATATAAGGGAAACGTAATTGTTCAGGATGGAGGGCATACCAATGTCACTAATGAACTTAATTACAAAAATAATAAAGTCAGATCAAAATCTATGCTATTAATAAAACCCAGCTTTGTTAGATGTACTTTATCAAAAATCTGTTGTCGGGTTTTTAAATAGATGGGACTTTGCCCAGATGCAAGAAAATACATAAATCCAACATATCCTGGTTCAAAAAATAGAAAACATAATGGAAAAAGATGAAATCTGTTTGCCTGTTAAGATCTGGTGACATACCAATTCAGTAAGGAATTCATATATATGAGAGATCTGGGATTGGGAAAACGGAGACGTTTTAAAGTTAATTATTAAAAATTGCAACATTTATATCACTGTGAAGAAATTTAATTCAGCTTTTGCAAGCATTAGAGTACTTGGCCGAAACCAGACCCTGAAACAGAGCAATACATTCTCTGCTGTCATTCACTGCCTCTCCAATTACCAAGCTTCAATCTACTTCTCAGAGGAGTAAGAAACATGAAAGACAGCTCTGTGAATGACTGATTAACACAGAAAAGATCATTTCACAAAGATTATATTGTATTCGTAACAAGATCAAAAGTGTGCACTAAATTATTGTTATGATAATTACCTTCAGCAGAATTTGTCTTATTGTTAAAAATCAATAATAAGGTACCTTAAGAGGCAGAATAATTACACTTAACTGCTGTAATTAATGTTAATTCTCAAGCAAAGATGATTCATATCATAGGAATTATGTAACTGCTGCCATTTAAATTCTTACTGCAATACCTTAATATAATTTAAATCAAGCATTGTTAATATTTCTAAACGTTTACTTCAATAAGGTAAGAGAACAAATTCATTTCAGGAAAAAGAGCATTCAATTCTATGTCAGTGGATTGGATTGTCTAAGACAGAATATCAAAATAGGCATATGTAAACCAAATGAGGAGAAGGGAACGAGAAGGGAGCAGAGGTTAATATTTGTACATACAGATTTCGTGACACCAGATTGTTGCTTTTCCAGAGGGGTTCGTTCCAAAATCTTACCCTGCTATAAAAGACATTTTGCCATCAAACACTGATTCTTCTATTTCAGTGCATGATCAAAAAGAAATTTCATAGAGAGATTTAATGCTCCATTCTTCCCTTCAAGAATTTGTGCTATTTCTGGGTGATCTTCAGAAAGCCAAAAAATGTCTGAGTGATTTCAGTCATGTTTTGAATAAATAGTTCATTAGAGTACTATGAGTATAAAACAACTCCCACTCCCTCTATTTTGTTACCAAGAATCATGGGTGTTTTCTAAATGACACAACACAGCTTTCAGATTTCTTATTACATAGGAACTCATACAGGTCATCATTTTTTTCTGAAAATGATATATACGGTTTTTATGATATCACAGCATGATTTATGAAAGACTTACAACAAATAAAACCCACTCAGCTTATTGGCATCCCTGATACTTCATGATTTGGGGATCCACTGGCTTCAAAAAGGGCTTATTCAAAAAGGGAATACAGAAACACTTATTTGTTAGTCCTTCAGAAAGAGGAATCCCACTTTTTCAATGTGAGAACAAGTTCATTTTCTACTGTTTTTAATACTTAAACAAATTTCTTGCCAAATACTCTGCAGTAAACTTGTAATTGAATTCATTACTTTTTCATGAACAACACTTTTTGGCTAAAATAAATTAATATTATAAGAATACAATATTTCTTCAATGTATGTGTTAATAATCAGAAATAATTCCACAAAAATACAGAAATCATTCCACACCTAGAATTGCATACACCTTGCATCTCTAGGCTCCATTTCAGAACTTAAAAATGGCAAGGGATACATCCCTTCTACTTGCCAAGGTGTTGAAAATGGAAACAAAAGTTGTAGTCAAATATGAGTGAATGCAGCTTTATATTAGTTAATTATTGTTGTGAGTTAGCCTCAATTAATAGGTTAACCTCTGTGGGCTAAGCCCCACAGAGCTTCTAACTCATATCTCCATGGCATGGGGGGAGAAAATAGCAAGATCAATTAAAACAAGTGATTTTTTTCACTGCTTCCAATCAGTAAGCAGATGTTCGGCCATTTCCAGAAGAGCAGGGCTTCATCAACTGTAACAATTACATGGGAAGACAAATGCCATAACCCTGAATATTACCATTATCCCCTTCTTCCTCCTTTCCCCAAGCTTTACATGCTGAGCATGATGTCATATTGCCTGGGATATCCCTTTGGTCATTTAAGATTAGCTGTCCTGATTGTGTCCCCTCCCGACTTGTGCATCCCCAACCTGCTCACTGGTGGGACTGCGTGAGAAACAAAAAAGGCCTTGACGTTGAGGAAGCACTGCTCAGTGACAGCTAAAACATCGGTGTGGTATCAACACTATTTTGTTCACAGATGCAAAAGGTACCATATCAATTATTAAGAAGAAAAATAACTCTATCCCAGACAAACCCAGCACAATTGTATATAATTAGCTGTGTATGGAAAGACTAATCCAAATAAAATCATCTTCACAGATTAATTTTCTATGTACTCCCAACATGATGCCAAGGACAAACTGAAAATTTTAAAGCTGTTAAGACACTGGTGTGATAACTGTGTGTTATATTATATGTAAATAATAAGGCATAGCAATTAGTACGATGACAGTCTAAGCATCTAAGATGCAAAAGTAATACAATTATACTGACTGTTGTGTCACTTTCCAGGAAAAGCAGAGCCAGGTGTTGAATGCATTCAAACATTTTTCAGAGGAAAGTAAAGAAATGGGCAATTCTTAGAATTCATTTTAAAGTTTGCCTGCTACCTTTTTGTTGACAAGCAGGATGATGGTATCGTTTGTGTTTTGCCATGTAACAGTGCGAGGCTTTAACAGCATCCTCTGTGGACAACCCTTGCAGGAGTGTTAGGACCAGGTACACTAAAAGACATTCAGGATTCTCAAGAGCAGGCATACTATTTTAGCACCCACCTCAGAGTTTATAACTTCTAATATAGTTGGAAATGTTGTCATGATTTTATTGTCTTTCTCTTTTTTTACCATTTGCTTAAAGATGAGAAAAATTTAAGCATGATACAATGACAGTAAGCAAAACCGAGTAATTGTTTTAAATCTTCTACAGAACTTCTTTGATACTCCTCTAAAAGAAAAAAGTCTATCAGTTATTTATGATCATTTTATTCCCTGAAGTTAGCTGTTGGCTAAATACAGTATTATAAAATGTTCTTCTGTGTTCAAGTGAAAAGAGTACTCTGATGATGAAAGAAAATCTACCATTAAAAAAATTAAAATAAAGTAACTAGTCTATCAGTGCCAATTCACCTAAATTACATCCATAATCTGTTAGGTTCCTTCTTGCAAATATCTCCACAAACAAGTCCAGTGAATGCCTCTGTGATTTTTGTACATGGAGGACCATAAAAAAAACCCAAACAAACAAAACCAAACAACACACAAAAAGGGTTTTCACAACATACAGACCTCTTTAAATAAATGACCGTAATATACATGTGTTAAGAGACTGTTATTATTGTCCCGTAGATGGACAAATAGCTAAAGAAAATTGAGCACTAGTGTTCTTTAGACCTTTGCTATCCATATATTACAGGATTGTGACTACATATTAGAGGAGGGAAAATATCTGAAAGAATAGGCATGAGTACAATCCATTTCAGTAAAAACATTTCAAACAAATACAGCGTAAAATAGTTTCTCAAATTGAAATTACTATGATAGTGACACAGTATTTCAAACCTCAGTCAATCACACTTTGGCAGAAGACAACAGCATACCTAATGTATAAAGCATACATGTAAAGTCATGTTAGTTTTATTAACAGAGATGGAAATAAAGAAAGTACATGAAATATATTTCTCCTTTCTCCAGAAGTTTCAAAGCCCTGTTTCTTTGAGCAGTGTTTCCTTCTACAATAAACCAATGACACTAAACAACATCTTTCATTGTTAATTTAAGCAATAATTATTTTAAATGGTAAAAAGTTCAACTTCGCATATTTTTTCAAACTTTCCCTTTATGCAGACAGTTCCGAAAACCTGTGGCTCATTATGCTGTATAGATTGATGCAAAACTGAAGCAGCAATTAATTGATAATAATAAAAAGAAGTATTAATTATCTGCAAGAGTCTAAGCTCTGCTAAATTATTATTTTGAACATAATTATGAGGGTATCCAGGCCACTGATTATCATCAAAAGCAAATAAGAACATCCCAAGACAGCACAGAATCAAGGGATCACAGTAAATCTTTCAGATCACTTCTACAAAGCTATGACCTACCGAAAGGCCTACTAGAGTTAACAGCAAAGAGATATGGAGGGTGTCACACCTGAACTTAACCTAGTATTTGAGAATGCAGACTAGCTCATACTCTAAAACTGAAACTGTTCCACTCAGAGTTTCCACTCCAGATCTCCAAACTATCTGCATCTCCCTACAGCTAACATACAGATCCCAGGTGCAGATACTTTGCTTTCCTGCACTTCAGAGCAACTCGGCCAAACTCTGACATTGCTGATACAGATGTCACTGGTTAACCTCCCATTTGGGATAACCAAAGACATCTTTTTCACTGGAAGGAGTGCAAAAGAAACCATGTGAAATACCATTTTCGAGAAACACGTGTCACAAAAAAATTACAAGACTACCTTGAAAAAAAAAAAATAGAGACTATTTCAATCCTTTTCATATGTACATTAGAAACCCACTTCATTCACTTCTGCTTTCTGTCTGAAAAGGAGCCACGATCAGTTTTTCTTGTAAAAAGACTAGCACCTTTCCAAACCTATTTGTACATACACTAATGAAAAGGTGAATGACTAATGAGCAGAGTTTTTTGATTAAGGACTTCTGTCCATTATACAGAAGTATGTATTCCAGGATCTAGTATCATCTCTCCCTCTAAAAAGTATACTCAAAAATCTGGTTTTGCTGCCAAGTCACCTCTACAACTGTAAACAGGTGGTTTTCAGAAGAAATATAAAAATACCATGAAGCCATAGGCACAGAATTTGACTCATGGAAAAAAAGATTGCATTATTTTCCTGAAACATTTTTTCTGTGTAAACAGTAACACAATATTCACCTGCTTTCACTTATGTATTCTAACCTCATTTTCCTTATTATATAGTTACCGTGTATTCTACCATGTTTCACCTAAGATTATGTATGTACAGGTTTCCTAAAAACTTGCATTTTTCTCTGCAGATAGATGACAGAAAGCCTTATCAAAGAAGACTTCAAGATGTGGCTTCTGTTCTTCCCTGCCTCAGCAGGAAGGCAAATTTCCAGAATGTCCTGGTGTTCCCATCATCAGTCTTTGGTGTTCTACAATCCATTTATGTTATTCTATAACTGGATCCACTAGTTAAAGCTCAGTGCCTCCAAGAACAAAATCTCTACATATACTCTAGCAAATGAGTACTTCATGCAGTTTCTATTGACATGAGCAGATAAGGAGGTTCCATGAGAATGTCTCAGCACTCCCCCTGGCTTCAGAAGGAACATTTAAACTCTATGTATTCAACCCAAAAAATCTAGCTTCTAGGTCCAGTGTTCATACATGAATCACATCATTGCTACTATGAGAACTTATTTTATTTCTTAGTTTTTTTCCTAATTATAAATTCCTGACAATCAATGAATATTTTTGGAGATAAAATATTCCATCTATTACATGATAAAAGAAGGCAGTTTTTATAAATATGATCTAAGTTTAAAAATCATAAAAGGTTCTCCACAGGTGCTAATTTTACTACTTGAATGAAATTAATAAGACTCTCCATAAAACTGCAGGAGATCCTTAGATTACATGAGTAATCAGCAGGAAAATTTATTGTGGATTCACGAAGCAAAAAATGTTTGTGTAATGTATGCAAAAGTGGTACTTTAGTCTCTGCAGTGAACAATTCTGAGCCCTTAAAACAGAAAAATATTTAATAGTTTGAAAACTCTTGAGGCATAGTTTTCAAAAGTTGCTCAACTGTGATTAATTCAACTCATGACAAAATATTAATGAAATAACTGCCTTATTTCAATATTCAATAGGATTCATTATTAAAATAACTATTTAAGGTTAAACAATGGATATAGTGACAACTGAAAATCCAACTTCAAGTCTAGGAAAGTAAGATTTAGGATAGTAAGATTCACAAACTGGGTAGTACATTAATGTGAAAAACTAAACTACTTTTCATTATCTGATATCCTAAGCCAGAATACAGGCAAGTGATAAATTTAACACCTGAATACAAAAAAAATATTAAAAGACATTTTTATTGCATGTAGTTGTAGATGTTACGATTCTTTAAGGGTACTGTGCAATTAGAATGCATGGCTTGTGGAGCGTGTTTAGCTCAACACGTATCAACGGACTTTTATCTCACACCATTTCTCGGCTGCTGTATGTATAACGTATTTATTTATACAACTGCTTATCACTGTAAACCTCATGTATGTTTTACAAACCATTTCAGATGAAGTACTTCTAGCAGCAGTCCCACAGAAGAAATTCTATCCCCTATGTGCTATTAAAATGCTCAGCAAACTATGCCCTCTGAGAAACAGTGTACAGCTCAGCTTTTATCTTCTTCAAACATCTTTTATTACAATGCAGCATGGAATCATGAGTTTGTGTTCAATACTTTACATTTAAAACTTATTGACTGCTACAATTAATTGCTTTTGTTTTGTACTTTTGGGTATAATTAGGTGGACTAAAAATGTCAATACACTGTGGCTGTTTAACTGACTCACAAATGAAACTAAATAATACTTTACCATGACTAGTTATTAATGTTCTGTCAATGAAACAAGCGAGAGGACTGCATGGGTCAGGGAATTAGCAATAATTACAGAATACAGAACATTTAATTCTTAGATCAACTACTCAGCACAGATTAACAGTAGCTAAAATGATTGTAATCTAAGGATGCTGATTTATGCTGCATGTATTATGCAAAATGAGATTACCAATAACAGTTTAGCTTCTAGCATCCACACCTCGAATGCCAGCACCAAGTGGCATCCTTTGCGAAGTACACACACATAGTACAGTGAATAAAGACATCATCTGTTTTTACTCCTGTCCTGAACACGGGTGAGTAAACTGCCTAAACTCAGAACTGACCGAAAGCCACGTGGCTGTGTCCGTGCAGTGCTAAACCAAAGCAAACACTCCTCCAGACAGGCCAGAAATCTTAGCTGGAGTTAGTGACCATGAAAATACATTCACCTGGCTTTTGAGTTGAATCTGTGTCATTCTGCTGGCCTATAGTGTGGGCAACAGCACTATACAGTATGGATACATCCATTGACAGTTCAGGTAAAGAGCCTTTGTATCAAGTTATTTGAGGACCGACCTGCTCTGTGTCCTTCTAAACTGATCACTACATTACAGGACTGTACCCTGGCAACATGGACTCGTTGCTGCAGAATATGCTGCACTTCTCATGTAGGAAAAAGGAAGACCTCTATTTCCAGAGCCTTGACATTTCACAATATATTACTTTACAGCATACACAAAGAAAATGCTATGTTTGTTGAGAAAAGTTGGTACAATCTCCTTTGATAGCAACATAAATTTAGAGAAGTGAGAAAATATTTCCCAGAAGGTGAATTAAAATCCAGTTTCCCTGCTTAAGATATGAATTGCACATTAACAGATGTTATCAATTATAAGTTACTAATTTCTATTCTGTGCAGGTTCTTCTAAAGTCATCATTTGAAAAGTCATCTGGACACATATTGTTGCTAATAGGTTAATTTACCCTAAGCCATGGATGGTCACAAATTGTTCATCACTATCCAGAAGGCTTAAAGTGAAACTTCATTTCTCAGAATTGCAGGCTATCCATGAAGTTGCTGATAGCCATTTTGGGGCATCAGTATGCTGGCAGACCATCCTTTCCCAGGCTTTCAAAGTTTTCCCCTTCCTACATGTAAGGCAATTTGTCATTCATCAGTTTCCTTTCAAACTTCCAAGCCTCTCCCCTTATCAAAAGGGCATTCAGCTACAAATGCTCCTAAGCCACTTAACGTTGAAAAAGCTAGCTCTCAAAGTATCACAATTTTCTCAGAACTTTGGAAATCTTCCTTTTTACCAAGGATTAGTGTTTTCATGTCTCTTCTCTCCAAATAGCTCATCATTCTGAATGTCCTTTTAAAATTACTTCAGCCTTTTATTCCCCTCCTTCCCCACACAAACATCCACATACATATGCATGTATTTATTTACACATATATATGTTTACTAGGCCTTATCTGATGCATATTTCTGGTAATACCTTCAGCCTTTTTTTCCCTGACTGGCAGCAAATCAGTCTCACTAATATCTGAGTTTACTATTTAAGGACGCATACAAATCATGCATTCTGGACAAATAAAATCAGAGCACCTTCAGTAATAAAGCACCATGTTTGCATCATATAACTTCTATAAAAACATGGGTTACACAAAAAGATAAGATTCAATAATTTGGAAAAGATTTATAGTTTGGCATAATAACTTACGTTTGTCATATTCTCTGCAAATACAAATGCAAGAAATGAATCATGCCCTTTAACATTTCCCTGGGTTTTCTGAAACTAGATCAGATGGAACATTTCATCAGAAACCTTGAAATCATGCAAACAACAAACACAAGCATCTGCATTTTAAGTATTAACTGCTAAAGCACCATGAAAACCTCAGCACTGGCAAATACGTTCTGACTCCTCTGCCAAAGTATGGGCTTCATATTCTTTAGTCTGAAAGCATTCTACTCAAGAGATGAATGTGAAATTTAGCTTTCATTGCTGAGACACATAACCCAAAAAGCCTTAGCGTTGTTAAATTTAATCCTGATAAAGAACACAGTAATTTCTATGCTACATTATTCATATATGAATTAAAGAGAATATTCAGTAGCTCAAAATGCAAATAATTGTATCCACTCTTCCAAACAGCTATCTTTGAATCCAATTAATGTTAGTTCCACATCTGCAGAAGTGACATTACCTACAAACACACACAAACTCTGCATTATGATGGGTTAGTTCCAGCCATTAATGGCTTGTTGCTCTGTGACCAATCTTCATCACTTAACTTCATTTGCCATACCTTTATCCAGCCATTTAGAAAAAAAAAAAAAAAATATTCATTAATACATTATCCCATTTAATCACAAAGTGTTAAATATATATGTTAAAGGTGTGGCCAGCTGTCTACTTTTATCTGCTTTGCAGATTACTCTCAGGTTTTCAGCAGTACCTACACTGGGCAACATAAAACAAGTGCAGGGATTCCTGCATTTGAGCTCAGCCAAGCTGGTAAACCTGGAAATAGTATTCACAGAGTGCTATGCCCAAAGTGTGCTCTCTGGAAAAATGCCTGGGAAGAAGACAAGAAGAGACAGCCAAATGATGTTTATAGTGCCCCTGAGAGAGATCAAGACTTTAAAAGCAACAATAATCACAAAAGTATGCAAACAAAATCTGAACTATGCACATGAGTTTGGAATTGGAATACAATTTATACATTGACAGAGTTGCCACTTCAGCATGTCCCTTGACTGTCCCCTTCTAACATATATCAAGACTTTTGTGTGTATGATGTGGTCAAATGAGCTGTACAAGCCCTTAAAAGAAAAGAAAAGAGGCCTAAGGACTGAGGATTTTATAAGCAGTCAGAGATTCCAGTCTCTAAAACCCCCAGGGCCACTTTGAAAATCTCAACCTAAATGTTTTAGCCAAGTTGCTATCTACTTTTCTTTCAGACTGCAGATCCCAGTTGTTCGCAGAATCTCCTAATGCATAACACGCTTATCGATGAAATACAAACTGTGGTTCGGATGAAACCTTTGCCCTGCATTCTCTCCATAGAAACAAACTGTCAATATACCAGGGTTAGTACTGCTACCATTCAGCTCACATTGCAGTTAGAAATACCGGTACTTTAGAACTGAGGAGGCTTCAGAAACCACCTTTTTAAAGCATTTTCAGCAAACTCTAATGTAAAAAGCATTGTTGGTCTATTTCAAGTTTTTTTACTATGATGTAAGAAATGCAAGGTAGTTAAAAATACAAAGCACTGTTGAAAGGAATCAGGCATTCTAGATATAAGTACTTAAGATTAATTTAACATGCACAGGATTTCCCAATTAAAACTTTCACATTAGCACTGCATTTTAAACAGTTAATCTCCTAACGAGACATCCCCAGCAATGAGAAGTGAATTGCAGGACTGAATATGGCCCTGAGGCCTGCATCTGGAAACGGCTGTGCTTTGTAAATGCTGGATTTAGGCTGCAGGCTCTAATTCTGCAAAGGAAGAGCTGCACTGCCACCTACTGTCAAGATGTCTTCTCCCACCAGGAACTGCCACTAAAATTGAAACAATCTTTCACGCTCCCGCAGAAAATATTGAACGCTTTTGACCAAAGTGCACAACAAAGAAAATGATGTAACTGAATTCTCCATGCATACAAATTTTAGCTGTTTTTCGTGGTTTTTGGTTTGGTTTTGTTTTTTTTTTTTCTTTTATTCTGGTAACTGGAAAGGCCAGTTGTTTCTTTTTCTCTGTCTTCATAACACAACAAAAGCAAAAGAAAGCTGTGCTGAACAGTGTGAGAGAGCCTATGCAAAAGTCTGTCTTTTTCTCTTATTCCCAGACCTCTGCTGTCATACCTTCGAATCCTGGCTGACCTGCAGTCATCTCAGATAATGATACTCCAACTGACTCATCCAAAAGAGGTACGTTTCGGTTGACTTCTTCCCTTCCCTCAGGGGCCAGAGGCATTACCTCTGTGATGTGCCTGATCTCCAAGAGTCTAGATGTGAAGAAATCTTGCACAGCAGCCTACAGCACTGCTGTGGAGAGACTAACTTCACCGAAACTCAAGTTTTACTGAGGTTTCCTCTCAGGGTCTTTTTTGACAGCTAAATTTGCAAATCAATTAACATATCGAGAGCAGCTACTCCTTCTCCTAGTAGACATACTCACTACCAATTGCTCATGAAATCAATTTTCATAAGTAGTAGAAGACAAAGGGAATTAATATTTCAGAATGCAAAGAAAAAAATTTACCTAACAGCAAAATAGAGAAGACAGACCATCAGGATAAATAAGTATGTGTCAGCTGTGCGCTCTGTAAATTCTAGCCAACATGAACAACAATTTCTGTAGGATTTTAAGATACAGCAGATAAATGAGTATTTTTTTCTCCTGTTTGCCTTCATTGTGTATGCAAATAGCATTATAGATATATAGATGAGAGAATCCCCATCATCGTATTTATAGTTGTTTTGTAACATTAAAGCACAGACCAACTCAGGCTGCTGCAGGGAAAATCACAGAGTTACATATCATCTGGAAGCACCCTGGGGGGAAAAAATATCTCCGACTCAGTGTGTGCCGGTGTCTCAGAAGACTGAAGTTGCAAGCACGCGCTCAAAGAAACCTAAGCCTTTCCTACACCACCATCAAAGGAAGTCCAAAACAAGCAAGATATTTTAATTGCTTTTTCTAAACACTAGACTTTTTTTTTTTTTTTTTTTTTTACTTTTTACAGTTTGTAATAGACAGAAGCTCTGGTAATGACAAAAGTGGTGAGAGTCACTTGTTTAGTAACTGGGGAAAAAAAGTCTAGACTTCCTGACACTAGCTCTCTTCTCCTCTGCCTTCAGGCCTTGGAGTATTCCACATTTCAAGTACAACAGAAGAGAGATAATAAACGTGTGCGTTTCCATTCAGTGTCTTTTTAGATACATAATATGGCACCAAAATATTTATGTATTTGGACCCTGGAAGAAAGCAGTTTCTTTTTAAAAGTATTAAATATCGTACAATAATCCTTGAGAAAACATAAATTTCCATACATTTCAACATGAAAAGTCTCCTTTCACTTTTCATTTGTCAAGAGAATGTCTCTGAAGACTTAATTCTGTTAGAAATTCTATTCTATCTGTTGCCTTAAAATTAAATCGTATTTATCTGTTCGTTATCTTACATGCTGTATGACTTCTACTGCAAATAAATTCAGAATTTTTGTCTCCATTACAGAACAGTGGCAAGAGAAGTAGTAAAAAAAAACTGATTTTTTTTTGTTCTGTCTTTAAAAAACATTACCTTTTCTTCCCACTGGAAATTCTTAAAACATCTTCCCTCTAGCAATAAGGCCATGTGACAAGGTTTATATGGCATATTATGCAGCATTAACAAAAGAAAGTTGCACTTTACCTATTCCTTATATCCACTGTCTTTAAAATCATCTAATAGAGCTGTTCCCATCAGGAATAGTAGATTTTTAAGCCATGTCTACAAAAGCCCTTCAGGCAACAAGGTGAGTCTAATTAATAATATGTTTTCATCTTGTTTTCACACAAAATCATCTGACAAGACAAATACATAGCAAAAGAAGACCAGAAACAAATTTTAGGAAGAGTAATCTGCCCCTCTACAACTTCTGTAGCTGCGGTGTTGGATTTCATCCTTAGCTGTCCACACCAGCACCATACTTGGCCAAAGTCAGTTTTGACTTTTACTTGCCAGCAAAAGTTTTGTTCAGGAGACATATCTGAGTGAAAGTGTAAAAGCGTGACACAACAGGTATTTAAGCAGTCCTTAATCCAAAAGCATTTGATTGTTACTGTGAACTGAAAATAGTGAATTTCTTTATTTATTTAGTTTCTGTCACTGTTTCTTTTTCTCTGCTCTTTTCTATTTTCTCTCCTCCAAACTGTCTTGATATCCTTTCTCTACACAAAAATATAACCCAACAGTATTTGAGCTGAACCTTCAAGCCTACAATGTTCAGCAATACACATGGTATGAAAAATAGGCTGCCCATTTCCAAAGAAAACTACAATGAATATGAGAATCAGCGGAGGGCTGAAAAATAATCTAGAAGAAAAATCATGAAGACTGTTTTGACAAATGATTTTCAACCAAACCAATACATACTCCTTTTTGTTATTACTGTTTGTGAAGGACCTACCCTGAAATGTGTTCTGTTTTGCAAGTTACAATTTTTAGCATGGGAAAAGCAAAGGGAAACAAAGGCAAAAGCAGGAACCTCAGATGCTGTAGAAGTTGTAACTTGATGGCACATAATAGCACTGTTCTAACAGCAAGCAAGGATAAGCAAAATCTTGCTGTACTGCAATGCAAAACTAGGACTTCTACCGTTTGCAGTGAGTTTGAGAATTCAGTTAATGAGGAAGTGTCATTGACACGTTGCAGGTATGTGTTATACAGGCTATCAAAATAAACCTCTGGCTCAGAAGTAGAGATGCAGCCTTTCAGAGCCCCGGTGCCGCCACCTGACAGACAGCAAGTACTGCCCAACTTCCTGCTAATGAATGACAGGATGTCCAAATGGCAACATGGGAACGTAATGGAGCAAAATGAAGACACAACCTTCTGAATGATAATAGTTAACCACACAGAGAGACATCCAGGCTAACAAGAATGCCCTGCTACAAGGCTTTAGCAGTAATTTTTCCCAATATTAGTTGACTATTAATAACCTGATCCCTGCTACAATAGTGAACACCATTGTCAACTGTTATGACTGGATATACTGGTTAACCAGCAAAGCTCCTTTCTATCTTTCTCCACTTCCAAATTGTATTACTGGTACTCCAAGACAAAAGCTGGAGAAATATCTGCAACATCTACATAAATAGTTAGATATCTTCTAAAAATTTAAAGTTCTCTTTTTTTAAACACCTAGTGTCAAGCACAGGTTAATTTAAGTCATGCCTTCCTGGAAGAAGTGTCAAAGCCAGTCAAAATATGAAAAGAAATGAAAATTGTTCACCTATTATACAGCATCCATCAGTTTGAGTGGAGATTCAGGTTGGTGTAAGACAGGTAGGCTTTAAAAATCCTCCAGTTCTCTCCACCTCTAAGGCAACTATCTCACTTCCAGATTGATCCTGTGGATACAAAGAGGACTGCAGCAGAGTATCTTTCACAGGAGCTGATACCTATTGGAATTTAATTTGAATGTTTTGTGGTTATTTAGGCCTCAGATGATTAAATAAATTAGATAGCCTTACCTGTTAGAAATTAGTGGTAGATTTAGTACAGAATACTGTCCCTCATTTTCTACCACATGTTTCTTCTGTTTTGCACATTCATATTCTTCAAAACGATCCTCAAGAAAAAGAGTCTGCTTTGAACTTTAATTATCAGTTTAAAAATGCAGTTCTATATCCTGAATGCTTTACAAAAAGGCTTCTTTAGTGTCTGATCTCTGTGATATGGAAAAAATAAACACCTTCAAGAGCTAGAAACTATTCCTGATATACAGTCTATTTTCAAAAGGAGGAACAAAGCTCAATCCTAGACATAAAAATAGTTTTGCTAAAGTCATGTCTTTAAGTGAAGGTAGTTAAGTCGTCACAATTTAAGGGAAAACACTTTTTCTTTCTTTTTTTTTTTTTTTTGTACTATGCACAGGGAGTTGCACAGGCACCAATGAATTGCTCTTGACATTAAAAAGAGGCTGATGAGTAAAATGTTCTTCATGTTTTCCAGATGCTAGCAATAATAGTGCAAAGCAATGTACTGTACATACTAACATTACCTCTGTGAATATACTTGAAATTAAGTCAGTCTCTGCCCCAGAGTTCTCCCAATCACAAAGAAAAGTTGAGACACACAAAACAAAAATTCTGACATCCTGCAGCTCAGAGAGATAGGATACTGCTGAGCTGAGTAATACCTTTGAAGTGAGACAAAGTTAAATGGGTTTTACTTACACGCATACAATGATTTTATATACTGATTATGCCTTTAAGCACTTGTGCCTGGTTTTCAACAGTGTTTTTTACACAGATGTCTAACAAAGCATTGCTGCTGAATTTAAGCAAACCTCAGAGATCCATCTAATCCTCAACTACATGAGTGCAAGTTAGATTTGAGTTTAACAAACCCTCATCATTGTACTTAGTCAACAGCCAGACTTTGTTTCAGGATTTACAACAATATTTATGTGTAAAAAAGTTTACTTGCCTCTTATTTGAGTAAGCATTAGTGAAGGGTGTGCCTCCTAGACAGAGGAAATACTCATTTTTTCTGTCTGAGTTAAATAATTTCAGATTTGATATCAAGAGAGCCACTTCATTTCTGAGTTGCTTTCTAGCACAGCTCTGTGAAGCTCTTTGTGACAATTAGGCTGGAGTTCTGTTAAGGCTTTGCAGTTGATGGCACAGAACTCCATAGCTACAGCAGAATGCTTTACCAAGCATTTCCTCCATGAAGGGAAGTTATAACTCTGTTTACTTGCCAGTTGAATTATTAAACTCCTGGATGATGTTTCAGTCAAGTGAGAAGGAATTTTAAGAACAATGCAAATTGAAAAGTCTCTCAGGCTAGGAAAATAAATAAATAAAAGCTACAGTGTTTAAACAAAAAAAAAAACCAAAAAAACACAGAAAGGAATCATAAGCTCTGAAGACATCTTTCTTACCCTCTAAACCAAAACTAAATATTTCAGAATCCATAACACAATGAAGTTAAATAAGGTGGAAGCCCTCCTCCTCCTCGTGCTTGCAAAACATGCATGTTAAGGTAATTTTTCTTCAATATGCCAGCCTAGGATAACCCATCTTTCATCTTAAGTGCATTAATGGATGCCCCTCTAACCTAGAAACCTCATGTGAGATACAAGGCATGAGTAGTTTTTGGTAAAGTGATGAACTGTGGCCAGGACTGACAGAGTACCTGCGACTTTAGGTTAAGTTCTTATGTCTCATTCCTCCACCTTAAAAAATGTTCTATTATTCTTGAAGGAAAAAGGTGAACCTCAGGAAAGCTTGCCAAAATTTCTTCATGATAGATCAGTCACTTTATTTGATCTTATGGCCAGAAAGACCGCAGATATTTTCTGTTGTGCCATATCTATGAATAAAGATTAAAGGTGCCAAGCCACATTTGCAGATTATCCAAAGCACATGCTTTACAAGAGTTCTAAGTGTTGCATTCTGGCTCTAATACATAATAGAAAATTAAAGTAGAAATACTCACCAAATATAAGACAGTAGTAAGAAATGTATAGTCACTTAGAAGAGCCTGAAACGTGCAACTGTTATTTTATACTCGACAATCGCAAACCGAGAGCTAAGGGTGAGGTGAAAAGCCTCATATTCATAAAATTATCTTCCCTTCAGCCTTTTCATTGAAATTCTCTTAAATTTTTACTGAGCTAAACAAAATTGAGAAAGCAGCACATTATTTCAATGGCATCACTCTTCTGAGAAGCTGCTGCAGTGGGTGGAGTGAACCTAGAGGCTTCTTATGCCAGAGGACACAGAGCAGCCAGAGGAATTCAGTGGTACTTGGGCAGAAAAGACCAATATATGTTGAAGAACACATAGACAGACCTACCTCTAGAGAAGCTTGGTACAAATGAAGCTTCTTGGTCTGCTGGCAGGAACTCCTGGAACAGCTAGCCAGGGTTCCACATGGCCCTCTGCTGGGGTGAATCCCTATCCTGCAGCTCATGGAGGACATCAGCCAGGCACCCTACTCTGACCATCGAACCTCACTTCCTTAATTTAATCCATGGTTTTCCCAATTTTCACACATCCAAGATTTCTTTTGGTATCTGCTTGCTGTTCACAGGTTGTTTCTAAGCAATCATATCAAAAAACTGCTAAGAGTAATCCAATATCATTTTAATCCCATCATATCCTCATATAATTATCTTTCAGATTAGTCTTACATTTTTAAAAACATTAGATTAAGTGCAATTAGTGAAAAGACATTAATTAGCTCTATTTGTTCATTTTACGAAGCTCTAGAATGCAGCATTTTGCAAAAGGAGATACAATGAAGGATGTTGAAACACATGAATTGGTATATTAAAGACCCTCTCATTGCTATCAACACACTTTTAACCAAAACTCACTGCAGGCCTAAACCAGAAGTAGCTATCAGTAAAGAAAGTTCAGTGGCATTTCACCAAATTCTTAGTTGGATTTTTTTTCTTTTCCTCCTTTTCTCACACGTACTCATTTCTTCACTTTCCAAAACCATGGGAGTAGAAGTGTCTTAGGATAAGTCAGATAAATTTAAGAGGTACTACGAAGTACTTACAGAAAATCTCTCCCAAGTCTGCAGGTTTGAGAAGTTCAGCAAGAATCTGGACATCTGAACCCTGTAAGAAGTGTTGTGTTATCTTTATTAATAATACATATGGATTTGTTACTAATGTGGTACTCCTGTTTCATATATAGGAATGGGCACTACAGCCCTGAAATCTTCCTGAGGCCTCCTTTACACCGACAGCGTCTGCCAACAGCAGCATATCGACAAACACTTCTAGTACAGACACAGTATTTTCTGCCAAACTAGCTACTTTTCTGGTACAGCATAGAAAGAGTACTTGATATTTATGGTCAGAGCTGTGTCAGATGGCAGAAGGTGAAATGGGATCTCTTTGTAATACTGTGCAAGGAAAAAAACCCAGCAGTGCATAGGTAGCTGTAACATGCATCTGCATCAACCATGTGGGCTTTGCTGGTCTAACCTACCTAAGCCTACAGAACAGAGGGAACTTGACAGGGGATTAGAGGGAACCAGAGTCAACTGTGTTTAGGATATGGTAGGAGTACACAGGCTCTTAGTGGGAAGTAGCTGAAAAACTGGATTTGATACCTTGTCCCTCTGTATTATATACATGGTAAAGTGTTTTCATATTCTGATCTTAAATCTTCTTTTTGAAGAGACAACACTTTACTCACAATACTGTACGCACATAGGTATACGAGAAAAGAAAACCATAATTGCTCTGCATCAAACATAATTAATGCACATTTAATATTGGAGTTATTAGGTAGCGACAATCAATTATTAAAAACACACATGAATTTCTGTCCCTTTCCGCATGCTAATTAAATACCATCTTTTCAGAATATGTGTTGTTATTAATGCTTAATTCATTTGCATACATTTATTTGTCCTGAATCATCACCTAATGGCATTACAATTAGGAAGGACTAAGATTCCACTGAATATAGGCTCCCATTAATTATTTTGCTTTTTCATATGATTTTTGTGTTAACTTTGCATAAGGCTCTAAATTATCATAGTCTTACTGGTTTCTATACAGTTGGGGAAAAATACCCCAAAACATTCCATTATTTTGATGTTCCTTGGGGCAATATTAAAGTTGTATATAGAAACCATTTCTTAATGTAGGATCACAAATTGAACCGCACTAGCACCATTAAGAAGTAGAAAAAGCATTTGCAAATATACATCTAGTTACAGATGCATCATGATGCATTTGTGACTTATTTCAGTCACTTTCCATAAACATTCAAATGAACACATTTATCTTCACACAAATATGAACTGAAAAAAACAAGAAGTGATGTGAGTAATGATATGGCCATGCAGCTGCAGAAGTCCTTGTGTTAGATGTGTTTGTGTGTATTTTGAAAGCTTTTTGTAGGGTTATGGTTCATCTGATCAGTAGAGGAAAAAACCAGTATGTAACTTGCTGTTCAATATATTATTGAAATTTAGACAGCCCAAAAATAACAGATTTGTTTAAAAGTCAATAGACAACAAAAGAGTAGATTTGAAGTGGTAGTACACAGGTACTATATTACTCAAACTCAGTTGTAGTGGAGACTTTAGATAAGAAAAGTATAATTTGCAAAGTAAATTTGCATTGCGATCAGGGTACCAGGGTGCTGCAGCTAATAATGACTTCTAATATTTCTTTCAATAATGCCTCAATTTATTTCATCTACACGCTTCTCTTTTTATGTCATACTAGCCACATGTGTTTCAGATGTGACCATTCTGTTTAAAATGGCTTAAATAATATATTTTATATATTTTATAGAAATAAGAGACACGTATTAGGCGCTAACATTGCTTTAAAACATCCATACTTCTCCTATATTTACAGGTTGATAAATTTAAAATTAATGAGACATGCATTTCCCATCAAAACTATTTAACAACAATTTTATGAGTTGTTCAGACTAATTAATCCTGTTAAACCTTTCATTAATAGGGTAGTAAATGTGTGCTGTATAATGGATGCATTTAATCTAATTCCATTTTGCTCTATTGTTTTAACGAATCCAGTATCACCTAACATGAGGCTGACAATATTTTTGTCCATTACTTACTATCAAATGAAAATCACATAAGATGCAAGCTTAGACCATTTTACAGCAATATATGTCAACATATATTTGAATTTAAGCATGCAGGGTTTTTTTCTGTTAAAGTCATTATGGATGCCACCAAGTGGTATACTGGATGGAGGCCCACATATTTAAAGGAAAAAAATCAAGCCTTTGAAAGCCATCAAGAAATCCAAGTAGGGAAAGCCAGGGATTTCACTTACCAAGATTTAGGAGAAGACTCAAAAATGATTAACCGGAATCAGTTTGCACGCACTGTATGCACCTTATTTAGATCACACAAATTACTTCATATCAGCAAATCGATACTTACATTCATTGCAAGCTCTAAGACTGATTATCCCTTGCACCTCTGAAAAGACTAGAGAGCATTTTCAGGCATTAATAATTCATATAAGGATAAAGGTCTTCTTCAGGCATACAGATTAAAACAGATGCTTATAAATACACCTTTGATTAGTACAAAAATTAAACTAGAAACCATTCACTAATGCATTCTGCAAACAACCAAAGAACAACTGTGGAATTGTATTTGCAGAACCATATCCTTTTACTGAGCAGTGTGTTGTTCAGTACATTTTCCAAGAGCAATCCAATCACATTGTAAACAATGATTACTATAAATAGGCTAGGTGAGCAATAGTAGTTTATTTGGAAATAACCACCTGACCCACATAAAATATTTTAAAACAGAGAGACCTGTCTTTTCAGGCAAATAGCCAGTTGGAATACATTAGAAACAGTATTTGACATAAAAATCTGTCAGAAGGGGGTGTGTAATACAGTGATGAGTGGGTTGGAATGAGAATTTGGATGGGAAATACAGGATCCCATCAGTGAAAATATGGCCATTAGTAATAAAATAGATAGGTGCAAAGTCATTCTGTTTGCTGACAGAATTGTCCTCAGCTGAAAACTGTGAGATTGTATTATCAGAAAGCTGAGCTAACAAGCCCTCTGAGAGATAAAGCAAACTCCTGTAAGTTCCGGTTTCTGCTTATGTGGTTATTCAGCTTTCAGGCCAGACCCTTCTCATCTCTCACCTCCTAAGTGAATTGGTTCTCAGTCTTGAGCAAGTCACTTCATCTTTTTGTTTCCCCTCCCTCTTTCCACATCTTACCCACTTGGAGTAAAAGCTCTGCAGAACAATGCAGGCACGATCTCAGTTGGGACTTCTAGATACTTCTGTAATATGAACACAAGCAATAAATCAGGAGAGGATAATGGAAGTGTCAACTGAGTCCTAAGTGTAGCAGCAGAGCTATAATGTACTGCACTATACCCTACATGTAACACTATTCTTCAAGAAGGTCTTCGCACAGCATGGTTCACTCCACTACAATAATAAATGTATTCACGATGCATCTCCAAGTATTACCCAGCACTAAAAATGAATCACAGTAATGTTACCTTCACTTCTCTCCAATAAGAGGATAATACTTTTTGGATGTGATGCCATTCTGTACAGTTTTTGACAAACTGGAAATACTTTAATGAAGTAATAAGACTACACCAGGAGCATATGATTCATCTTGAGGCACTAGTATATAAAAAGAGAGAGATGGAATAAGTGAGGCGATTCAATTTATATCTGTTTAGCTGTGCTTGTTTATACTGTTACTCCTAACTGTTTGAGATTCCAGCAGAATCCTTTGCAGCTCCTCCCATTCACCATGAGCAACAGTTTCTAAGAGGCTCATGAGATGCCACAAGATATGCAGGAAATGTTGGCAAGTGTATGTATCACTAGCACATAGACAAATCAGAAAACAAACAATGTGTAATTTTTAATTCTCCTTTAAGGCAATGGTGCTTTTTCAAAATCCGAGCTATTGCCTCTGATCCTCTATCATTTTTCTCACAAAGCAGTAAACATGCTTGCTGGTAATCCCATGAATGTAACTGTAAAGAGCATAAGCGAATCATTAGCATTTTGTATTCCTGCTGTTCTTTATTACTTGCTCAGCCCACACTACTCTTCATTTTATTTCAACAGGTTTTGCTGATATAACATTTCATGATTTTGTAAATTCATTTAAGTATCAAATGTCTTCCTAAAATCTCAATGCATTCCGTCATGTAGCTGCTTCACTGTTATCTACTAATTTAGTAGTGTTCAAACAAAGCACATTTATCAGTCTCAGTGTCCTCTTTATGAATCAATGCTAACAGACCTCTTGGGGAATTATATGTTTTCTGTCTGAAAACACTTGAGTTTTGCTATTATTTTCTATAACTTGCAAGAAAATTTAGTGCATTCCCTTAGCTTCCGCTACTCTACAAAAATATCTTTCTATCTCCTACTACTGATCACATCTATTAGTCCTCTTGGCAGAAGACCTTCCTTTTTCTATTGCTAATAATTTTTGAATCCTAATATATGATTCTTCTGTGCCTGAGTCTTTGTCAGCTTTTGATCGTTCTAATTGCCTTATTATCATCTGCTCTCATACAGTGATAAAAACTTTTAATGTTTCATGTGCTAAGAACGAAAGTGAAAAAACGTGAGCAAAATCTCTCTTTGTTCCCGGAATATTACCACCTCCACAGTTCATAATCATTAGGGTGAAGAATTCATCTTGGCCCTCTGTTATGTCAAAGTTTCATCCTTTCAGTGGCCCCACTGTCTCTTTGCTATTTTGTTCGCTTCTGCAGCAAAGTGAATTGATCATTGCTCCCGCTTTTTTTGCCACCTACTATTTCATATGCTACCTTAACATCCCAGAATAATGATTTGTACTCACTTCTTTAATTTTTCTATGAACTGTACGCCTCATGCTTTTTTTTTTCATATAGCTTCTTGTATCTATGTATAATAAAAAAAGCATATCATCATTACATTTGCCAAGGGCCTGAATTTTATAATCTCAGTTTTACTGTCTTTTTCTTCGTTACAAGAACACGTTTTACAACTCAAAGTTCTAAAAACATGACTGAACTTCTGCCCATTCTCAGTTCTGTCCTTTGAGAAGTTAGAAATGTCTCCAAATGATAGCCTCTCCATAATACACTGCCTTTGAATTTCAGAATTCAGAAGCACCTACCAAAAACTGACACCAAGTACCACCAAAATCCTAATTAAAAAACTCTGTGGAATATCTTCCAATGTTTCTGTAGCCCAGTTAATTCAAAAGCAGATGAACTTAATCTTGCAAAAGTAGATGTCTTTTTTTTTTTTTTTTTTTTTTTTTTTCCCCCCCAAATCAACCAAAACTGCTTATAGAAACCTGCTACAACATGTATTTTCTCCAGAAGGACTCCTCAGGTCCACAGTGGAATTAGTGCTCAAAACAAAAGGCAAAATCAGAAAGAACAAGGAGAAAGAAACATTCTGCCCATTCTGTTCAAATTCATTCATCCCCAGGAAATAACCCTAATCATAAATTAGAGAAATAGTGTCTACCCATTGTCCACCAAATGTTTGTTTATAATAACTAACTCCAACAGTAGGAAGAAGAACAAGACAATAGCACTGGCTTTACAGTATTACAGGACGAACATTCACTGCTTGGCAGGAAAGCTGGGTTCTAGTTACCCTTCCTGGGTGCACTCTAGACCATAATTTAGAAGAAAATTGGAATCATTCTTCCTCACTGTCTGCTGTTGAAGTTTATAACGCTGAAGAATGAGGATATACAATTCCCTCACCTTTGCATCTGTGAGCACATCCCCATCAGTGACAACTTCCCCATATGTCTGGGAGTAAACTCCAGATCAGACTGCTACAAAGAAGACGTTTCCAAGGGAGAGCCAGCCTACAACACAGCCTTGCATGCCAGCCTCTGACTTTAACTTTGTGAAGTGACCCACTGCACTGAATTACACCCATCAAGAAGGATTCCAAGGAACTACTTACCAAGGTGTAAAACTAAGCCAGGAGCTATTCAGAAGCACTAATTTCTGTGCATGGCCCAGAAGACAGTACAAGTTCAGCGGACACAACCACAACCTTGAACAATAAAGGACTAAGAAAGAAAATTGTTTCTCGTGGATTAACAAACACCTAATCATTTAGATTCAAAAATCAAATCATTTAGATTTGATTTAGAATCAAATTTTCATGTAATGGAGATTTAGGATTGTGCTCCATTTTGATCTTGATGTGTTAGTCTGACCACTAACAAACATTTAGGCTATGGGAGGGGTTTTGTTGTTTTTTTTTTTTAATGGACATTTCAAATAATAGATTGTGTGACTTGCACATACTAAAACACTTAGAGATTAGTAGTAGAAGTGTTAGACGTTAGAAAGTGTTCAGGTACAGAGGATAAGACAGCAAACATTTTCAAATTGCAATGATGAAAATAAATATTTCGTGTTAAAAGCCAAAAGAAAGTAAATGCACATGCGGTTACTTTCAGCAAGTCTAAACACAAAAATTGCATTTTTCTCAATAAAACTGTTTTGTAGGTCCATTTAATTAAATAATACAAACTCGTGTGAACACTTCTAAACTGGTCTGTAACAGGTTTCTTGAGACTTAGCTTAAGTCAGTAAGAAATCTACTCGAGGTAAATCAATATAAGCCTTTTGTAAAACAATTTAGGAGTATCTATATGAGGGCTTTAGGATTTTAACTGAATTGATTTATTTAAATGTGAGTTCAATTAAAGGGGTGCACTCTTTGTATGTGAACAAGGACTAAAGGTGTCACATATTGTCTTGTCTGTACTGACTCCATACCTACTTTTAATGTTTACTAGATTTTTAATCTTATTAATGTTACGGTCTTCTTCCACAAGGGCAAAATGCCAACCTTATTTACACATATTGTGATCTATCCCTTGCTCATGAAACTATTAGCTGATAGTAATCTCTTAAATACCTCTAATCAAATCCCAAAATAAACATTACTGATAAGGGCAACAAAGCTCCATAGTTCCCTTACCCATTCAGGTAACAAGTAGCATATTGTTCAAAGGATGGATTTCTTCAAGGCTCCAAGTAGAAAATAAACACCTTTACTGTTACTAGTAGGGCCACTGACAGCTTTGAATACCACTAATCACAATGAGGCATTCAGTGGTGTGAACGAACATAGCTGAGATGGGATTACGAACCAGGATCTCTTCACTCCTACAGAGAATCACACCTGTAGAATTCTGCAGAACACAGCATGGAAATCAACATGTAAATGACACTGTTTTAACATATTGTGGTCTAATCAGAATGGTCATGGACCTCAAGTGGTCCAGACAATCTTCTCCCACATGCAGCAATGTGTAATCGGCTGCTTAATACATCTAATTACACTTTCTATTAGTGTTCAGCACCACAACATCTGGGAACAGTATTTTACACCGACCTACTAATTAATAGAAGAATGATGTCCTTCTGGTGCCCAAGATTCTGGATTCTGACCCACAGAGACATAGTTATTTCTAATTTTCATTACTGAATTGTTCCTTAGCTGACTGCTTCCCAACACAATGGAGAATCACTCTCCTATAATGTCGCAAGATGTGAGGTGCCACTCTAAATACTTTAAAAAATAACAATCTCCACAAAGACAGCTTAGCTACTACTGTGCTTCTGCCACCTTTCCTGCCCTTGGTGCTCATGTATATGTGGACAGTTTTAGGATTTACACTAAAAGTAATACAAATTAGAATAATTTGGGAACAGTCCCATTTCACTTTGTCTATTTAAAAAGACAGACTTCAAGCATGAAACTGTGACCTTCAAAACCCCCAGACCTCAAATCAGAGGAATTGTCTCTAACATAACCAGAATGAACTGAACACTACTAGGCATATTTGCTTGAAATCAAATGACAATGTCTTGCCATAACAGCAGATTTATTAAAAGATTGCTGTTACCTTTCCAGGTACGCCATCATTATCATCATATTACTCTGTGCAACAGCATAAAATAATGCATAGGAATAAACATTCTTCTAACCCTAGGTTAAATTCAGAGGATATATATAAGGATATATTTCTACGAAGGCAGCTGTGGTTTTGTAAGAAAACTAAAATTTTCCTCTCTTACATCTTTAATAATAGATATCCATGGAACCAGTTATGCAGCCGGGGGGGGAAGAACAAAGACAATAACAATCAAATTAATCCATAGCTATGCCATCTATTATAGATTAACAAGTATCATCATATTTTAAGGAATATATGCTAAATAATAACCATTTATATAGCAAATGTATGCAATACATTACAAAAGTCTAAAGATGTGTTCCTTGGTCTGGATTGCTTACAAGCTACCAGTTATAAATATTCTAATCAGGCTTTTATACCTGTTGCAGTGGGTCTGGCTGAGCTGCTTTTCCCCATCCAGCCCTCATGTGGCAGCACTGGGAGCTGGAGGGTGTTGATAACACACCCGTGTGATGACTGCCAGTGCTCACACGGCACCAGAGGATGGGGGGCAGGATGGGGGAGAGGATACAGCCAACCTGAGCTGACCAGTGGGATATTCCATACCATATGACGTCAGCTCAACTATAAAGGGAGAGGGCAGGAGGAGGATGGGGGGGCATTCTGCTTTGTCCTCCAAGCGGCTGCTACGTGTTCCTGGAGCCCTGCTTCCTGGACTCGGCCCGACATCGCCTGTGGACGGGAAGTAGAAAATAACACCTTATCTATCATAACCCACACCCCTGTGCTTTGCGTCTCATTCTCTCCCTGCGTGCCGTGCTGAAGGGGGTCGGGGGGAGTGATAGAAGGGCTTGGTGGGCATCTGGTGCCATGCCGGGGTCAACCCACCACACCTGTCCTGTCAGTGTGGTACTGGAGTGACTTTCTATTAGTGCTTTAAGCTACATGACCAGCATTTTTCTGTCTTTCTGTCCCCAGGTGCAAATGGCATCTATATAAAATAATTCTTTTTTTTTTTTTATCTATGATGTGCATGCACTTTCACTGGAAAATGCAGACAGAACAATATAACATTTTACTGTGTTGAATTTAAAGTACTAGACAAGACTGTTGTACTAAAATAAGTATATTTATACACTGAACTGATGGAGAACAACAGCTAGAAATGTCTTGAGGAAGATGTTTTATACCCTTAGCAGCAAATATTTTTTGTTATCCATGTTCCAGATTAACCACCAGTGAACACTTTGTATGGATTTTCAGATATGCCTAACATTGGCCTAACTTTGCTTCAACTGAAAGTTTTATCACGTAGAATAATGGGAGGAGAGTTGGGCCACTGCTTAGTACATCTTCAAACTCCAGACTCCGAAGGTAGCACGAGAGCATAAGCACACCGGAGAGCTCAGGAGTCCCCGAGTAGCTGCTCAGGGACCTAATTAATCCACCCCAGTTCCCTTCCAATCTGATGGAGTTCTTTGTTCACCTCCATATGTATGAATAGCAAACTTTATTCCTGCTGCACCAACTGTAGTCACCAATAAAAGTTTGCCGTTTCTGATAGACAGTTACACTTTACCACAGTAATCCTCACCACTTCCCAGTTTACAACAGAATGGAAAACAGTAAATTTCAAATACTAAAATATTACACTGAAATTGTCAGTTTTAGAGACAAGAAAATTTATATCCCCTCCCACACAAGACTGCACTAGAACAACATCTATGTGTAACCTGAAGAAATTCTGTCTGCATTACAATGTGCTATTTTGCATATTACAAAAAAAGCTTTTTGTACTGTGGACATGACATAAAGGGCATTTTACTGAAGATGTTAGTAACTTAAACTTGGAATAAACCTGTGCAATGTTTTTGGCATTGCAAGGGGAACATGGAAAAGCATATCCAGTTTTGGAAGATACAAACATCAGATCAGTTGTCAAAAACAATGGGTCCTTCCACCTATTCAGTATGCTCCTGGCATTTGCTCAGGAACCAGACTCCCAAGAAGATTAAAAAGTGCTTTATAGTAAAGTATCACAAACCCTGCAGCAGAAATATGTGAAGAGCTCCATTATCTAGAGAGTTTAGAGTGGTGTGAATTATGCAGCAGCCTGACGTTCAGAGTGCGTTGCTGCACCACCGTACACCTTCTCACAGCCCCATCACCCAAACCCAGCAGTGATTTCAAAATAATCTGTCTTGAAGCTAACTTCACTAATTTTTGTTTCTTTTGTCTAAAACGACAAACTTTTGAACTGAATTCCTCCTTCACACACCAAGACCTGTTCACAGCATGGTATTTTTCATTTGTTCTATCAGAAAGTGTGGTGTTACTATTCAATTAGTTTTGTTGTTACAATACCATGGTAATTGGCATTTGTAAAGAACTTCTGAGCTCACAAAGATTGATGAGATAGATTTTCTTGTGGATGTGTGTCTCCTCCTCCCCCTGTATCTACACTGCCATAAGGTCTCATCTCTTCCCTTAACCCACCGTGCTCCACACCATCTTTCTAAGCATCTTTTCCACTGACAATAGATAGCAGCACATGTAGTCACTAGAAAGTTGTCTACATGCTGACTGACATGCTGCCTGGCCAAGGAGAGTATAGTGTTGTTCCTGCCTTTCCCTCGGAGCACAGAAAAGACAAACATTTAGTTTACACTCTTCTATCCAGATCTGGGTTTTCATAAAACTTGCAACTTCCTTCAAATTTAGATGAAGCTGAACAGCTAATTCAAAAGCTACTGGGGAGGGATTAGCAGACAAGCAAGCAATCAGACAGCTTTCTTCCCTGCCCTCAAGAAGAAGAAGAAAAATCAGGACTGTTCATAAGTTCACTAGCAAGTAATGGCAGTGATCGTGTAGCACCTTCCTAGCAGAGGAAACCAGAAGAATTTCACTGTTATTCTTAATGAGGCCAGAATTTTGTCAGAGTAACACAAGTATAACTCAGAATTATCCATTTCAGTGATCAGAGATCAACCAGTCCTGTCATTTTCCCAATAATTAATATGGCAATATGGTAACAGCAGAGAACTAGGACAGCACACTTTCCAGTGTTAAACTACAATATTCTCAAACCAGCTATTCTTGTGAGTTTTAAACTGTGCATGTACTAAATATGGATCTCATTCTGTTAGGACATCTATTCTTAATTACAAAGTAATCAAGAAGTGAAACGGTATATTCAAACACAATCCTCTGTTTTATTTCTAATCTCAGAAATGGATTTAAGTGTAAACATGTCTTGTTTATGTATACAACTGAGACAGCCAGCATATGAAAAAAAAAACCAAAACCATCCCATATCTGGTATCAAGATTAGGTCCAGAGCAACAGTGGGAATGATGACATTGTTGTTAAGGGGCCTGACCTAGGATGCAAGGACAGCCAAGCTCATTTTGGGGTTTTCTGCAAATTTCTCTCCTATGCCTGAAGGTAAACTGCTGTGGGTCAGGGCCAACAAGATATACATATGTGGAAACTCTGTTTACCCAAGAAAGCTTGGCAGAAAACAAGAAAAGCATACTTGAATAAAAGTACACTCTTAATGTCTTTGTTAAGTCACCCTTTAAACAATTTATGCCTCCCTAAAATATATTAAGTACTGTTTGTCTGGCGTGTAGAAGTTCTGAGGAGAAAAATAGGCTCAAAAGATCTATGTATGCAAAGCACAATCATATTTTGTCAAAATCTTTCATCAGTAAGAATAAAACTAATTAATTCCTCAAGAGCATGCTTTAGGTTGCTTGTAGGGTACAAAGATTTTCTGTGTTAACATCACTGGACCTGAACCAAATCCTCATGAAGAAAAAGAACATTTTTTAACTAAAGTAAATTTGAACCTGACTGACCCTCAGCACTGGACAGTTAACTATGTATATGTCTCCAGACCTGCTGATTTAACAGGGGTATACAGATCAACTTTGTACTGAATGCACAGCAAGATCACACATGCTGAAACACTGAGCCTCAGACCTTCTCTGTATGAGTTGCAGGGCCTTTCCAGCTGGAAGCTGAGGACCAATGCTCCGTGTCTCATCGCTCACTGCTCTAGCTCATACTCACTGAACTGTCTGTAAAGTATTATTAATCATCTAACATTTGACAGCTTACTGCCAAAGACTGTTGTAGGGGAAAAAAAAACCTTACAGAATCTGTAGTATATATAATTTTACAGATACATATAAAATAATTTTACAGAAAACACCCCAATGTTGTTTAATCTTCATCATAATCAGCTTAAATACTATTTTCTTTCATGTTTTGACTATACTCAAAAAGCCAAGCTGTGCAGATACTTCAGTCATACACGATGACTAAATTAAACTGACATTAGGTTAAAGATATGTTTTAATTCCAAAGTTATATTAAATCTGCTTGCAAAGCAAGATGATATTCTAGAAACTAAATAGTCATACAAATATACATAGATGATACATTTGATTGTACTTCAGAGAAAATATTTAATATGGGATCTTAGATATTTACTTGTATTACCCCAACCCATTAAACCCAAGATAGTAACAGTAGCAAGGAAATAAATAAAAATAAAAATAAATTAAAAAAAAAGATTTCCTCAATGGCTACAGTAAGATTTCTTTGATGATCTGTTTGGTGACCAAATCACTTAGATACTCACAATCTTTTCCCTATTTTGCCAATATCATCTAAATACAAACACAAAGATAAATAGAAAAATTTTAAATCCACATTGATAAAAATCCTCATTGACTTTTATTCAATAAAGAATTTGTTTTAGACTTTTAAAACCAGTAGATTATTTAAAGCATGTTTGAACTGGAATACTTCTATTTTATAAGATAAAGCAGACTTTTTCAACCTCAGTTCAATTCATTAGTGTATTTTTTGAATTAGACTCCAAAAGCTACAATAATTAAAACCATATGTGGAGCAGAAATGTGTCATTTTTTCATGTTATATTACTTCTTCAGCATTATTATAAGCTCAGCCTGCCTGATGTGAGTCTAATTTTCTACTCAATCTTAGGCTGAGTCCCACTGGGAAACTGAGATATTGTGATTATTAAGAAAAGCGGAGAAAGAAGAGATTAAAGACTCCCTGCTAATGAGTAGAAGAGAAAAGAGAGATGTGCCAATCTACGGTGTAGTACCTCTAAATTGAACTGCCAAACAATAAACAACAATACAAAATAAACAACTCTTCATTACAGAGGCGTTTTTAGATGTTCATAGATAATAAGTGGAGAATGAACAAAAATACTGATAAAAAGAGAAAACACCATAACAGTCAGATACAAATCACAATTTGTAATGTTTGACTACTTCCCTTACAGCCTTTGACAGAACAAATACAATACAGACATATGCTATATTCATTAAATATTTTAAGAGATAGAAGAATAATAAAGGTCCAGTAAGACACTACTACTTTTGTCAATTTTATATCTTCTTACGTTAGCTGATTAAAATAAGGAACTGAATTCAACTTCAGTGAGAAGGAATGCAGTTTTTCTGTGGGGTGGTACCAAACAACAAAAGCATTTAACTGATCAAAAAGGCCAACAATTGTACAGACAAAATATTTAGAAGTGACAGTTCCCCAAAGTTGTCTGATGGGGGGGGTTTAACCTCCAGAAGCTCCCATTTACACCCCTTGCACTCTTAGAACGCAAATTCCGTATAATCTAGAAAAAGCATTATTATTACAAAGAAAAATGTCTTTAAAGGCCATCTGCAATGCAGATTCCTTAAAGAATGATACTATAGAATCACTTCAAATATTTCTGTTTTCAATATAGTTGAAGAATCTTCTCATCAGGAGATCTCAACACAATTTACAAAGGAGTGAAGTTTTTAGATAAAGAACATGAGGAAGAAAAATCTAATGGAATGCCTAAAATTATCCAGTATATTAATACTTCAGAGGCACTAGTAGTAAATATCTTTTAAAACTCACAATTTTATAAGGCGATATTTGTAAATTACCAAGAGGAATGTGATGCTACTTGACAAAATTACTACGAATACTACAAAGTTTGGTGGGACTGTAGACCAGCATCCATTAAATGACTACAGAATATCTTTAAAGTACTTTTGAGAATCTGAAAAAGAAACAGCATTCTGATCTTGCCTCACACAAAAACCAAATTATCTGCAATTCAAGCAAGGTGAAATAAGGAAAAAAAAACCACCAAACCACCCAAACTCTTCTCTGTGCACACTGAAGCTAGTATAGGGAGACAACATCTGCTCATGTAAAATATAGTCAGGGTAAGTGAATCACATGAGACTTGTTCCAACTATCAACTAAGCTGCACAACTAAACACACAGAATTTCACTTTTGGCGCTAAAGAACTTTAAACAAGAGCAACCATGTTTAATACTAATACCAGAGCGTTAAGTGGAAAAGAAACCGTTGTGGTCACCTAAAATTAGTATTCCAAAACTAATGGAGCCTACAAACACCTACTGAGATAAAGGTAGATGTTCTACTCCCACTCAATGTTTCTGTTTAAGCCTGTAAGGACTAGACAAGTCATACTCTCCACCTTATATTAGAAAACAACCCTTTCACCTTCACACTTCAGGAAGTCTGTTATACTATAAGCATTCCCCTTTTGCTTTGTTTCCTATCCAAATGTGGGTTTCTCACATCCTGTTTAACAATGACCTGTGTTGCTCTGCATATCAGTGACCTAAGCTCTTCGTGTTCAGATCTGTCAGTCTTTGCAACATCTGTACACTGTGTCACCAATAATGTTGTTCATTTCAGGCCACTAACAAGTCCTTAAACACTGAGTGGACATCCCTGATTTTGACCATGAGACCTGTGCCTCTTTTATGATTACTCACCATTTGTTTAGCCTCTTCATTCAGGCGTCACACACTAGGATGTGTTTTTCTAGTTGCTTACTCAAAATTATTTGCCCTCCCAACTCCCCCTTTGCCATAAAAAATCCATCCCACATCAACAGCTCTCTTATATCTATCAGCCCACACTGTAATCACATCAAAAACGTGTCATATCAGCTTTATATCAGCTGTATTCCTCAAGTCTATCAGCTGTATTCCTCAAGTCTATCAGCTGTATTCCTCAAGTCTA
>JANVCC010000062.1:8023380-8240288 GCA_025345505.1 Todiramphus chloris collaris | reverse complement strand
CTATCAGCTGTATTCCTCAAGTCTATCAGCTGTATTCCTCAAGTCTAACAATTATTATTACCCTTATTTCCTTCTTAATAATTGAGTCCTCCATCAGCCATGCCATTATTTTGCCAGAGATGGATGTCAGTGTGACAGGCCTATAATTACCATTTTAACCTCTTTCACCCTTTCAAAAATATTGGCTCAACACTAGATGTCTACTCATCTTCTGGAATTTTCCAGTTTTATTGAAAAGCAATGGCAATGGTCCACTGAGCTCTTCAGATAGTTTCTTTAATATTCTTTTGGACACTTACTATAAAGAAATGTTGATTTTAAAAGGTTCAAGGCTAGCAGCCTGTGCCCATTTTCATCCTCATTAATTGTTGAAACAAGGTAATTCAGCTTCAGCACCATCATACAGCTATCACCCTGCTGGTTTTTCACAGACAACCAGGAGAAGCATTCTAGATGACCACTAAGTTAGCATTTTACACATTAACCTGTAATAAGCCACACTCGCAATAGGCAGCAAGTGAGACAATAAGAGAGAAATAGAGGGACTCATGCTGAGGGAATAAAAAGGGTTGTAAGGGAAGAATATCAGTCTTGGACAACCCAGAAACGTAGTTTGCTTTCCACAGTGATGACTACTAAGGGGAACCCCAGAGATCTGAAGGGACAGCAGCAGTTGGCAGCTTAAGGAGAAAAGTCTGTAGGCACAAATGAAAATCCTGGTGTCAAATCCCTGTTCAAAATGAACCCCTACAATTCCAAAATCTTCATCCAAGTACCTTTGTTTTAATCATCTCAACTTATTTATCAGCTTACAACTCTGCTGCTGCTAACCCCTATCTACTTCTGCTTAATCAATAATTTTCCTGGTAACATTCTCTTCTGTGCCTCCTAAATCCATATAGATGAGATCACTGAATACCCTTTAGCTGGGGAACTAGTTATCCTAGATAAAAAGGGTGGACAGGTTAGCACAGAATTAAGAAATGTAGTTGGATAAATATGTAACAGAAATGTTTTTCCTGCATTATTACACACATTTCTGCCTTTTCCATACAGTAACCATGTAATATCATCATTAAGGTTTTTTCCTCTTTAGAAAACTTCTTTAAGTCCTTAATTCAAATGGACACAGGTTTCTTCTTGTTTCCCTTCTGCTCCCTTTACAAATGTCTTAAATTCCTAACTTCTCATTTATATTCATTTATTCATTGCTACCAACTTCCTTTTTTTTTTCCTTTTCCATTTGTTTCATTATATATTACAGCTCCTTTCTCTTCCCCTGTAAGCCAGGCTAGTTTTTAGCTGTTGGAAAATTTCCATTAAAAAATGCCAATGAAATGACCCATTTCATTGTCATTTCAATCAAGACATTCCTCGTTTGATAAAACTTTTGTCAAAACCAGCAAAGGACTCAGGAAGAACTCAGATGGGATACCTTGGGACTGCAACAGGCCATGCACTCTCTTTGGGGAGACCCTCAAACTGCAATAGCAGAACCCCAAAGTTTCTAGTTACCAAAACAGAAAAATAAAAACAAGACAAAAAGCAAAAAAAAGACAAAAAAAAAAGACAAAAAAAAAAAAAAGAAAAACCAAAACACAACACAACCACACCACACTTTACATTTTCAGTGCTTAACATCAAAGGAATGTATCTCAAACTCTTTCAAAACAGAGACATCTGAACAGGGACTGCAAAATTACAAAAGACAAAAAAACAATTAGTCTAGGTTTTACTATATCCTTGTCTATATTACCAGTGCTTGCTTAGTTAACCATGGATCACTCGATTCCAACATTTTATATTTTTCAATTTGTTCATCTATCTCATTGAATGCCTCAGGAAGCGATAGATGTCTCTCTGGGTGAGAGTGACTGACAGGTGCTGTGCAGTCACATGTGTAACGAATGTCACAGACAACACAGAGGCCTCAGAGAATGCCACTGGGAGAGACAGCTTGTCTTCTAGCAGTTTGTAAATAGAAATCCAGTGGGAGTTACATGGATCTGAGCTACCAGTCACTTTTTTCCTGCCTGCTCTCTATGGGAATCCAGAGAATAAACAAGTACTTTTCATCATGCCACTTCCCCTCCACAGTGGAAGACAGTGTCTATTCTGAACAGACCATTACAAAGGATAATCTATCTATTGTTTTATCAACATTCCAATTGTGTCGTTGTGACTCCAGTTGTGGCCAAATAGTTATCACAGCCCTAGCTTTCCACAAAATGCGTATGTATGATGTGCCTGTTCTCTATCAAACTGAGCACACATACCATGCAGAAATGGTGGATGGGATCCTGAAAGCAAAGTCCTTTAAAGAGGCAAAAAAGCGAGCACAACGTCTACTGGTTTTTTTACTTAGCGACACATGGACTCTGAGCCAACAAATAGTTCACCAAGAGCTCTCTCATACATCAGTGCAGGGAGCATGCTTTCAATATAAACTATTCCTATCAGAATAACAAACTCCACTGTATGATTTTCATGATACTTTTTTTCATTTTGCAGGGTGTTTTTTGTTTCTTTTACTATGCCTTTCTCTGAACTAGAAGAGTAAAGATGAATAGGAATACCTGGAGTTTTATTCAGCTACCAGGACAGCCTTGGAACGTACACAGAGTTGTTGTCTTTTGGTCTGCATCTTGGTAAGACAGCTGACAGGCACAAGAGAATTATATTCTCTAAGGCTGTATTCAGGAACTGGCACCTGACACCACAGCACATACACCTTCAGAAAAACGTCTGCATATCCGTGAATGGCGAAGAGGCAAGAAGCCAGCAGGTGGCACTCAGAAACACGTACTGGTGCCTGGATGAGAGCGTGATCCTGTGCACTACGCGTGGCAGTTCTTTCTCAGCTGTATCTTGTCCACATAACTGGACAGAAACAGAGTCTGATTTTTAAGCAAATATCAGAGAAACATCTATGAACTCTTAGTCCCAGGTGAAATACTGTGTCAATGACATCTCTAAAGTCACACTCCCACAACCTGACTAGGAAAATTCACATACTCTCCGCTCCATTTTCTTCTTCTCTTTACACCAGTGTGATTTGCCTGCGTCAAGGAGATTTCCACATGTGATTATATTACTCAAGTCTCAAGAAGGAACAAATTTTATCACTGTTCTGTGACAGGAAACTGCTTGTATGTGATTGGTATTTTTCCACTGCCTTCGGAGTACAGTGGTTAAGTATCTAAACATCCACAGGCAATTGTACCTATTAACTAAAGAGGATGATTAGTTTTCTAATATTTTTGCTGCTTCCCTCCACCATCACTTTCTTTCAACATGTAGCCATTTGCTCAAATTAGCATGATGTGTCCAGGCTGAAAACTAAAGCTATCATCTTGCATTGGAACACATTTAGCACTGATTTATTAATGATTAAACCAGGGTTGCTACAGCTTGTGAAAAGGCATCGCTAATGGTCACCAGCCTCCTCTGTCAATAAATAACAAGAACTCAGTGCTGCCTGTCACTCCTTGAAAGACACTGAATCCAAGTCTGCCACTTTAAGCGCAGCTCTCATTATTTATTCCCTTTCTTCTACACAGCCCGCTATCAAAATAGACTTCCTTTCATATTTCACAGTTTTTAAAAGTTTAAAACTCGACATTTACAGGTTGGGTTTTTTCGTCCCCTAATTAGACATCATGAAAAAAAAACCCTAAAAAAAATCTGCAAGTTTGGATCACATTGCTAACATTTTCATTCCTACATTTTTACAGTTCCTTCCAAAGGCTATATCCTACAATTTACAGAGGATACTATATTTGGGTCATTAAGAACAAAGCCCATACTTAATACCCTTTCTAAAGGGCTGGCCATACAGCTGATTCCTAGATCAAGCAGACTCTCTAAAATGGTGAAACTGAAAAAAAAATAAAAAAAAAAAAAAAAAAAAAAAAAAAAAAAAAAAAAAAATGCTTACAGCTCTTTTATCTTCTTTTTTTTTTTTCCCCCCCTTTTCTTTTCTTAATATGAGACATATTGTTAAACCAGTATCAGGGCATACTCAGCACAAAAAAACCCATAGAATAAGCATACCCCTTTCCACCACCAAGAACAAAACTCTTCATTAAGAGGACTTAGCTTGCGATAAAAAACTATGAGCTCAGAAGTACTTCAAGACATAATAAAAATTCATACAGTGCACCAAGATCCTTTCTACTCCAACCACAGAGTCAATGTTGCTGAATATATCTCCTGATAAGAGGGGGAATTGCTACATGCTCAGATTTAATTTAAGGGATACAAATGTGTATTTTGTTCCTTCTGAAAGACCAGATGAGGTATTTCAGAGGTATTTTCTTTCCCAAAAGAGGGATAAATATATCATACGTTGCTAAATTGCCTTTTTTTCTGTTGATTTTCTTAAAATAATTACACTGTGTATATGTTCAGATAGTCCTAGAGGATTTTTTTTAAATTGTTATTATTAATTCCAGTTCAACACTCAAATGAATCTATTCCTCATTAACAAATTTGTTAGCTGGCTTTACAAAATGCAGACTATTTATGTTTAAGTCAGACCCAAATTTTACAGTCCTGATTAAATGAGTCTTAACCGTGAGGAGATGATTTTCTTCATCATTGAGTCAAGAGTTCTGGTGTAAGTCGGATTTCAAAGGCAACGCTCAGAAAATGTCAGCCTGCTTGGGATTCTCACATATTTCAGACTTTATGTTTTGCACTTTTCAACTTAGAGAATACTACCACCAGAATTACTCTGCTGCACTTGTCTCACATAAAATTTTAATTTAGTTAAAGGTGAAACAAATAAGAAACTGAAATATTTATTTTTATTATTAAAGAGAACAAAGCAACCTTTGTGTTCGTATTTCCTCTTTTCCCATAATTTCAAGGAGGCAGATTCTTTCATGAAGAAATCATTCATGTTACCATTAGATTACATACTTTGCTTATAGCTATAAATTAAATATCAAGTACAAGTGAACTGCATTTTAAATATTAATTAGAAATTACATACCTACTGTACAATGGATGGCAGGAAGGGCTTGATGTTGACCTGACTGATTTAATTCCTTCTGGCTGACTTAATTACGCAACTTAAAATATTTTCTTATTTTTTGCATCTGGACAGTAAATCTCCATAAATTCTGCCTGTTTCATGAGATTAAGAAACATCACTATATATTAGTGAATTCAAAATGGCAGAGTATTACTGATTGACAGAGAAGACACTGTAGCTAGTTATTACCTTTGTCATTGATGAAATGGCCATTTCTGTGGAAAAAAAAAAAATTAAATATCCCAGAATCAATTCTGTTGTTCTTTTCTGCCTTTCTGCATTTGAAGAAAATTAAAATTTCATAACTCTTAATATCGAAGGCCATTTAAAATATGAACATAAACAATATTCCAGTACTCTTATCTATATATTTTTATCTACATTGAAGTAATTTGTACATGAAAATGAAATTGTGCACACCCATTTTTGTGGGAGGAATTTTTTTTCTTGGTTGGATATGGTTACAAGTGCAAGATATACAGGTTTACAGAATTCCAAAATGGAAACATTTTTAAAAGCAATAGACGGTATAAGGCAGTTTCTCTTTGTCTAATATTTTCTTTTGGGTTTTTTTTCCTTTAGAAAGTTTTGCAAGTCTTAGACAAACTCTGTAAAAAACATGGGTGTTGAAATACTTTTCACAGGCTGTAACTGTACATAAAATCTTGACATTTGTAAAAAAAAAATTTCTTTTAATCAGATTTGTATCAAAGATGTAGAGTTGTTCATTCCAAGATGAGTGACTATAATTAGATGGTTCCCTAACCAAATCCTCCTACTCCCCCAGCTTTTGATAAAACTGTAAGTTATTTACTCATAGAATAAGCCCTGTACCAAGCTAATGAGATGCACAATAAACGCATCATTAATTTATGCTAGATACTATTCTGTTCCTTTCATATCTATTGTTGTCATCCTCCCACAGCACTCAAGCTAACTCTAATTGATGGTTTCAATCAGCAAATTAAAAAACAATATACTCCATACAGAGTAAAACAACATGTTCTAGGAGAACACCACACTTTGTTATCTTTATGGTGCAGAATGAAAGACAAATTAGTTAAATAATGCTGTGCAAGTTTTTTTATTGCTTTTATGATAATAAGAAGATAGTCACTATTTGTTTTGATTGGATGGTACAAATCCATTGTCCTGCTACAAATTATTGATTTGGTTGAAAATCAGTAGTTGCCTGATTTAATACTTACAGGTGTTTCCTTCTGATAGTTTACATTTGCAATTTAAATTGCATTCAGAAAGCTTAAATGACTAATCCTCAACTTATAGGCACACTTCTCTATGGAAAATATAAATCCAGTGTCAAACATGTTTTTTTGTTCAATAAATTATTAGTGAAAAATTTTGTTACTTGTCATGGTAACCAGAGAAAGAATCACAAAGTTTTAGTAGGGGCAGGCGAAGTGTGTGGGGAGGAACAGGAAAATGGAGACATTTATAAGTTACTATAGTAAGTCTTAGACATCAACCCCAAGCTAATTTACTGGGTGGTGGGTTTTTTTTGGTCTATATAGAAAAATAATTTTATGCTCTTACAAGAAGGGCAGAAAAGGACCTGAAGTTTATTTTGGGCTAATCTGTGGTGCTGCCAGCTGGTGAGGGACAGAGTGAGCTCAGACATGCATGCCAATGCTGATATTTGCAATCACAAAATATTTATGCACTTACAAACAGGGAGAGGCTCCTTGTTGCTCAAGAGCAGAGGTAGGCAGGGATGACAGCACAAGGGGCCACCAAAAACAGAAGCACATCTCTTGAACTCAGAACTCACTCTGATGTTTCCTCTGATAGCTCCTGACCATCAGACATGGCCTCCAGTCCTCCCCTGTACTTCCCACCTACTCTCTTGAGAGCCCATAAGGACAAAGCAGAGGGATGGGTGCCTCTCTGCAGGTCCACACTGCTGCGGGGTCCTGAGGGCACCAAGAGGACCGTCAGCAGCATCAACTGCAGCTTCCCCCCCACCACCTCTGCTCCCTGGGTGCCATTTCACCTCAGCCCGGCTGCAGCACAAATATAAAGCATATTAAGTGTATTAAGCCCAATTTCCAGTTTTAACCGAAAGCATTATTTAAAAAACTCCTCTCCCATTAAACTGTACCTTCAATGAATAAAATTCCTGCTTTCTAAGAAATGATCCCTCCTGCAGTCCCAAACAAATGTGGCAGGGCATACAGGGAAAGAACTTTCTTTGCCCTTGAGTTTTGCAACTTCATTTTGAGCACAGTTCATCCTGTGCCTTGTACGCTCAGAACATCATCTGGGAAGGAAGCAGCTATTTTCCTTCCCCAGGTGGGTCTGTAACCACTCTGCACCTCTGAGCAGAATGTGTGTGATGGAGCATTCAGCCTGAGGGAGCCTGCAGAGAGGTGCAGCCAGTTATCTGTCCCGTTAGCCTACAGTGCTGTGAAGCACAGGAACACAATCTCTTGACCTTTTTTTCAAACACAAATTCAATGCCACATGCGTATAACCTGCTGAGTGCCATTACAACCAGACTCCATTGCTCCATTCAGCAGGTATGACCCCAAGAGCTGCAGGGGACCAAAAAGGGAGTAAAAAGCACAGTTGTTACCAACCTGAGTGTCCACCAAACCAACATGAGAGCTCTAGACTTACAAAAATAACCAGCAGCCAGCCAAGAGGTTTAAGCCAGCACCAGCAGGATGCCATTCAGAGGAACAAATGCCATTTCTTAAAAAACAGATCACAGACTGATGGACAGTCTATACCTACCCAGCCACACTGTGAGCAGCCACAGGCATTGATTCTTCTGTCAAAGTGTATCCAAGGAAAGGAGCTGCAAAGGGAAGAGCACTCTAAAGGCTTGCAGACAGAAGGTGGTCATTTCAGGTTGCTGCTATTGAGAGGAAGTATTGTGCATATGCCATTCACTTTTAGCACCCAATTAATATTTTAAAGACACTCAAGCGCCTCTTATAATTTTATTATTTTTCTCTTCTACTGATTTAATGCCCTCTTAGAACCTTGAAAATCCAATGTCTTTCCCTATTAATTTTGTCTTTCTCTATTTGACACACTCATTTATCTGAGTTTCTTAGCAAGGCTCAAATCAACGTGTTTTTCTTTCCCTCTCCCTTCCTTGTTTGGAATGCCTGGCTTGCTTCACATGCAGAAGATAAAATATCTTAAAGCAAACAGCACAGCACACTACAAAGAACTCAACAGCTTCATCTCTTAACTTCCCAAGAGATGATCAGGAGCAGAAGGATCTATCCCACAGCAAGGTACATCTGTAACAGCCGCCATGAAACAATGGGTAACGGAATAAAAGGATACTTACTGGTTTCAGATAGCATGGATCCAGACATATTATCATGAAAATTTAGATTGCAAACATCAAACAGGAAAGCACACAAAATCAGCCTAAGCAGCCTCAGGCTAGAAACGTAAAATCCAAAGCTACAGTCCTGAAATCCCTAACTCAGCACCTACCTAACTTGACAGTACTTAAAGCCTGGGTATATTCCATGCTGGACTTCCAAGCCATATTCTTTTAGAAGTTACTCCTGTTTCCTAGTCTGACAGATGGTTTCTACGCCCAGAGCTGCCTCACTTAAAAGGGATTGACACTTCAAGGCAAGCCAGTATGCAAGCAATCTCACCTGTGCCTATAAGGGCCAAATCCAATTCAGTCTTTCACTGTACAGTAAAAACACAACAGCTTGGATACTTAGGAGAGGGTCTGTTAGAAATCTACTTTGGCAAATAAATTACATGGTAAACCTCCCCTAGCAGACAATGATAAAGGCAATTCAAAGCAAAAGGCAAACAGGCTCTAACTGCCTTCAGGATGACTGCTTCTCTGCTGACAACTGCAGAAGCCTAGCTTAGAATCATTGAATCATAGAATAGTTTCATCTGGAAGAGGCCTTCAAGATCATCAAGTCCAACCTAATTCCTAGCCATATCAAAAACCACTAAACCATGTCCATAAGCACAACATCTAACCAGCAGTTAGCTTGCTAATTTTGCTGGCTAAATTAAATGCCTGTATTAAAATGCTCATGTTGAGTGATATGAACAGTTCCCCTTTGTCCTAAAATGCAAGGAGATGGTGAAAATAGCATTCAGTAACCTTTCATTCAGTAACTCAGGCCGTCCTCTCTGGGCTGTTTACATCTTGTAGCCACTGATGGCTGAATGTAAATTGCACAAATGCGGCTGTAAGCAGAGAATAGCTGCTAATACTCCTGCTTCTGCAGGCATGCTTAAGGAATATGAGTCACGGTCTTATTTGTGCTATCTCTCTTCTTGTGACTATTGAATCCTTTTCTACGTAGTGGATCAGTTTCAAGGGCAAAGTTAAGATTGCTGGTGAGATTGCAGCCCCACTTGGGTTACTTTATGATTCAAGTCACTTTCCTGCTGCTAAAGAGAATATGTATGAAGCGAAGCAGCAGATTTACGACTATCACTTCTGTCCAGCTCTGTTTTAGAAACACACACATACTCAGTTCTTAAGAGAGGATGATTAGAAACACTTACCATTAAGAAATATTTCTTTAGAGTGGAGGTGGTGCAAATGGAAATACCTGCACACAGGTCTGAGTACCATGGTAAAGAATAAGTGGGTGGGATTTCAGGAAAGTAATTTAATGGTCATTTCCTGATTATCAGTTAAGCAGTTCACTGTTCTCGGTCTGTGATGTCTGGATGAATTTTGAGCAATGTAACTCTCCACAAAATGCACAGGATCATAGATAAGTCACCCAAGGATCTGTTTGCAGCATGTACCATGCAGATATTCATATTCTTTATCAAATAAAGATCATCTTCTATGTAACCTTTGATCTCCTCTAGACCCTGAGATCCAAGTATAGCTATCCTGACATCATATAAATAGACTTGATTAACAATTTAACATACCTCAAGGAGGTGGCAGAATTATGGCTTATACTCCAGTGCAGTAAGGAAAGAATCCTTCACACTTGTATTTGGTTTAACCTTCCCATGGAAAAAAAGCCTGCCTGCTTACCTTTGTTTTACAACCCAGGTAGGATCATCAAGCATCATACCCTCTTACCCTAATAAAATTACTCCACTATCTTTAAAAGTCAAACTCACAAATAAACTAACTGTTCCCCATTTCTCTTTCTATTTATTAAATCATTAAAGAAGGTGTTGGTATTATCATCTAATATTCCTTTTTCCCAATGCCTACATTAAAGAAGGATTTGAATATGTGCCATAGTGTTAAATGTAACCCAATAATTATTTCAAATATCTTTTCTATAATAGACTTTGTTCCTGAAAATTAAACTTTTTGAAATAAAACTCCTACAAAACCCTATTACTGTTTCTTTTCCCTAAGATATTTCTAAGTAGTTAGCATTTCTCTCTGTTCCTTATCTATCACCTACTTTTAAAAGCCATTATAAACTTTTAAATGTTTTTAAAATAGTTGTCTCATTTTTCATAATTTTTCCTTATATAATATGTTCTCTTTATGTGCATAAATTGTACCAGCCGCTGTTGTTGGGAAGGATCTTTGTGCAGTACTTTGTTCTTGCCCTTCTACTTATAAATAAGAATATGCCTCTGCAGAACTGTGTTGGTCTTTGGGAATAAACTATCCTTCCAAAAAGTGAAGCCTGTGCTGACAGTCATACACATTTAAACCATCAGTATTCCAATAGAAAGGTGACGGGAGAGAAGCCACAAGTAACTATGTTTCATAAGCACATAGACTGAATTTTTGGCTGTGGCCTTCACTACCCATTGGTATATTTCTTTGCAGAAGGATAATGTTTTTTAAATGATGATTGTCCAATCTTAAATGGACTAATTCAGAATTTCTGCTTAGCATAACAGTTTATTCTAAGTGAATAAACAGACAGGTTAGTTCCTATCTTTCTATTACTTTCTTGAATAGATCTGAAAAGTCCTCACCTCATTAATACTCTTCCAGCAATACAAGAAGGTACAGATGTCCCCTGAAAATATCCCATATTAAAATATCATGTAAGAAGTGGAGTAGCAAAGGATAAGCATCAGCAGGACGCATATATCCTAACAGCTGAGCACTCTCTCATGTATCCTGTGGGTTTTTTTGCCTCTAGAATCATATTCCATTAGCCCACATATTTACTTCAGCCAACTTACTTCAAACCACAACTAGGAAAGCAGTGATGTTAATAGGAATTAATTTTTATCCTGAAAGACACAACAGAATGAGATTTTTATTTGTTCCTGTATTCAGATGGACACTTGAGAATACAGAGTTTCATTTTTAAATAAAACAAAACAAACAAAACCTCTGTCAACTGTGGAGCTAATGAAGCCTAGTCTGACACCGATCACTGCCCTCAGGGTCTTCTCAGAACACCACAATAAATCCTGACTCTTACCATCATCACACATAAGCCCACAGATAAGACAGCAAGCTGGCTGCTGCCACACAGGATGTGTAATGTGTAACATGTCAGTGCTACCAGACTTTCCTTCACCAGACATGGTAACATTTTTATCTTTACATTCCATTTACCAGTTCTGAGGGAAAACAAACAAACAAAAGGTTAAGAATGTTAAGACTTCAATCCATCTTTCTAATCTGATTGAAACTGTCTGGATAGGTTCAAAAGTTACTGGAGAAAGTGATTCACAGACAGAGGGGTCTTAAACCATCATTTCCTTAAGAAACTCAGTTTAAAAAGTTTTAGAGAGATAAAGAAAACAGTTTGAAATGTGACTACATGCACACTGAGACCTTAAAAGAAAGAGACAACTCATGTCTTTTGAAGCTGTTACATGTTTGAATTCTATATTTAGTCAAGAGTAGGCCTATTAAAAATATTTTAGGAATGGCAATACTAAATACAGTACAAGAACATGTCTGCAAAATCAGACTATTTTGCTTGACAAGCAGCTTCACCAGCTCAGAGAGGAAGGATTCCAAAGCAGCCGTTGCTTACAGAGGCTAGGTATTGATGAAGTTTCTCATAAATCTAGCTTATGCCTTCTCACTCAGGAAAGGGATTACATTTCTACTGCAGGTAGTATTCTGCTACATATTATGCCCTTCCAGTACAAAAGAGTACAAAAACCATCATGTAAAGGCTTTAAGATACACTATGCTTGGTTTTCTTCTTAACTAGCACCCTGTTTATAAAGATCCAATTAGTCCAGAGGTCTTATTTGCAGACATTAACTCAACAAATAACAGGACAGATACACTTTCATGTGACTTAGGCAAGCAACACGAATATCTCATTCTGCAAATTACACTCAGAGGAACACTTGCAAAATTCTACAAGCCTAATGTTATTGTAAGATTATTTGATGGACTACATAAAACACACACATCCATATAAAAAAAATCATTAGCAGGTCATGGATAATTCACAGATAGAAAAACTGATTAAATCCCAAAGCAGTTACATACAATGAATGGGTTGACCTGCTCTATTCAGCACAGGCATATTGAAGAAGTCAAGTATATCGGCTCTTGCCTGACAATTCATAGATCTTTGCATATATTATTCCAACTATTCCATAGATTAGAGTAAGAAAAAGATGTTAAGTTAACAAGCCGCTTCTAAAAAATCCAGCAATTATAGTGATTCGTAAGGCAAAATCTGAAAATCCTTCACAGGTTCCATTAAAATTTACGTTCAACCTTTTCTTGAATAAGCTATGGAACACAAAGGCAATGGTGTTCTATATTTTTATTGGAAAAGTGTCTTCGCTCTTTCAGAAAAATAGTTTACAGGTGCTCATTTGATTCTCTAGACAAATAAATTATTACAGGGTTATTTAGAGTCCTGTTCCAGTAGAGTTACTCCATGTGCAAATGCATATTGATTTCAGTGGAACCTCTATTACACTATCTGCTATGAAGTCTTATTTCTTTCTCGTTTAAAATCCTCACTGCTGTGTTTGCTCATTTCATTTTACTATTGGTTCAAATTGTTGTGGTATTAGAACTAACATATCCAGGGTAAATACATGAAATGAGACTACAAATCAGAACACTAATGATAAAGACAGTCACTCAGGAAGGGAAGGCTTACCTGTTTTCCTTGAAAAGTTCTAGGTATAAAGAAACCTAATCAATAAATGACACAATCTTTCTTAACTCTAATATACCATATAATCTTATTTGTATCCATTGTTTTTACAGAAACCTGCTTGCAATGTAAACTTATCTTTACTTAATAATTAAAATTAGTTAAAACCAAAATTGACTACTTAGAGGTACAAGGACTGATTATGTTAATTTAAATTATAAATGCTTTTTCTTCAGTGTGATCTTATATTTTTAAGTCTTTTAGACAACCATGCTTCAAGCACATTTGGTATGGAGTATATGAACTGATAACTTTCATATGGTAATAAGTTTCCAATTTCTTTTTTTTTTTTTTCTTTTTTAACTGAAAGCGTTTATCTTTTATTCATTACATAATCCTCTTTACATACAATGTCTGTACAAAATATCAGTAATAATCTGTTTCATCCTTTTGATCGTTTGAGAATTTTACGCAGACCAAAATTTGATTTTCATCTTTTCTGGCTGCAAAGCTTTCCATATTTCGCTTGGTTCATTTGCTGCTCACACCCAAAACGGGAAACTTTGATGTAAACACATGCAGGCCCTGATTCAGTAAAAATACTTACAGCACCTGTATTTAAGGCTGACTGCGGCATAAGTGTTCCTACATGAGTGCTTAAAGCTAGGCAAGGGCTTATGTGCTTTGCTGCATCTTAAGGAAACTTGATTTTATATTCAAGGCATTACAGATCGTCATATGACTATGCTCTGAGATGATACCACGTTAATAATCAACTAGGTTCCATGTATATGAAAAGAGTTCACTGAAGAATCAGCTCTTTATATATCATCTGCAGGCTATTTACAATCAAACATGTAGAAATTTTTTTTAACCTTTCATACAGTAAAATTAAGAGTGTCACTAGTTACAATTTAACACATTCAGAATAAGCCTACTTGCTATCTGCTGGACACTGGGATACTCTAGCTGTTCAAATGGATGCTTCAGGCTCTGTGAAGATATGGGATTTAACTTGTCTCACTGCAGACATACATAGATAAGCCAGTCAATTATTTCTTCTTTGTACTTACTGAGGGAATGGATGTTTCTACAGAATTATTTATATCATCAAATGTATACTGTGATATATATATTTTTATACCATCAAATATGTACAACATATCCCCTAAACCATGTTTCTGCTTCTCTCTGCTGACCACAGCAGGTCTCCAAGGCCACGCTAGTTAACACCACGACACTGTGCATGACTCTCACTCTGCTGGGAGTTTCTCAACATTCTCAAGTGTTTTCCTTAAGGTATTTTTTATATTTTTTCCACACTTCAGAGCACCTATGTTCTGATGGAGGAGACTCCATTAAAATGAGAGACATCTGAAGTGGTACTTTGCAGTAGTTTCCCTGGGAGCATTAGGCCCTAAAAGACAAAACTTCCAGAGATGCAATGCACTTTGCATCTGTCATTGGCAGATTATTGCATGTCCTGTAAGTGCCTGCACAAAGGAATCCCCTCAGTGTATTAGCAAATGCAATGCTAACTTTTCTTAAGAGAGACGATGCATTAAATTCTCTTAAAAGAGACAATGCATTACATTGTAGAAATCAACAGATCTTCACACCACCAAAAAAAAAAAAACTAAACCCCAAAACAACTCCAACAAAAACAAACCACAAAAAAAACCCACACTTCTTTGGACAAGTATTGACAAAGCAGAAAAAAAAGCTAAAAAAGAGCAATAATGCAAATAAATGAGCCCAAGAATACTACTAGAATACAGCAACATGTGACACAAACTCAGAAAGTTATATTTCTAGGGAGGAATCCATTAGTCGAAACCTTTATGAGAACTCTTGAACATGCCAAAAACTCTACTGCTGATGGAAAAAGCATAATCTGTAGTCCAGATAAAATGATCAAACTATTACCACTAGTACAAATGCTGGAACGCTATCTGGTTCATCATCCAGTAGTCTATTACCAGCTCTCTTTCAGAAAAGACTCCGAGTAACATTTCACTAAAAAAGAACAGAATTGCACTGTGTACAAAGTAGTTTTGCTAGATGCTAGATGGGCATGTAAACACATCAGAGGTTTCCTAACTGCTCGTTATGTGGATGGTAATTCGTCTGACAGTTCTAATGGAGTGACCACAGCTTTTGCACTCCATTTCCAGGCAGAAACAGTTCACAAAGATAAGGTCACTCTCCAAGAACTGAAATGTCAGACAAATCACCATCCAACGTGCAAACTGTGTCTCTAAAGGCAGCTGGTGTGATTTGTGACTTTGGGGTTTATTTTTTATTGTTCATATTCCGGACAAAATCACTGCAGAGCTTATTTGTTCCAGAGCCTGCACAGCCAGGACTCCAGCATGGGGTACTCATAGAAGGCATGACCACCAAATGCGCTGCTCTTTTGTTCACAGAACAACACCTTCCAGAGGTCAAAGGAAAATAAGTCTGATAAGCTGTTGCCAAGTTATAGTTCACCACAGAGATGGCTGACTGAATGGGGCAAAGTCAAAGATCTGTTTGAAGCTTGGATCATCCAGTACATCCTCCACAGCCAGTTGCTCAAATAAAGCACACAAAAAGAAAAAATGCAGTGCCTGCAAGCAGCTTAAGAGATTGAAAAGGAAATTTAGAGCTGTTTGTTGACAACAAGAATGCTTCACTGAAAGTTCGGGTTATATGCATTTGTTTTGGTTTTTTTTTCTTAAACATGCAAACCCAATTTTTATTCACCTTCTCCCAAAATTAAAGTGGTTACTAATATGGCTATTTAAATCTCTTTTTAGAATAGGCCATTATGCATCTTCCATCACATACTAAAAATTCCTATAAAACTGTACTAAAATCTAAACTTTTATAGGAATTTAGGTAATATTCTACCATCTGTCCTACTTTTTAATTCCTTTTTACATGTAGGAATGAGACTTAGGTTAGGGAGCCTGAGTTCTGCACATATATCATTACAAAACTTATGTACATAAGAAAGCCCAACAGGAAACAGCATGGAAGGTCATCTACATTAGCAAAGAGTGAAATACAACTGATGAAGACATCATCAGCTATGTCACCTTCATAATTCACTGCATAATCCTGTTTTTCCTATATCTAAAAGGCAAAACATATAGTCTCCAGAATAATTTTTGCAAACCCCTGTATACCCACGATCAATAACTTGCACTGCTTCATTTTGTATGTTGTAAGCATTTCAGCCACAAAACTCACTTACATAGGGGGATGCAGTTTTACATAAATGGATTGCAAATCTAAAATATTCCTGTGTATGGTCTTTTATTCGAGTTACTGATGACAAAAAATCTACTCTTAAGTAAGGAGGAGGCACATAGTTTATAATCCCACCTTTGTAGTTTTGGCCAAAGTTGGGCTCCATCCAGGTCATTAGCAGTAAAACATTACCAGGACATCTGAATTAAGAGCACACCCACAGGCAGAAACTGCAGGGTTCAGTAGCTGCAGAGCAGGAGCTTAGTCGCTGTCAGCAATGTCTATTTCATGCTCCCAAGTGCAGTATGGTTGGTATTTATGCAACTGGAAATATAAAATAAAATAAATCATTCTTCTCCTTTCTAGCATTTAGGAAAAAAAAATAGAATAAACTGGCAACAGTAGGAAATATTTCTGAATCTGGCCTAATTCTGTCTATTCAACAGACAGATCAAAAAAAGGCTAGTTGTGCCTTTAAAGCTGGTACTGATGTTATCGTCCAGTGCTCACTTAATTGGGTCACACATGGCTGTACAGACTGACAAAGATAATTTGGTTACACATAGATTGTTCTGATTTGCCCCTCTTGTACTTGTAGAGAATATTCCTGTAAAGGTCGCTATATTATTGCACGATTATTAGGTGCATCAGTACCTCCTTCAGCGAAGTGGCTAACATTATCTGGTGGATTCTTTCTCAAATTGCCTGAATTTAATATCTTCCCATGGAGGCAGAAGCCAGACAGTATCTGAATTCGTCACAACTATGAACAGCTCTTTAGCTTTGTAAAGCTCTGGGACGGAAATCCAATTTTTACATTACAGGCAAATGGAGCTGACCAACCCCATACCACAAAGGATACCTGTGCCTTAACTGAAAACTGACCCTCTTTTTTTCACATGCAAGCCAAGTACCTTAGCCTCTAGGTCATCCTTCCAAGTGCAAAGATAACGGCATATTAATTAAATAACAACTATCAGATGTGAAAGTCTTCCTTATGCAGCCATCTCTGAGATTACTACGTTTAAAATACTCTGCGTCCCTCTACTCTCCAGAGAAAAGTAACTTAAATATATTATCTCATCACATCCACAGTCATCTTTTTCCATTACCATTTTAAGGGGCTTTAGCAAATGGAGGATAGATGGGAGAAAGTGTGTGTTAAGACTAAAAATGTTTTTGTGAGGGTTTAGATAAACACTGAATAAGGATCTCTTCTCAATGCATTCAATATTGATGTGCTATTAAAGAATGTTTTTCTCCCCTTCTTTTATACTTTGATACTTGAACCTGTTAATAAACTAGCACATTTCAATTCCAACAAAGTTACTTAATGTGGTCTGAAGTAATGTAATGATTTCCAGTGTGTGTTAAATAGTCATCTTTAAATAAGGCTTTTTCAAGAAGCGGATATTTTTGGTTCAAATCCACCCTGTCAAAATCAAGCACAAGTCTCCTATATCTGAATAAAAAGTTGAAGCCATATGAACTATTAAAAAACACACAAGTCCAAAATAAATCTTGTGTAAATTGTTACAGCATAAATCTACAAAAATCAGGTCATGCCTACTGGAATATTTCACTGTTCCCAATGTAGTAACTGAGAACAGCCTGAAGTCTGCACTGAGTTGTACCATGATCTCTAGTCCAGAAAAGCAGATCTAGCTTCGAGTCTGAATGCAAAGGTCCTTCATGATGAATCTTTCACCTGACAGTTTCATCCATGCACAGGAAAATCTTGCCTTAAACCAGATTTTCAGCTGTTCTGTGAAGGAAAGTTAGTGAAGAATATCTACTGAAAATCAGAGTCCTCCGTGCAAGCAAATGTGACAAGGACACCAACATCTCACTTTACTAGTACATACAGGAGGATTTAATCAAGGAGTTGGTCTTTTCAGTTGTCTTTTTCTTTCACTAATTCACCTGATTTTTCAAGTGTCAATCAATAGGTCAATCCCCAAGCACAGTTTTAACAGTTGGGGTAATTCAGCTTCTTGGAACTGTTTATGTATACATGTTTAAGTCCTGGTGTTTTGCTTTAGGAGTTAGTGCACTCTAACAGCAATTACTGTATACATTTAGATACTGTCCATGTCATATAAAAATAGTTGTTACCTGGAAAAGGAAAAACTGTGAGAAAATTTTGAATCACAGAAGGGATCCCACTTCACTATTAGCCATGAAAAAAGCAGAAGTGTGCTCTACACTAGTTGCATTCTGGTTTAATCTATCTATAAAATACTATAATATAATTGGAGAGAAAAAAAACACCTCTGCCTAACTAAAAGCAAACTTGCTTAGAATAATTGAATTGAATTTCCATCCAATCTCACTACCGGGTATGCTCAGTGTAATTTATGAGCATTTCATTTTGAAATATTTATTGCAATTTTTAAAGGTGGATTGGTAAAGATCACTTCAGCTCTCCACATTACTTCTCTAATGCTCATGCTTTAATTGAGTTTATCCATCAATGTCGTATACTGTTTGGAGAATGGGTGCAGGGCTAGAACTCTTAGCACTACGTATGGAAAGGACTTTGATTTAATTAACAATAGTATCTCTGTAGAGAAGTTAAAGGCTATATTCATTCCGTTCTAATAAATTGGATTCAGGCTCTTTGCTTGGAAAGAGAGTGGTGAATGATATTCAGGTCTATTTCTTAGAAGTGGCAAGACATGAAACACTGATAGGTTGCAAAATGGTAGTAAATTCAAACCATTCTAAGAAAAATAAATTATTACCTCATCTTATTAGAAACATACCAACAGTGCTCTACTACATATTTGTTCATGAAACTCTATTGCTTCCTTGTTTCTCTGTTTGTTTCACCTGCCAGGATGAAAATTTAGTTTCAAAAACAATATGGCAAATAAAGATATGGACTTCCGCCTTGAATGCGCAAGAATTTTTTTTCTGGTTTTGTCTTGCCAATCAACTCACTGAAAAGACTGAGTTACTCACTCACATGAGATACGCATTCAAAAGAGACTTAAGATACTTTGAACGCATGTTGATATTGACAAATAAGTCTCATTCAGCTTCATGGTTTTCAACACATCTTAATTTCTTTTCCATTTTGTAAATCCCACTGAGCATCTTTAAAGTAACAACCAAATAAATTTGTTTTTTTTTTAAAAAAAAAAAATTCCGATTAATGCAAGAAACACAGAGTTGAGCTTAGACCATGAAATGGAGATAATGCTCACTTAAGTCCTCCCTAAATACAGTTAAACCACAGCACCAGAAGTGTTTTCCAATATTTGATTAAGGTACAGAATGCAACATTAAACAGATGCATGTGTCCTCTGCTGTTTATAGCAACTTCTAGCCTAGTGTGTCAGAGGCAGTAACAACACCTGACAGAAGTAGCAGTAACATTGCTTGTTCTCATTATAATCCATAAATCTTATGTTTTAATGTCAAACAACAAGAATCAAGAACCTTATAGAAAGGTAAATGGAATGTGCTCTTTCTGAAGTAGAAATACACTAATCAGTACCAAAAGGGAGGGCTGGTGATGCTAAACAGAACATGGGACCTGTGAAAAGAGTGAGAACCACTGATAAACACCTCAGCAAAAGCTGAGAGGAGATTCTCTGAAGTATTGATTCCATCTTTTATCTTCCTAGGCTATGTGAGCAAGCAAATAAACAGCAGGACAACATCAAAACCAAAACTATTCAATAGGGAGGACAAAGATCAAAGTCGTCTAGAATGTATTTTATCATTGTTTCCTGTGGGTAAGTACTGTTAATCGAAAGCACAACACAAATGCATGAAAGCAAAGCAAGAGTCATGCATTTTGTATTAAAGACCATACATAACATCTAATTAGAGCAGCTAACAACATGCCAGCTTAAGTTTAAAGACAAAAAAAAAGTGTTGTTATTACATGCAGAGGTTTAATCTAACAATTAGTAATTCTACTGCATTTTAGAGCACTTCAGGCTGAATCCCCTGTGTGGGGTTTGTTCAGCTTTGTTGAAGTTTTGTTTGTTTACTTGTGGAAAGAAAAAGAATAGGTCATAAGCTGCCACCATCAATAAGCAAGGATGATTAGCTGCCTCTTTACTAAATATGATAACATTTCCCCTAGCACAGAAACATTATTTGAATTGAGTGGTCATATGAATAATCTTAAATTCTAGCTGAGGCAGTGCTTGGTTCCAAGTAGCTGTAATGAAGTAACAAACACCACCAAATAACTACCCGCTTATGCAAGGTAAAGCCAGATCTGTCTCCAGAAAAAAAATGAGGTAACCCCTATAGTGCATTTAACTGTCATCAGGCTAAAAACAGGGAAGAATAATCACTATTTTCTGTAACATTCCACAGACTCACTCTTCTATGAGGAAGGCACACACATAAATACGAATCTATTTCATTGTATGAAACCAAGGAATGTTTAATATCTCAAGAATCATATTGTAGACTGTTCTTGATATCCTGTATATAGAAATGTAATAATAGGACAGAAATTCCTATTAATAAATTGTAAGCATCCCTTACTGTCAAAGTTTGTTTACCTTACTGTTGTCTGCACACATCTTCCCACTTTTTGAAGATTTTCAATGAAGCATTTATTCTGATAAGAAACAGAGACAGAAGAGCATCAGAAATATTTAGCTTTTTAAATAAATGTTCTGTGATTCAGGAAGGAAGGAAAAGATTAAGATCATTAATACACCTTTAGGGAAGATTTTCAGATAACGTAAACTGTAAAAGTCATTAATGGGTCTATAACAAGTAACATCAACCAGAAATCTTCTCTGTTCACATGTTTGTAGTTCAACCATTCTCAACTATTAAAAACCTACAGTTCACCTAATTTTTAAGTGAAGATACAGCTCCCCTCAAAGTTTTTTTACACTAATAGAATCTTGTAGAACATATATTGACAGTTCTTCAGCTTTTCCTAATTTGTAGTTTCCTTGGAAACAATCCACAGATCCTCATCCCATGAATGACTGACTGATCACAGGTCAAAAAAAGCCCAATCTCTGATAACCAACTGTAACTACTGTTTGGAAAACTTTTATTTCAGTTCACTCCTTTATGCCCCCATGACTCTGGCCTGTAGATGTTTTTCAAGTTTTATTATTCTTTACATAACTCATTTTCACATAAAAGGAAGTTAGAAAAAATAAGCTTCTGGAAGGTTCAAATAATTATTACTATTTTTCTTAATGAAAAACTGAGGATGAAACACAAGAACAGGCTGCCCAAAGAAGTTGTGGAATTGCCATCCCTGAGGATACATAAAGCTCCACTGCACATGACCACATGGGACCTGCTTTGAGATGGAGATTGGACTATATGACTTCAGGAAGTCCCTTCCAACCCACATGATTTTGTGACTGTGGTGGAGGTGACATTACAGAGGTGTGTTAGACCATACTAGGCATTCGGCAACCGTGTGCATTTCAACCATAATTTTCTATCTATCTTCAAGCTTCCATGGCTTTACCCATTAGAATATTTGTGCAGTCCCATTGCTATACTTTTACACATTCACCCAACCCAAACTTCTTCCAGAGTAACAGCCATATTAAGTGCTCTTCTATGCTAAATTTCTTTTGAGCAACTCCTGTGTGTATCATTGTCCAGCACTAGAACTCAATGCCGCTGTAGGTCACAGAGACCATACTAGGAACAGGTAGATGATCATCCAATTACTGGAAATAGTGGTAATTCTAAAAGACTTAGTGCAGCTGCCCAGAAAACAAAGCCTGTTTCCTGAGGGCTGAACAATTTTGGGTTCATTCTTTATGGTTCTGCTCAAATTCTTAAGGTAACAGAGGAGGACTAGGAATAGCCCACAGAAACTTACAGAAAGTAGTCCTAGAAATAGGAAAACAAGTTAATATGATGCCAATGAAGCTTACAATTGCAGTACTTCTAAGCACAAAACAGCAGAAATTTATCACAAGTATTGCATCACATTTATTCACACCCATATCATCTTACTTAGACCAGTATCATCATCTTTGCAGTCCAGATAGTCCTAAGACATGGCAGCCACAATACAGCACCTGTTTGACTTTGAGTATTAATTTAGGAATTGCTTTGTTTTGTCTTCTTTGTTATTTGGTTTGAGTTTTTTGTTGCTTTTTTTTTTTTTTTGGTTCGTTGGCTGGGTTTTGGTTTTGTTTTCATGCAGTTCTATAGTAATGAAGTAGGTCATTTTGCATCTAAAAGAAACAGTATGACTTAGGGTTGACATAATGCTGAGCACTCATGAACTATCACCATGGCCAGTCATTGCTGCTTCTGCTTCTTTTTTAACTAAAAGTAGCTTAGAACATGAAAGTCACAAGCTATGTAAATTCAACCTTATTTAAAGTTGGATAAAACAGATTCTTTGCTTTCTGGAATATAATGCCATGTTCTTTTTGAATTATTTGAATTCTTTGATCCTCAATGTAGTTTTGCATTTGCTCAGTGACAGTTACATACCTTATTATTGACTATTGCATCAGTCTTAGTTTCACTTGTAAACAATATGAGTGTAATTTTAAGTTTTCTTTCAAGGAAAAAAAAAAAAAAAAGAACATCAGGCTATCTCCCAGACAAATCCAATTAAAATTTTTGCTTTGAATATTAAAGTTGATAACAATGTACTGAGATGAATCAATTCTCATCCTTCTAACAGAAACAATAATTACAGCATTGATACCATATAATACTGCTGTTTCAATTGACATGCCCTTTTTTTATAGGTACATGTCTACAAAACATATGGATATAAATCTGTCATGGTTTAGGGTCAGGGCGGCCCTATAGACAATCATCAATACCTTTCTGCTGTTAGCAAGTAGTATGGCTTAACATCCTATGGCGTCTATCTGTAGTAGCTGGTCTATCTGAAAGAAAATAACAGCTTATCAACTTGCTGAGTTAGATCAAGCAGTGCTATATAATTCAAAGTTCCATGTGGATATCAGTGTGGTTCAACATGATAGGATTTTTCTCCTTTTTTACTGTTTTCACAAAAAAGTAGGAAATTTCACACTAAATAATTGTGTTAAAGGTTAAGACTGAAAAGCAAAGTGCTCCAAAAGCTAATAAAAAATGGAACAAAAAAAAAAGGTGTACTTCAGGAAGTACTACATGAATACTAAGGCTGAGGGAAAACTGGACCAAGTTTGATACTCAAAATTAGGGAAAACTTTCTACTTACAATTTTCTTCTGCACTAAAAATGGAATAAAGGGGAAGAAAGGAAACTCTTAAGATTGCTGCAAAGATAAATTTCTTAGTGCTTGTGAAGCAGTTCAATACTACAGCTAAAGCATATAACAAAGGAGCACATACGGAAATTAGTAATTTTGTACTCTGCAGGGTTTGGACGGCAAAGTAAATAAGGGTATGTACCATATGATTGTGCAGAAGCAAATGTTGAACAGTTAACCCCATGGTGATCATGTACATCTGAGTATAAGTGCATATATCAACTATATATATATATACACACACACACACACAGAGTCAGAGGCAGAGGTCGGGAGGGGGGGAGGAGGGGCTGCAGGGAAAGAAAAAAAAGCAACTGTATGTGAGTTGTTTGTTAATAAAACCTTTCCAACTATACATTGATGGAGGAGCTGAATAAAATTTCTACAGATTTCCCACATTCTCACATTTGAAAACGTGATATTCTCTTTTTCTTTATATGCTTCTCTGGGATACACACATGTAAATTAACACAAAACTTGAATTATTTTTCAACATCCTTTGATACACAGGAAATATTTTCCCAAAATACTTTTCCTTTGGTTATGACGCTTTTAAAGATATATATGGAATATATATGCACTTGAACCATTTTGATAACTTTATTTTACATAATTCAAATAATGAAATTTGATGTAAGTATTTGATTTTACTTTTTTTTGCCTATGTACTCAAGCTGAATTTAGTAACATCTTCTATTTAGGTATCAAAAAATTTTCATGTGCTTTTTAATGTACCCAGTTAAATAGTATGACAACGTAAAATTAGGCATTCCTCTTCCTATGTTTGATTCTGAAATAATTCACCATCGATAAGCATAAGTCTTCCTTGTGTCTACCACTGAACAACTGTAAAATTCAACTCTGAAAGCTCAAATACACAATTTCTGAAAAGCTGAAGTATAAGAATAGTAAAAGTATATGACATCTGCTTCCCACAAAAAGGGATATGAGAAGATGATCCCTTCCTTCTATAGGTCATTTTGACACAATGCCTTAATTCCTTAGTAACACTTTCAGAGGCGTACAGAAATCTCCAGACTACTTAAACATTATGTGAGACCCTGCATTGCTGAACCTTGACCTAGTCTGTTCCAACTATGGGACTTGCTACGTGCAAGATCAGCTATAGAAAGTGGCCTTGGAGCCCAAGATAAGTAACAGTGCAAGGCATACAAGTCACCAAATCCCCATAGAAGATCTGCATAAGCCCCAAGTGATGTGGAAAGACCTACCCTGGATTTTCTCACAGAGATGAATTTCACTCCAAGAGGAAACATTGCCTTGAGCAGTGACAATCAGAAAGATAGCTCTCAAAACAATTTTGTATAAAAGATATTTCATCCTTATTTTACTTACAGACCTTTAAAAATTTCTGTCTTTGGACTCATTCTTATGTATACACTTCCCATTTCTTAAATCAAAACAGAGTTTTTTCATGGGTTTTCCTCAGTAAATTTCCCTCCTCTGAAGACTCGCTTCACCCCTCAGGAACTACAACAAAAGCTCATAACAGCATAGTGCAAACTTTTAAAACTATTATTTAGATTGTTTAGGAGAACAGTCTGAGTTATAAGAAACCTAAGTCTTAGGAAGCCTTTGGGTGCATTCCAATTCTAGACTTGTTGCTGTAGAAGTCCAGGTTTCACTCCCAGAGAATGCAATAAGACAGAAACATCTAAGTATACAAGGCAACAACATCCCAACCAGAATTAATACAGAGAGAAAAATAAAAAGCAGTCTTCAGTACATGAAGAAGCTAGGAAGTGCTGTCTGTGTTTGGCTCTCATGCTGACACAGCTTCTGCTTACAATATTTCGTAAATATTTGCTTTTACTTCTGTGCTACAGTAAAGTGGAAACCCAGGTTGTTACTAAAATGTCACTAAGCAGTGTTTCTGAGGATATACATTTGAAAGCTGTGTCTAAAGGTACGACTGATTCAGCTGACCTTTCCATACTGCTGTGAATACAGATTTGTAATGGCTAATGCAGGAAGCTACTGCATGTGTCATACCATACTCTACTCGCTTTAACGTTCTAGTGTACGTATGTTTAAAAGTACCAAAATGTCAGTAATAGAAAAAAATAAATGCACCTAAAAACTTTGACTATAATAAAACCTATGAGATTTTTCATTTGCTTTCACCTGAAGAACACAGGTCAAAAGATTAAACCAAAGTCCTCTAGGCTTGTAAATGGCCAAGAAGGACCTTAGAAAATGAGGACATATGCACGCCTAGCAGGTGTCTATGTCAAAGAATGCAGAGCAAGTTACAGCTAATACCTAACACAACTTTCAATGAGCTGGCCCTGAGCCAATTCAGGCTTCTGGTTTATGCTGTAGCATGTAAAACATTATCCTCTATTGCCAAGAACAACTGGAAAGCAGCAGGCAAACCAGTAAAATGTCACATGGCAAGAGGATGGGAACATCAGTCTTCTATAAGAGAACTATCTAATGGAATAGATACTCTTGATTGAGATTTCTGCTTTCTTTCCTGCGCTGAAGAAGTAGAGAAAGTGCAGGGTCAAGCTGCAACTGTTGCATTGGCACTTTGGAAATCAGAACAGAGCTCTAAAACTTTTGGACTGAATCATAAAATTATTTCAGTGAAACAATTTAAGAGCCTGATACTGCTCTCAGATAACTCAGCAACAAAGTTATTGTTTTCCTATATAAGGCAATCAATCAAAATTTTAGTTATTACTTTTATTTATCTACTATTATTTTCATTTATCTACTCCAAATTCGTGTTCACCAAGGAAGAGTTCCCATGTGGTCATCCACATATAATGCAGTGATTCAACTAAGTTTTTCTCCATAGTCTTAACTTTCCAACCAAAAAAATATGTACTAAAACTTTTCTGCCTTGATAGCACATCAGTCCTGAGTACATACAGAGTTGGGATACGCATAAGAAAATTAACTTTGTGATATTCACTCACTGGTGCTGAGTACTAAAGTGGAACATTGATTTCACTAGGCCATTATCATATATTTAATGTTAGTTGGTAGTCATCCCTTCACAGGAAGATACAAAACATTGCACAGTGAAACAACTTCATCAATCTGACCCTGTTAAACGAACACCTTCAGAATGCAAGCTCTTGAAAATGTCTCTGAGAGACAACTTCCTTCTCCCAAAACTGAAAATCCAGTTTGAAAAATATACCTGGTTACTATTCCCTGTACATATGATACAATCATTTAGGTTTTAGTTACTACATCTTGAAATGTAAGAAATCCATCTTTTTGCTAAAGAGCAAGCATGATGAAAGTTTCAAGATTAAGGAAAACCAGACTACTATGTAAAACTGTTTGCAGCTTCTGTGGACTACCCCAGATCAGTCCAAGGGTTCATCACGGAATTGTAGCTGAGGCACCCCATCTTCTCTCACACACTAACCCAGGGTGATAGCCAAGCTTACACAGCCCACAGTCACGTCTGTGCTGAAGCTCAGACTTTATAATCCATGTTATCTTTCATTATTAGTTTTCTTAAATCTGAAATAAAAAACACAGAACACCCTTACTTATCAGCATGTAAAACAATAGGCAGATGGAATAACATTTGTTTCTGGGCAAATCACAGCCTCATACTACTGAGGCAGTAAATGGTCCACTCCAGAGGGCAGTACTGCTTTCATGGACTCTGAGGGCCTTGCAACCTTGATGTCCAAGCATAAGTAGTTCCAAGATATCAGATCTTATTCATTGTTCACAGAAAAGTTTTGCTATAGTATTTTAAAAGGTTTGCTTGAATTTAGGAAATTGAAATTGTTTTCACCCTTTGAGACTAGAACAAATAGATTCATGTTACTAAGGAAACCTGTCTGTGCAAGTGCCTAGATAAGAAAACAGCAACCAAAAAAACCCCCTAAGTCCATTGTTAATACCGTTATTTTCTCTCATAATATTTGTAGCATATGCTAAAAGCATGATTATATCGTTACAAAGGCACTCACTTGGGTGACCTACATAACTCATTCCTGGCTTTGTTACTTATGAATCTTTGATATGTCTATCCCAAAGAGATGTCAGTAAAACATTTACATGACACCTTGTTATCCAATGTTCTGTTTTTATGTTAAATGCATAAGTTGTACCTTAAAGTAGCCAGAATTTCAATATGTGAGCTTTTCAGTACTGAACTAAACTTCTGACGGTATCTTCTTATAAAAGCAAACTGCAAAATCTGAAACCAGGCACACACTATTATAAATCTCAATCATTCCTTAGGCAAATGTATAAGAACATAATGGGGATCAAAGCTGGATATAAAAGTCCAAGATGTGAAAAAGAATGAAATATGTGTGTCTAAAATAATTGTCAATCTACCTGTCTAATGTCAGAGTATTAACTACAAGATAAAGAGGGCATATGGGGGGGGGGGGAATCTTTTCATAGTACATGGGAGAGAAGAATTAAGCCAAAAAAACACAAACAAAACCCCACAGGTACAGTGAGACTAGTTATGCATCCATCAGTCAATTTCTGTATCAGGAAATACATACCAAGAACCAACTAAAATGCTAGCATATAAAGACAAAATGCTGGTATACATTTACAGCACAATACGGATATACAAGCACATCCTATATCTATCTACGGAGACAAAAATAAGTTTGTGGGTAGAGTAAAATACATTTAATTAGACCAAATGCTATAATTGATAAAACAATCAAGCATTCATGCACAGAAAACCTTCCTTGGGTAATTAATACTACTTACAAACCTTTTTTGTTTGTGTTCTTTCAACTTTGTTGCTATAGCAAAACATCATTACCTCTACCCAGACATGTCTACTATTTTAATGTGTTAATCGAACAATGCACTCAAATTACTGCTCAATTTCTCAACACAACTCAACAAGGGAAACCTTCTAAAGAATATCTCAAAAATACTGAAAATCACCTCTTAGTCTGTCTGGATATAACACACAGTTGGGGGGGATTCTTTCAAACATCTAACAAATCTGTCAACAACTACAATTATATTTTAAATGCTGATGAAAGCAGTTGCTCTCCAAACCAAATAGAGATATAAAAAGTGAATCCATGTTTACTATGCAAAATGCTTTGAGGTAATTTCATATAGAAGCACTGAAAAGTAATTCCAATAAAAATACATGGGAAAAAACATACAAGCTACAGTACAAGTAGGAACAGAAATTGTAAAATGTTCACTAAACCTAATTTTAAATAACTATTAGGTTTAAGTGCTTTTTAGAATATCAAACAGATATTTAATCATCTTAGTTGAAAAAATGAAATGAAATACCAGATAGCAAAATTTCAGGTGATTAAGAGAATATCATTGCAAGTTCAAAATAAAATAAATTGAAGTGGTTCAATTGACTGTATGAATTTAGGTGGAAAATATTTTAAGTTTTTTGTAGAAACACCTTAGGCATTGACCCTGCAAAAAGACACCTTCTACGTCTGTGAGCTTTGAGTGGCTGAGTTTCATCTATGAAGCATTTTAGTCTCATCTAACCACTTCATGATGAAAAAGTGCTTGACATTGAGCATAGTATATTGTATAACATAATCTTACAATAATCAGCACTTCATTAAAAGAATACAGTTTATACAAATAAAGCTCTAGGTCACCTGAAGAATGAAAATGTACCAAGTGCAAGGTATTATTTTGTCTCTTCCATCAGATTACTGTTGGATTAACAGACCTCCCAGGAAAAGCATTGTTACAACAGAATTTTCTTGATAGGGAAAGACATTCCAAACACACTTGTTAGTGGAACATATATTAAGAGGCAGCCATTACCAGTAAGTTTTGGAAATGTTGCACCAAAGAAAGGAAATGTGAAGACATAAAAAGAAGAAACACTGCTCCTTCCTCAGTTGCCCCAATAAAGAATAGAGGAGAAACTGAGCAGACAGTTTTGTAGAGGGTGTAGGTATACGAGAAGAAATTATAGAAAAATAAATGTTTTTGGTTTAAAGGGAAAGTAAATTGTACAAAAGGTGGCTAGCAAGAAGGTAGACTCAGTACATGGGTTGGAAGTTGAATACAGCAGATCTTTAGACAGTGCATAAGGAGAAGAAAGACATGCTGCAGAACAGACGTCAGCAGAATTTGGTGCTAGCAGAACTGGACACAAAACAAAGTTGTGTGCTAAAGTGTCTGGGATTATGGTTAAGGACTTTTTTTTTTTTTTTCCTTTAAGCTGTTGTTTTAGCCATGATAGTGACACATTCAAATCCAGATTACAGTAAAGATGGGCAAAGCAGGCTGTTGTGTGCTATACGCAACATATTATCCAATATATCCACAAAATTTTAAGTAAACTGGATGCAACAAATTGCTTGTAACCTTTTTACTAGAATGAAATAATGTTTAGTCTCTCAGGATGGGATTAATAATGGCAAATAATTTACGCTCCCTCTAAACCAGTAAGCACAGACATGTTGCCAGTACAGTCATGATAACGTCTGACTCGCATGTCTCTAGTGCAATAAATTTAGATGAGGTATCCACTATGCAAATTGAAAATAGATATCTGATCCAAAAGAAAGTGATATTGTACGGAACAATTTGCTGCGTTCTGTCAGGCCATACCAAATAATGTTCCTTGTACTATAAATTAGTGTGATATGAAATCCATTGAAATTCTCTTTTTGACCTACACTATGAGAAATACAAGATTATATAATCAACAGGATGGGTAATAAGCATTGTAATTGTCCACATTAATTTTGCATTAAAATTCTAATGAGCAGCAAGGTTAGAATCATGTATTGGGTGATTTATTTGTTTCTGTTTTACATACAGGAACAAATCATAAAAAAGTAACAACAGATGAGCTCAGGAAAACTCAGAGGCTGGTCCTGGTAAAACATGCAAAGTCTTGGTTGCATGACTGTATCTGCACTCTCTTTGAAATAGAATGAAAGTATTGCAGGCACAAGCTCTTCTAAGTTCTTCTTTCAGTGCAACCCAAAAAAAATCTGCAAGAGGTACTCCTGTCACCTTTCTGTCCATCTTGATATGTTCAGTAAACTTTGATTATTGAGAAGAGGGGACAAAAAAAAAAAATTAAAAAAAACCTGAGGTCTCAGTTTCTTGGCACACTAATGGCCAAGTGTAAAGTTATTAAAGGAAACTCTACAGCATTCTACACCTTGACATTATTTAGATTAGACTGAAGGACACTAATACGTATCATCTGGCTACAATCCCTAAACTGGTATGTCAAAGAAGCACAGCCAAAATACACTGTCACGTCCCCCTTCACACCTCCTGCCTTAAAGGATGAGTACAGCAAACAGCACAACACCTGAGAAGTCACCTTTCCAGTGCTTTCATGAATTCTCAGCATGATCCACACATTGATTAGAGTCCTGTTGCATTACTCGAGTGCTTTTCCTTCCTAAATTAAATTTGCATTGCATGAAACGATCAAAGCCAGCATGTAGCCCAATAAGGTTCAATGCATGCAGCCCAAAAAGGTTCAATGCATGCAAGTATAAGGAAAACCAGTATAGGTACTAGAAGCCTAATGGAGAATCTCATTTTTCATACATAAAAAAAACTCCAACAACAAACAGACAACTCAAAAGTCTGATTTTGCCAGCATACTGTCTGACTGGCTCCTTGAACTGAATTGCATGTCCTCAAACTGCAGCACTGAGCTAAAGGCTGAAGGCATTACAGCTTTATTGCCATCAAAAGTAATTACATAAATGTAATTTGCAAATTATTAATACGTTACTGCTGTCCTTAAGTGCATTTCACTAAGGTCAGACTATTAAAATCATATAATATTGAAAATATAACCCACACTTCAGATATACAAATGATTGCAGTCACCCCAAAGGCCCTCAGACCCGGGAACTTATATTTGCCCATGTTAGAGCCAAAAAGAACATAAAAATCAAGAAAAACACAAATGCTACTTCCTTAAATACTTTAACACTTTCTAAACATTTGAGACACACATTACTCGAATAAAAGATTACAACAGATGTGGCAATGTTGAAAGGAACTTCTGTGAACTTTTCTACTCGCCTGCTCAAGCAGCATAATTTTACCATACACAACTGTTGATCACAACATATTTCATTGCTTATTATTTCACAATTTTACATTGTCTTATATGTATTATATAATTTTAATGTACTTTGGACAGCTACCTGGAATCAAAGGGCTTTTAATTAAGCACAGCAACATAAATCACGAAGGTGTTTCAGATTTGAAGCATAAAAACAGTCTCACACAATTATGTGCCTTCTCTGGTAACTTTATGCTCAAGTATTTCCCTAAATAAAAACTTTGTTCAGAACAAAGTTTGCACCAGAACAACTTGTGCCTCTCAACTTACCACCTGCAAAATATGTACTAAAAAAAAAAAAAAGTCTTAAGCCTTAAAAAAAAAAAATCCTCATCAAATGTAAAAGTGGACATGTAATTACTTACAACTATGTATTTCATTGTGTTTATTTATTTTTGATCCATGGACTTTTTTTTTTTTAAATGGTCATCCGTAGTTTTGCAACTGAAACATTGCAACACCATAGAGCATTAGAAATCACAACTGAAGTAGACTATTAGCTTAACAAAAATTACAATAATTGCCTTTCTGCTAGCTGAAAGATGGACCAAAAAACTAATGTCAAAGGAGCAAACAATATTTTGATCAAATCCTAAGCAAAGTCTCTTGCATTTTACCCATTTTTAATTTAAAAATGTCCTTTAGGCCATCATAAAATAGAAAATGCTTTAATAAAAAATTCCAGCCTTTAACTATAAGATGAATGATAGTAAAATGTACATGGCTTGTAATATGGAGCTTTTAGCACACACTTTGAATTTTTTAAATCACAGATTTTAAGATAGTAGAAAATAAGTTCATAGCACATGACATCGTTATCATATATATGCCATTTTAAAGGGATCACAATGTTCCTGGGCTGGCTGAAGAAAAAAAGTACCATCGATGCAAGCTGTAGCAAGTTAAATCCATTTAAAGTAGTATAAATATTAATTATAACATATGTTGGAAAAGGACACCACTAATTGCACAGTACACAAACAGGTCTTGTGATTCAGTGGCTCAGAAAATCTGCAACATATTTCATCTGGGATTGGATTCTTTCTTTCTTTTTCCTGGGGAAACATCAAGAGAAGAAGTGCAGAGCTGGTATTCAGAAGTCACGAATGTTTTACTGTCAACAGCAGATGTCCAGTTATAGCCAAATCAATTACTATAGCTCTGTGTTAGGGCATAACATATTCTAACTCACATTAGGCTGTCATCAAGTATATCTTCAAAGTGTTTTGCGGTTGCATGGCACTAACGTTGTATCAGGATGTTTACAAGTATCAAGTAAATTCATATTCATACCACTGGAATTCTGGATTTAGATTTGTCATGTACAATTTAACTGAAATAGATGTGACCTGTTTGGCTGGTTAGGATGTGGCTCTGCAATCCTCTGTTTTTTCACCACCAGTGATAGCATGTGCCTCATTCTGCTGACAAGGAGCTTACTCTGCTGCTTCCTTTCAGAATGTTTAAATTCTTAGTTTGTTTGCACTTAGTGCTTCTTGAACAGAGGCATTTTATAAAAATTAAAATTCACCTTACTCTCCTTTAAAAATAAGCAAAAAGCCAATTACAGATTTAAGGTTAAGAACTTTAGGCTATATCACGTCCTTAGCAAACATGGAGATGGTGATTTTGTGCTTGTACATAACATTTTAACTCAGTTACACAAATGCAGGACTGCTCCAGAGGCTCCTATTGAGTAGTTAGACACCATTATACATCTGCTGCTCAATACTGTTGTTAAAAAACCTTGGCTCTTTCAGAGCTTTGCACATCTGACTTTCTTGTAGCACTTGTCCCAAAAAGACTGAAATTGAACCTTAATATTTATAGGAGAAATCTGAAAAGTTACAGATACATTGTAAGCCTAGAACTGTCAGTTCAGAATTTTCATTTTTGACTTATTGAATGCAAGATGAAAGCTGTATCACTTTTTTTTCCTGTTACTATAACATCATAAGCAATGACATATACCTTAAGACAGTGACAGCACAGGGCATCATCCTTGACAATTCAACAGATTGGTTACGGTTCTTACACTGGGAAAATTTATGCTTAAATGAATTTATCAAAATAACTGTATTTATAATCTGAAAAAAATATCTAGAAGGGGTTTTTAAATATTATTTTTATGGTTTCAATAATCTTGACTCATACAATTAATAAAGTAATAAATTAAATTAATTTTTCCCCAGGTCAAGTATTTTTTGCCCATGATGGTAACCGGTGAATGATCTCTCTGTTCTTTTGTAATATATCTTATATATGTATATCTCCCATGAGCTTTTTGTTTTATTTTCTATCCCTGTCCAGCTGAGGAGGGGAGTGATAGACCAGCTTTGGTGGGCATGCAGCATCTAGCCAGGGTCAACCCACCACAATCCTGTGCAATGTTAAGATATCTGTATCAAAAACTGTGTTCTCTCATTAATAAATGTCTAATGAGATTCATCTTGCCATTTAGCACCATAGTCGTTGCCAAAATTTACTTTGCAGTGGAAAGTTCAAATTGAAAAATGACCCCAAGTAAAAATGTTGATGTTGAGATAATGAACATTTCAGCAGTTGCCTTTAAGAAAATGCCCCATGACTCTCTTCTGCAGACTTCTCTACGAGCTTTATATAGCCTCACTTAAGGGAACATGTAATTAGGCAGGATTTAAAAAGTCCCACTGGCCACTTCAAGCTCTATGTTAGCTTCTAAAAGAAACCAAAGACATTTACACTGTACAGTTTAATTTTGTGACTAAGATTTCTTAATATTTAACAGAGGTGCTGGAAATCCAAAGAATCTTTAAACAACCAGGGAACAATGTAAAGACAGAAGTGAAAATATTTAAAGAGAAAAAAAGAGGTTTCCAAATCCATTTTACACAGCTGCATCTGCTCTGACACTTTATTAAACTGCAAGGCAAGGAATTTTCTTTTTTTTTTTTCCTGCTGAAATATTTACTATAAACTAAACAGAATTGTCACAGCATCTCAAGTCACTGCTATAGAAAGATGAACATTAGCATTCCCAAATGAGAACATTACTTGATTGGTTCACTGAGTGAAAGGGTGAGCAAAATCAGATCAAAATGGAAGCCAACAGGCGGCATTCAGATCTGTGGAGGGAACTGAAAATGGGAAAAAACCTTGAGCAGGGAAACAAGTTTTGTGCATTAGTCTGCAGGAAACAGATGAGAATTTGCCATTTTTTGAATAGTTTCCAGGCTCTGATGGTGTACCAAGTAGAAAGCGTGTACATTTGAACCTTCTTTTTTGAAGGAGAAGCTGAACAATTCCATGATGGTTTGAAAGGAGTTAGCTGTGATTTGTCTTTAAGGAAGCAGCCACCTTGGTCAAGGAGAGTTATGTGTAAACTTATGAACTGAGGTTTTCTTGTTTTTGCTCAAGCCATTAATGTAAGGTAAGATCCTTTAAGTTCTACCATTCGTAAATGATGTATTACTGGATTTGGTAGAAAAGAAGGAACACAAAGCCCTTTCATCACTGAGCTAAGCTACCATCTCTGTCAAACCACCTGCCAAGTGCAACAAGTGGCATCTGCTATCACCAAGCCTCCAAGAGACATCTTTCTTCTAACTAAATCCTTCTTTACTAAATCCTTATTAAATTTGCAGTTACATGAAATAAAAGAGTCACTGGTGCACATAATACCAAAAAAAAGGTTTGGTTGTGCAAACTGGACATTTGCTTCAGAGGGTCAATTTCAACACTAAACTATGACAGTGCCCATTTCTTATTTTGTGTATGTGAGCAGAGCAGCTCTGTGGGATAAAGCAGAGAAGAGACTGAGGGGAAAACACACAGAAGGAAGAGGCAAGTCCTGCCTGCCTCCCTCCTGTAAACACTTCTGCAGAAGTTATTAGAAGTACTTTGTGAATCAGGCACAGAAGATGTGACCCCTCACTCCTCCCCCTTGATATTTAGAGAGAAACCATTGCACTGTGTGTGTGCCACACAGCCAGATCCTGAAATAAAAGATATTGACCTTTAAGAGCTTGTTCCTACTTAAAGTTACTCATTTGAAGTCACACAAGTACTTCTAGCACCTTTGTCCATTCACAGATACTAACTGTTATCTGAAAAAGCACAAAAGCACAATCTGCAATTAAATGCCCTTTAAAGTTCTGTTCTTTTTAAATAAGGAAGAATTTGTGCACAATACTGATACCTTTTTTTCCAAGTCCTCTGAAAATATTTTCAACACTTTGTGATTGTCTATACTAAAATTCAGAGAATAAACAATTATGATGTTGCTAGGAAAATGTAACATTAAATAATACATTAGAAGTCAAAAGGTTTCATAACAGCAATTCTAAGAAGCTATTATACATGGTCTAAGAAACTAAAAAAAAATCTGTGTCATGGCAATTTACTTGTAGCACTAATTTTGTTATCCCGTATTGTCTATGAAATAAGTATTTTCATTATCTACATCATCACAGGACCTTCAGTTTCTTACTAAAGGCTGATCTGAGCTCCAAATCTTAACAAAGTTTCTCTTCTTTAACACAACCTTTTCTTTCAGGAAGAAGTTGAAAAGCTGAAGAATAGGGATTGTAAACAAGACACTTTTTTTTTTCCCCTGAGCAGTTATGACTTCCATGAAACTTAGAGATTTAATATTTCTGAGTCTTGTCAATAACTGCATGAGCAGGGAAGGAAGAAGCGCAGCAGCAGAAGATATTTGGTATACCAGGCTTCAGAATATATTTGAAAATCAAAAGTAAATGAATGAAATCATAGAAAGATAATATCACCCAAAAAGAAACTTGGCATGATTTAGGATGGGAAGCAACAAAGAACATCAACAATCTAATGTGTGAAAGGGAAGGTCTTTTCCTTCTGAAACCAAATAGCAGGGGAACAGTGGCTGTCCCTAGAATACTACACACATCCAAAGAACAATAACTCATTTTCACCCCCAGCACGACCAGCAGTGAAAAGCAATCACGTAGCCCATTTTCTATGAAAATGTCATTGATTTTTTTTTTGTTTGTTTGTATTTACATAGTAATGGAAAGGATATTCACTGGTCACAGAGGAAAAACCAAGAAATCACGTTCAATGACAGAGGGTGAAATAATTACATAGTTAAGTCATAACTGCAGGAAATTAGGAAAATTCATGAAATATGCATGGGTAATGGATCAGTCTATTTTCCAGGCTTCTATTCTGCTGTTTTCATCTGCAATATGCATGTTAAAGGCAGGAGGAGAGAGGAGGGAGGAGAAAGCAGAGCGGGAGAGCAAGAGCAAGGAAAGTCTGGGTGCTTTATCTGCTTTACAAGTTAAAACAAAAGATTGAAATAGACTTCAAAACCAAGTTTCAACCAGTTAATGTTTCCATTATATACTTTTGATGTTTAAAACTAATATTTTTCATATATACCTATAAAAAGTTTTGTACTTATGTGCATTATAGAAGTGCAGGGGATGCAATGCAGCTCCAACATAAAGCCACTGAAACTTAATAGTGAGGTGCATCAGTATCATACTCAAGCCATTCACTGAATTCTACACACTTGGGAATCCTGACAACAAATCTGACCACATTTACCCCATGCCTGTCTTTCACATGCTGAAACAGAAGTCTGTGATCCTGGGGAAAGATATATTCAGACATTCTCCCTCTACATTGTAGGATCCTGTTACTCCTGGGTACTCAAAATTACTCTCTGCTTTTCACAGCACTCTCTGGATTCTGGGAAGCTTGCAATTCTTCCTCACTTGGCCTATTCAGGAAAGGAATAACGAAACAAATGCCTGAACACCAAGTTTTAACCTGCTGGAGTTAAGTGTTTTTCTCCTTACTAAAACTCCTTTCCATTGTCATGAAATGCAGAAGAAAGCAAAACTAAAAACTTGCTGGAAAAGAAAGATTATGAGTACACTGATGTTCCATTAACAAGCCAGGTTAATAGGAAATTAATCAGAGAAATAGGAAAGATTGAGTAGTAAGGTGCCATGAAAGATTTCTCTTCATATCTAAGAATGTCAGTTTCAATTTAACACAATGACCTTGACGTACTATAAATTGATAAAACACCACTGTTAACAAAAAGATTGAGCAGCCCCAACATTGGCATTCAAGGCAATGCCCCTGGAAACTGTGACACTTGGGGAAAGAGTCAAGATTCTGCAGTCCTTTTCACACCTAATGCACCAGTGATGCACACAGAGCAAATTTCATGTATTTACCCTCAGCAATACCACAGAACATCAAATAAAGAACTGATCTTGAAATAACCAGGATATTTACTTCGAGTGCAGAGAGGAGGTATCCTTATGGCAGATTTCCAGTAGCTTTTCACCTCTATAGTACATCCTAATTTCACTTCCCCAGTTTTTGTAAATTATCAAACTATCTAAACTTAGAACCATTCTATCTAACCAACTATTCATGCAAATCTGTCAACTCAAAACAAGATTCATTTAACTTAGATGCTAGTTTTATCAAAGCGGGTCCAGTAAATCAACAAGTTTGGAGAAATATTTTGGCAGACCCAGCCCAATCTCTGAAGTTCTTCAGAAAAGGGATCCTTACAAATATCCATCTTGAATTTTCTGCACACACATGCAACCAAGTACATCTCCAGACAGTAAAGAACAATTCAAACCTAGACCTTTTCAGTGATGGGTCCTTCATTTAAGACTAAAGATACTACAAGGACCACAGAAGTTCATCAGAATAGCAGGCTTCAAAGACGTCCCCTAGAATCTTTTTCACTTTCTCTGCTTCAGGCTTCGAACCAGCTTAAGATCTGCTCCATGCCACAATCCCTGGGGTGGCAGTCAAGCCAAGGACATAACAATCATGTGGAAGGTCTGTGTGTTATGCTACCAGGTTCCACTTTGATAGGTTTACTTGACACATGTACTGGCACTGGAGCTGTTATTATACCTTTCCCCTGTTGTTATTTGAGTTTATGCATGAAGCCACTGCAAAGACATATTTTTAGCCTTGTGAAGTGTTTTCCCCCTCTTTGTTAATTATCAAGTACCTGACTGATTGCTCATGATTGATGACTGATGGGGAGAAGGTTCAGCAGGTGTTAATGGTTTGGTTAATGTGAATGTCTGAGAGGAAGGAAGTGGCCCAGAATTCTATCAAATTCGGCTTGCTGCTGTTGCCTGTAAATGGTTTTCTCCATGGCAGAGCGCGTGTGAATTATTATACACTGAAAATGGAAATTTCTGTAAAGTGTTATTACTAAAACGAGTATGATTTTTTGCAATTCTTGCTTATGGAAGTTGTTGTTTATTTATGCTTTCAAGTGATGCAGGAGGTATAGTCAAGTGATAAAGAACTTGGAGTGGAATAATCAAATGAAATACTACAAACTGAATTCAGCATCAGGAACAATATCTTGCAATGTCATCTAAAAATCTATCCCAATAACTTCATGTAACTATGAAGAGAAATTCATTTACTTGAAAGACTTAAAGAATTTTTGAAGTTAGTAATTGAACAAGAAATCATCTTAACAGCACAATGACTTCTTCTGAGACAGGTGAAATGAAGCCAATATTACCAGATTTTAAAAGATTCAAGTTGAAAATCCATCTCAGCGACTTCATGGAAATTGGTAGACCAAATAGGACTTTTTACAGTGATGTTATAGTTAAAAAAAAAAAAAGCCATGGCCTTAATAGCAGCAAAAATAGAAAATTTAAGACAGGTAAGAGAGCATTTGAGTATGCTAAAGGTTATAAAAATCCCAAATTTTCTTCCCCTCTGACTCAACCAAATATACCCAAAGCAATAAATCAATATTCTTGTTGCTTTCAGCAGCAACTGGGTACAGCTTCAATACTTGTACGAAAACTCAACAATGAACGTAAAGGGAAAGTGAAAACTACCAAAAACCACAGGCATATTAATGGTCTTGGCAACAAACTCACTGAGGTCAAGAATTCCGAAACACAGGAATCTACAGTAGGAGCACTGCTGTTTGTGGTGCATCCCACAGACCCCAGGGCATGCATTTCTGGATTATATTTTTCTCTTAAGAGAAATTTTACAACCTCTTCCTATAGTGACAGTCAGAAATTATGATATCCATCCAGAAATGTGACCATCACAAATAGTGCTTTTTGGAAGCAGTACTTTTAGTTACTATGTACCTCATCAATAACGGCAGGTACATAAAAGAAAACATTGGGAACTAGCATACTTAAATATTGTAATACAAACCACAGAATTCCCTTGTTTGGGTTTGAACAGGTGCTTTTTGTATATACTCCGATACAAAAATAATCTGCAATGGACATGCGTACCTGTAATATATATATATACATACACACATATATATGTACACACACACTAATACATATATCTGGCATACCTATATCTGTTGTCTCCATTACATCAGTAGGATGTTACTTCCACAGTTTGTCAGATTATGTCACAATCACTTCTCTACTTCACCTAGACAAAAATGAAAAAATTGTATGTATTATATATCATGTATGTTGTTAGTCTTGCTACTCATTTGCAAGAGTCTGATTACAAAGACAGAAAATCTCTGTAACGAGCCTCTTAAAAATAGCTTTTTATGTAAGGATATTCCAAGTACTAATATGGAAGTTTCCTTACTTTTTATTGCAAAATATCAGTTATATTCCACAAGTACTGTATTTGGGGTCTTGAATCTTTGGAGAAAGTGACTTCATGAAAACAATTTCCAACAATCTTGCTTTGGGTTCTGGTATGAACATTCACTAATGAAAGAAGATATTTCTTATGGAATTAAAAAGGATATATATGAGGAAAAAACCAAAATTCTGATTTTAAGCTCTAAGGGTAGAGTATTTCATAGTACTTCATTTATTGAAAAATGGTTCTGCTTATTGTTTTGAAAAAACATAGGGTTTGTTTTTTTTTTAATAGAGGAAAATTGCAGTATTTGGTTATTAGTAGTAAAACCAATGGTTTACTAAATGTTTCTGCCAACCACAAAATCCAGTATCCAATGCACTACTCAGCCATCCAGTAGTGCACTGCCTTTTTAAGGACACATTAGGGACAGCAGTAAATAGAAGTCAAGAGCAAGAGCGTTACTCACAGGTGGTAAATGAGTTATATGGGCACAGCCTGAAAGAATGGAGCAAAATTTTAGTAAAAAGCTTTGAAGTATTGTCAGATGGAAGAAGCAAAAGCATTAAGTTTAATGGAATAAATAGATGGATGATATGAGTAAACTGGACTACCTTGGATTCTTAAAACTGTCTGAACTGTTTAAGTGAAGGAGACTAAATGACACTGTATTACCAGTGTTATTAGCATAGCCACAATATGCTACAATACATCAAAAGTAAATGTTTATTTTATGTATTCATCCTTTAAATTCTGATTTATAAAGCAATACAAATCTCCAGTAACTTTTGTTTTGACAGTCTCTCTCCTATTCTTGGGGGGGGGGGGGTTGTTTCTCTTGAAATTAAGTCTGTAAGTAACAGTCATCAGTTTTAGATGAATTGAAAACTTGTTAGATCAACCAGAAAAAGTGGTAAACTGATTAACAGTGCAATGTGTGCAACTTCACATCATCATGACCACTTCTGATGACCTCAGTAAGTCTGACATAAGATGTGATCATTACAGCATCTGGTCTGCTTAGCAATTAGGATTTACATTAATCAAGGACCTATTAAGTCTAGACTTTAGAATTCAGTCCACCAGAATAATTTCTAAAGATGTTTCTTTCTAGTCCCCATCATCACTTCTTCGTTTATGCCTTGAAGTATGAAGCCCTAATTAATTTTATCCCACCTAACATAACTGCATGTGTTCTCATTACCCATATAGACATCTAATCCCACTAAGCTCTTTACATTCCTTATTATCTCATGGCAATTATTTCCATAAACTAGTTATATATTGGGTAGAAAAATATTTCCTTTTAATCTCTGTTACCTTTCTCTATACAATCATCCCTTAACCTCCCATAGTCCCATAACCTATCCTCTGCCCCTCAGAAATCCCTTGCTTGACATTCATACCCTAAACAATTCGTCTGATAGACGTCACAGTCTCTTGTTACTGTTTCTTCTAATTGACTGAGCTCTGACCTCAGTGAAGACATCTAAGACTTTAATTTTCTAACTCAATTCACCTCTAACATTTTCTTAGCATCTAAATCAATTGGCCTTCTGTGTTCCCCAAAGCAATCACATTTTCCATTTGCTGATTTTGTGTCACCATGTACACCCTCAAATGATCACCTTTTTACATGTCTAACATTAGTTGTTAATATATCTCTCAATCATGCATCCTTTTCAGTCCCCAAAATGATTCTGTGACTTCACACACATATAACATGTTTTTTGAATTCCTTCTCCAGAGACTGAACAGAACCCAGGCGGTTCATTTATCCTGTAACTTCCTGTGTTTATGGTCTTTTCTTACCTTTACCTCATTTTCAGACAAACTTCCCAACACTTTGACAAGGTATTATACTTGAATAAAAGGTTATGACTGAACTTGGAACTGTGAAGAAGGAAAACCAAACCTGATATAACACACGGAGGGCTGCTATTGACCTTTCCAAGATTATCAAAGTATAATCAAGTAGAAGCTGGAAGAAAGCCTGCTTAGTGCACAAACTTCCAGTTAGGCTTAATCAAGGGTAAAGTTTCTAGCTTCTTCTGATTTTCATCCACTATGAAGTCTCATTTGTGTGTGAAGGGGGGGGGGGGGGTGTGTGGAATCTTCACATCACTATTAGTCCAAACCAAACTCTACACTTCATGGGTCCAAAGTTATTCTGTTAAAACTGTGAGTGCCAGGTCTACAGCTCCAGCTGACAAAACCCTTTCCTCCACCCGTACAGTATTATGTACACATCTGGTCACTTTGCCTTCTGTAACAAACTTCACATTTTCTATTGTCCTCTTCCTCTTTCAAATAATTGGTCTTCATAATTAAAGCTGAACCACAGCACTCAGTACACATCAGTGGAACAAAATTATGGTTCTGGCAAGAAACAAGATCAAGATGGAACTAATAAGAGCATGACTAACATGAAGGTGATAGAGAGATTTCAAGAACAGCAGAGCATAAAAGGAAGACCTAAATCATTCTGTCATCAAAGAAAGCAAGTTACACCAGACAGCTATGGACAGCGAGCAGCACAAACTAACCACACATAATTCTCTAATATTAATTTCTTCAAAATATTGTGGGGTAAACTCAACTAAATTTTCATGTGTCATTCAGACACAACTCATTTCTTCTCTACTTCCATTACAAATGATTTTCAGATGTTATTTACAGCATGTGAGTTGTCCTTTTTAAAATAAATATTCAGGTAACACTCTACAAACTGACATTATCTCTGATAGCAAGATGTTAATTTAAAGAAGAAATCCCGTTTCTTCTGTCATCTGATTTGTGACTATGATCAGATTAGTCTTTTTTAAATGACATTCAATTGAAATATGATATTATAGGCACATTTTAATTAAATTATGTGCAAACGAGGTGTATACAAGTAGACCGAAAGCTATGACTACAACCACAGCTATATTTCCTAGATACAGACACATTATCCGAGCAAATGTTTTCACACACATCCCTGAAACTTTGACTTTCTACATACATGCTTGATGACTCTTTTTGTCAAGAAATCCACAGCTTAATTTAAGAAAACACTGTAATAGAATTACCTTTCTAATTGTCAAGATTTCATTTTGCCTACAGGACACATGAGCAAATAAGAAATATATTTAGTAAATAAAGAGCATAATTTACTTCAGGCAATTTAACAAAATCCTGAAGGGCCATAATGTTCTACATTAGCAGCAGGTAAATCTTCTGTGAGACACAGTAAAATATTTTGCATCAACAAAGCGGGACCGCATAATCAAATAATGGATTAACTGAGACATGTTAAAAGTTCTATGTACACAGTACTATCATCTATAGATGGTCTTTGCTGAGCTGTATAGGCTTTACTATGACCTTGTCTGGCCACTTAATAAAATGTAATTCTGTATTTTGCCACAATTGTCTCCAAGTCAGTTACAGGATTAAATCACATGCAAATAATAACCAAAGAAATATTTTTCTGAACACAATTACAGGGTTTTATGGTTTTTGTTTTGTTTTTTTTTTAATTATTATTTATTTTTAAGCAGAATTTATACTTGAGATCTGTAACAAAAGAAAAGATTTTTGTACCTGAGCATATCAAATCTGCCTTAAGTAAGGTCTGATCTTTTCATGACTACTACTATGCATCTTGGGACAGTTAGAGGTATATTATTTCACAAGTAACATCATGGTTACTAAGTTGTACCTTATGAATGGTATCAGAATAATATTTAAGAGGCCAAAATACAGAACCCACTCAGTGCTGCCGATCCTTGTTCCAGATATTGATATTTCATATTACTTAAATTTAAACCTGAAAGTTCAGCTATGATAAACTTCCCCTGTTCAGTACAATGCAACTGATGACCTTCAAGAAGCATCACACAAGAACAGGAAATCTATCTTTCTTAGACAAGAAAATCCAAGCTTTACCCTTCCAGAATTCAACAGATATGATCAGTTGTTGAAACGCAGACTCTAAATTACTCACTAAAAATATCCAGAAAGCCAGAAAATCGTAACTATAGGTAAAATTAAGCTGTGGAAACAGCCAGTACGTGGAACATCTACAATCACCTTTGTGTACAAAAATTGTTTTGTCATAAGCATTTTGAGGACGGGCATTATGGGTCAAATGTAAACATTTTCATTATCAGAAACTATTATGTCTACACCAGTATGTCATATAAAATGTATATAATACATATAATTTGTGCAGATTGTAGACCAAAAGCTATACTTACTTTCCTGATTTGCACCAAGATGTACCTGTCAATTCTAAAAGTATCACTGATGACAGATCCCCCCAAAACAGCCTAGACAGACATTCACATTTTTATTTTGTTTTCTCTTTGCAAAGTAGTATATACCATATAAAAGGTTATTTTCCTACAGGAGATTCTATGCTATATGAAGCTCACTGCAAAGATAAATCATTTATTCAAGCAGATCCTAACATCCTTTAAAGCAACCTAGAAGATTAAAACACTGTATCTCTCTTGATATCAGGTTTTCATATTTATCACTGCCATAGATGCACAGCCTCTGAAAGTCACAGATATATTTGCTGAGGAGAAGGAAACAGCCCCTTTTCCAGGGCACTGATTTCTTTTGGAGATGATAAGCCACCTATGACTGAGACAGTTCCTTGTATTTGAATTAAAAAACAAAAACCAGCAGCCTACAAAATGACATGTTAGAATAATTTGTCATGGTCCATACAAGTAACCAAGGTCATTAACAAAACAGTTCATTAAGCTTTTATGAAAGAATATATTAGTGAGCTTTCTTCACTGAGTTATTGTATATGGCACCACAGTTTATTCCCCTGGTTTACAGAACCTAAAGATAAATTCTGCACCAGAGATGTGAAAAATCATGATTCAATCCATACCAAAGCAGGTTCAAATTCATTAGAATTCCCCATAACTGTGATAAATAAATCATGTGTGTTCCTTCTTGACCAACCTGGTTTTTAACTTACATAAAAATCTATTCTGATGATAGCTTTAGTTTCACAGTTTTCATTTAAAACCTCTTTATGAGGTCTGAAATAAAACAGCACTATTCAGCATATGAAACTCTCAGTCATTAATGCACCACCCTAACATAAAAAAGATATTAGAACTCTCCAGAAAACATTGAACCTTAACATCGAAGAGGCCAAAATAAGCAGATAATGACTACTAGTTTGGTGTTTTTTTCATCCATGTATTTAACAAGCAAAACACCCCCAAAATATTTCAGGTATCTAAACCACCAAAGATACATAATTCTGCACAATTACTTTGATGTTGATTTTAATTTGTCCTCAGATAAGAATTTCATGCAAAGCTCAAAACATTGTGAAGTGTACTATCTATTAAATACTAGAACACAAATTCTGCAATTTCGTCTTTCTGGTTAGGTCCATTCACACCCATGGCACTAATGACAGACTGTAATGCTACCAAAGTAAGTGATGGCCAAAGCAGATCAGTTTTTACAGAGCACTTCTTAATTTTTGATGGACTGTACTAATCTTACCTCAATTGAATGATGTCATATATTTCAAAGGGCTGTCAGTCATTTGACATAAACAGAATACTGCTACAGCAACAGACTAACAAGAACTACAGTCCAGTCTTTCAAAACAATACACAAGTTTTGAACACATTTAAAACGTGGCAGTTTGTAGTAGCTCAGTTTCAAAACAATATACCATCTGCCTCATTAAATCATCAAGAGCACTCATCCTTTCCTTCCTCTTGGCTAAATCTGTTCTCAAAACTGTTGAGCTGTAGCCAGGCCTAATTCACCAACCTTTCAAGAGCTGTTCCTCCTCTGAATAGCTAAGCATCATCAGCTGGCTCGCTCACTTAATAACTGCCATCTTTCCCTTGTAGGTGAAAAAGATAATTTCTCTATTAATTTCATGCTCAGGAAGGTGAATACCATGTGTAGAGAGTGTCTGGGGCAACTGGTAGATACTCAAATCGCCCCACTTCTCCAACCCTGTCAGAAAACATGCATCTACACAAGAAATAAAAAATACTATCTGTGACTTTTTGTCCTAACAGAGACAATTAAGAATGTCTCCTCAAGGAATACATCTTTCCAGTTAGGTCAATCTAAATCCTGATAACGTTTCCTTAACAAAACTCCAGCAAATGTGTACAGATCTCTCGCCTTATAGACAGCAATCTGGATTTTTATTAACCAGAAACAGATCTGGTACATAATCAAGATGTTATTGTAGAATGAAGAGATGGATTAGACAAATATTTGACAGAAAAATTCAAAATACATCAGATTTTTTTAACGGAAATAGAATGAGATGATTACACTACCGTGGCCTACAGAAACAGTCAAAGAAGTCTCATAGTAGCAAGTCCTACCCAGAAGCTCTGAACAGAATAACAAATAGCTCAGAGTCTTTATATCAACACCATCAACATAACAGAAGACATAAGAATAACTACCAGCAGCACTAGGATAAAAGCACAACAATTACGAGAGGCAGACAGAAAAGGTTTAGAAGAGAATTCTGCAGGGAAAAAACCTGCAGTGAGCCTTTAGATTTTGTGGAGAACCACCTAATTTCATGCAAATCCCACAGAACATTTTGGGAAAACACTGTCACATGATCCACACTCTGCCTGACAGCAGACGCTACTTTCCTTCCATGTTCGTGACTCATATTTGATTAATACCTGCTAAAAAACTTAAAAACCCAATGATTCCTTCATTTCATTGGACAATATACACCAGTGCATAACTATTTTTACCAGCAAAAAGTTTAGATTTGTTTTTAGAAGTGTGCCTGCATGACCAAAATGGACTAAACATGTCATGGGATGACCTCAGTGCTGAGTGAAGTAAGCACCTTACTCTAGATGGTTTGGTTTATATGTGCAAATACAGTGTTTCCTGTTCCTTCAATAATGTAATACTAGTGAGGTAGACTCCATTTGCAATTCTCTCTAATCCACATATTTTGAGTAGTTATTGCATGGTTATTCCGAAGTATAACATTTGTCAGGAGGATGCAGTTCAAAAGGAGGAAAAAACAGGAAAAAAATTTTGAGACAAAATTTTGTTGAGACAAATTTTCTTTTACTAATTTCAGAAATAACTGCAGCCCTACCAGGCTTGGCATCATTAACAAATAGGAGAAAAGTGCTTCCAATGCCAAGATAGGATTAAATAATAAAACACTGAAGGGAATCAGACTCAGGATAGATACTGCGCTACACAATGCACACCTTCAATCTGGCAACACACCACTCATAAGCTAACTTAAGAAGGTTTTTTTTCTTAAATAAACAAAAGGCTTTTTAAGTATCTCCACGCTAGCTCAAGAAAAGCAGATTTCTGATGAATTAAACAAAAGAGGGGATGCTATCAGTCCTGCCTCGATCCTTCATGCTGCAGAGAAGTAGTACTGGAAATCCTGATCACTTCTGAAGACCATGATCATTGCCATTGACTTAGAGTTCTGGCTAGTCTTTAATCTACATTTTTTATCCCAAATATTGCTCTTTTAATCAGAGTATATACTGAGCTATATTATTCCAGAAAAGTTCATCTTTCTTTGGACACTCCCTTCCCTCCCTCTCCCCATTTATAATAACTACTGTGCCATTTTGTTACACAGTAGTCCTTCCCTCCTGATAATTCCAGTTCCTTTTTTCATGACAGTGCTAGATGCATCAGGTAAGTCATAGAAAAGTAAACTTGACAACATTTTCTACTTCCAACTCAATTTCTAATCTGTTTCTACATTGACTCTTTTGCTCCAGTTAACAAAAAAATGATGTTTCTGAGCTCATATCAATTTTAATATTTACAACCTGTCAAAATGATTCACATTCCTCACTGAAGTCTTAGCTCAGGTGTTTCATTGATCAGGTCCCAAATCCCTTTCTTTAAGATGAGCTTTAAGTCAATCTCTTAGAGCTGGCAACAACCCTCACAGAAGGTAAAAAAGACATTTTTAGTACAGATAAAAGCAAAAGACCTAATTCCTATTTAGTTAAGTGTTGATCAACAACAACAATTTCCTGAACTTTCAAGAGACTTTACATAAACAATCAGCTGCAGTACGAGGAAATACTGTGACAAGAAGGTCTTTGTTTTTCAGCATCAGTGTCAGGTTCCATCTTCCCTTGCGAGCCTGCCACAGATAGAGCTCCCCCAAATGCTCCCGAGGATGGGACCTCAGTGCCACGAAGATTCATGTGCCCTGTGTGCCCTTCCCCACCGCTGTGCTGACACAAGAAGCAAATGCAAGCACAAGTCCAAATCCCTCTCCATGGGAAAAATTTAATTGATGCTGAAGAGGGCTGCTCAGACTCAGAAATAACATGTTTTTCCAGAAATCAAGTAACATGTTTGGTTGGTGAAAACATAGAAAATATCATACAAGTGATTTAATATAAATAAATCAATCAATCTTTCTCCAAACCAAAGCACTGCAACAATGCATTGCCTTCTTACAGCTTTATACTCCATTTCAGACTGTGAAAGATCCCAGCTGAGGACTGAAAACAAGACTCTCCACTCCAGAGGGATTCTGACAGCCCTGAGACAAGCAGCCCTGCAGGACAAGTGCTAAATGTTACATGTAGCTATGAACTGCATGTCAATGAGAAGTACAAGAAAAAATTGTGATTTTATGTTTCCATCATTCAGCATGCTCCTTACAATCAACCTTGTTTTACTAACAACCAGATAAATACACACGTCTCATTAATTTCAGAAGGAATGCCAGCCAGCAAAATCTTGCAATTCATCGGGTAAGGTCTTCCATATTAAAAAGACCTCAGAGAATTTACAGGGCCTTGAGTATAACAGCTGTATTAAATATCCTCAAACTCTTAAATCTTATCCTTCAGACAATATAGTTAGGCCAATTTCACATTTAATTTCTCACTCTTATGAAGTTTGACTTTTCCACCTCAGCATACCTTAAAAATTGAAGACATTTTTGCAATAATAAAATAACTTCTTCCAAGGATATGAGAGATAATTTGATGATCATACTTTAAAACAGGAGGTTAAACCTTTTTACTGTGAAGTTGATGGCATAAATTATATCAATATATAAATGCTCTACAGCAGCTTTAATATCGTTGTGTTACAGTGACTTGTCCCAGCTGGTCTGAAACTATGATAAGGTAAATCTCAAGGTCAGAACTTGATAGTAGCATCTGTCTCTTCTTTTAGTCATTACTAAGGAAGAAACTTCAGATTGATTTTTACAATAGTAATTTAAGGGTCAGGCTTAGTTTGAGGTCATATTCAGTAATTTCTGTCATTTTTAGTAAAATCTGGTTTTTATGGTGTTGAGAGTAATGACTCCTGCTTACAGACCTTGATAGACAAGGATCCATTGGAGTATCCGATGTACATATCATGTAATATGTGTTTACAGTGCTGTGTTATTTTTCCTCCTTACGCCCCAACCCCCTCCCCGCAACTGAAAGACAAATATTTTCTTGTTTAGTGGATATAAAACAAGAGCAGTGATAAGATTTGTTTTCCAAACACATCTGGGTGATTGTGGTTTTTTGCTCCCCTGGGTAATTCTTTCAATTGCGCTACTCACATGAAAAAGCTGTTCATGTGAGTGTGCAGTGAGTTATTATTAATACATGATCTCAAGATCTGGGGACCAAATAAGTTGACATGAAGTGGCCTGAGACTTGTAATAAACTGGTGGAAGCTGGTGATACAAAGGCAGAGCAAAAGCAATTCTGATTGATTAATAGATTCCTGAATTTGCAGCTGTTATGGCAGACATTTCTTCTGGCTTCCTGCAGTTCTTAATCAAGCTAAGCATCAGCAAGAGGCACATTTGCAAAAGCATCCTAGAAACGTGAATATATAAAACGATGCGCTTGTGCTTTCACACATGCACGGGTAACTATCTTTTAGTAACTAGGGAACTGCATGCCCACTCCCTGTATGATTGCACAGATACTGTTTAGATGAATCCTGTGGTGATTTGTTACCCAGTAATACAGATTTTTACCATTTCCCAGAAGCCTTACTGAAAAAAAATAATCACAAAATGATTGTTCTATATCCTCTCGCTGTCACTCCTTTTCTATTTCCCCTACCACCTGAGCTGTTCACCACTGTAAAAGAGATAGTTACAAGTTTCAGAAGTGTATAAAAGTGGCTGAAAGTTGGAAAATTCCTTTCCTTACCTTTCTGTAATTGAAAAAATGTTTGGGTTTTGTGTTTCTAAACCTTAAACCAAAACTGCTCCCTTGATGTGTCATGACATTTATGACATGTTTCACCCCAGAGCAAACATTTACACTGCTAGGAACAAGGGATTGTAATGGAAATAGTAACAGACCTCTGAACTGCAGCAGTGCTATCAAGGCTTGAATGCAGTTGGTTTAGGTTTGAACTGGATGCTCCCATCGTCAATCAATCTACAAACTTTGAAGGTAATGTCATGTTTACAGGGATGGTGAAAAGATAAATTCAAGCTGCAGTACACAATAACAGGCAACAATATAGCTGTACTCTTAAAACAAGACCTGACAGAAGCAGCATATCAAAACCTGATGTAAAAAAGCATCAAAGATAATTACAATGAAGCAGCTTGACTAGAACCACCATGCTCAGAAGTACAAAAACATGGAGCAGCATGTGGTCGCGAGGTATTAAAAAAGGATAAAGGGAAGGCAAAAAGGATAAAAAGGGAAGGTTTGTATTTGCCTTTAGGTGTCACAAGTCTTCAAAACTTTCCAATATTTTAAATTCTCGTATCAACTACAGACATAGCTTTAACAAAAGGAAGCTGGACTACCATTCCATCAAAAGATTGAGATAAGTATTTTAACACTCTTGAATACCAAAACACAGTCAGTATTAGCTGAGAAAAATACCCAAGTACTAATTTATGCTTTATGCCAATAGTAAGGATTCTTTCAATGTGTAAGGTATTACAGAAGGACCATATATATATAGTTATCATTCTTACACTTCATCTGTGCATAGTAAAGTCAAACCTCGCTTTGATGCACCAGCTCCACATGAGTTTATTCTACATGACAGAACACTTGCAGCTATGAAATCTTAGTGAGGGGAGAAAAACAAACAAAACCAAACAGACATTTTTTTCTGAACAGGTAAGAATATATAGAATTAAATGTTGGGTCTTGAGATGAGACCACTTTACCATAGGCTTCACTGAAGCCAGAACTGCATTCAAAACATTTTGGGATCTTCTTTGCACTCAGTAATTAAAAAGGAATCTTACCTTTCATAAATGTTGAATCTATCTCACAACACAAAGCATCTCTTTGGATGATTTAATATATGAATGAAGTTATTAGAATAACTTGAAATCATATTTGTCATCAATAAAATATTTAAGTGTAGAACACTATGCTATCAACTTTTACTGAAATCTCATCATCTAAAATATAGATGTAGCAATGAAATACAATCCTCTCTTCATTCAAAATGCCATTTAAAGTCACCTGGTCTATAAAGCTTGTGTCTGCTCACTCACTGATAGGAATTCACAGCATATTCATTGTAATAATTAATACTAAGTGCAGGGAGGGGGAACAGACAGAGAACTGAGTATTTAGGAGCTTCAATTCCTATCTGATTCAGTATACATGAATGAGATAGAGGAAGAAAGAACAAAATTGCTACTAGGCATCTGGCAACATCTAAAATCCATGTGTACATTTACACTTGGTCTCAGAAGACACCAGTTGTGAATGACTGTTAGCTATTACTGCCACTGAGACAAGCACACACATAGCTAGTGTTGTTTCATCTAACAATATTAATCATCAATTCTAGTAAAATTCAAATCATAAGTACTTTACACAACTAATTTATGGTCTCAAGTGCCCTCTGAAATCCTCCAGTAAGTAATCTTTACTGTTCTGTTAGTGAGAAGTAAAAGACAGTTTTTTAGTTACATGCAGGAACTGTAAAATTATTTATTTTTTTCATTAGGAAGGTATCTTCCATTAGAGTTGTTATGACTGAACTTTCATTTGGTTCTGAACAAATTCCTCTTCTTTTTTTAAAGTGCTATTAAAGGTTATTTCCATAGAATAAATACATTATATACCTGCATACAACACAACATGCACATGCTATGTGTGAAAAATTTGAAATCACAACTTATGTGTGCAAAGTTGTGATTTAAAATTTTTGTCACCTGACCAAAGTGATGGCTCAGGAGACTTCACAGTAACCACTGGACACATCACTTTCTCATCATTTCCAGGATTGGCAGGGCAGCTTACAAAACTTAGGAATAACAATTATTTATGAATAGCAAATAGTTCTGCTTTTAGCATATGCAAGTTTGCAGCAAATATCAGGTCTCTCGTGGATTTTTTTTTTTTTTTTTTGAGAAAAAGGCACCTTCAGGCCATTTGGCAAAAATCTTTACATTTCTAAGTTGCAGCTCAAATGGTGTAAATTAGACACTGCTGCGTTACCAAATTTCCAACAGTGTAGTTTTCACGAGCAAAAACTATAAATATTTAATAACATTCATAGAACTCTATATATTTAATGTGTATTTACCAAATGCCATTATGCTCTTCCTGGAATTAAAAAGAAGTAGTCTTCATTTTGATCAAATAAGTGGATTTCCCAAAAAAAAAATTTTGCTTTCCTCTGAAGTAGAAGTACGTCTGACTAATACAAGAAGTCCTCAACATACCACAGAGAACTTCTTACAGAGGCTTGCCATTCCAGAGTGGTTACATCTACCAGTATTCTCAGGAGCAGTAATCACCTGTTTAATAGCTAGAACATGAGTCAGAAGAGATGAAAGTGGTGAAACATGCATGGAGCGGCTGTTGGGACTTCTAGTCTTTTAAGCCTCTCTTCCAGCTTAAAATAGAAAGAAATTCTTTCTTATTGTTGGAGTTAGAAAAGCTGATTTATCTTTCACCAGAAACTCTCATAAGATCCCATTTCAGGGCATACTATTCTGAACTTTACTTTTAATAAGGTTTAGACTGTCCCACGCTAACAGGGAGGTGATCCCTGATGTGACAACTCAAGGTTAGAATTTCAGAACTCTTCATTAAAAAATTTGCTGGTTTACCATACTGATTCATGCTACACTGCCTTTACTAATTAAATTAATAGCTACACTTGCTTACTAAAGAGATTAACTTCTGCATTGCCCTCACTAGATGGGTTAGTTGCTAGGCAGCTTTCACTGGAGATTTGGCACTGTGTTCTTATCTCTGAGGACAAAGGCAGCTATGCATCTTTCAGTAGGAGAATGAATGCTACACTGCCCTGGCTAAGAGCATTCATCTCCGTCTTTATATCTCAATTGCTCTCCTTTAATTATTTTAATCACTTGGTGCATTCTAGTGTTGCAAGACTATTTAATCTGGAGTATATTTTGACTTGCATGCTATGGAATTGCTTCCATTTTTTCCTCCTTGTCACTTTACAACCTCAAAATTTATTCCAAGTCACATGAAAAAGTCTTGCCCCTGCTGCTGCAGCAATGCTCAGTCTGATATTTAAGCCCTACTCAATATTCTTCTATCCACGGAACTGCTCATTGTCAAATATTTGTTTACTTTGTTCATTTTATTCACACTTCAGCACATAGCTAGGAAGCCATACCTTTCATTAACAGCCTCAATGTGCCAAATGCCTGATCAATACATGCAGCACAGTTCCTGTGACTTCACTGAGGATCTGATTTATGCCACCAACAGTCTGGTCCCCTTTTTCTACCAAGCAGCTGTACCTCCCCAAGTATGCAGATAGGGGTGTACTAACTCCTTTTGCAGTACCCAGATGATTTCCAAAGATTAAGATGCCAACGTTGTTCTCTTATTGACAATCTGGCCTATTTTTTACAGTGAATGAAGCCACATACAGCCCACATCCTTGTGCCATGTCAACAGCTGGGGAAAATCAGCTTAGCTCCACAGATCCCAGAAAAGCTCCTAATTTCCCAAACAAACCAACCCTAAACTAAGGACAAGTAAAATCTTCAGGTTTAAGCTGCATTCATGGACTAACCCTGTCACAAATTCTTAATAAAACAACAAAAATCTTAGAAGTGATATATCAGTTTTATACAGAACATGCTTCCAGTGGCTCTACTTGTAAAATGATGTAGTGATTACTGAACAGGAGGAAACAAAATGCAGCTGAAAATTACAGTCCTTTTTTCAGTGAACTTGTAAGTTACACAAAGACAATTTCTTCTGTAGTTGATTTTAAATTTTTGTATACTCATGGCATGCAAACTTACACCAACCTGTGCTTTGTTATTTTGCATTTTGCCACACAGCTCATTTTGTCCATTTCTAAGTACTCGCTATCCTCAATATATTAGTCATGTAGTATAGTTATTCCAGAAAGCACTGTTTAACTGTATGGCCCAAAGTCTGGAAAGATTTAGATAAAAACCTTGAAAAAATAATAAAATATCCATACAAATTCAAATTCCCTTGTTCAATAAAGAAATAATATAATCGATACATTTTGTAATGAATATGTGAGCACAGTAAAGTTGGAACATTCTTATAAATCATTTGCCTACCCTTTTGCCCAGTTGTGAGACCTGGCAATGTTTCTTGAAATTACATAGAGTCGAAATCTGTCAGTAGCACTGAAATTTTTTTCCCTAAGAATAAAAAAAAAATCTTGTCCTGCCTATCGATAATACAAGAAATAAGACAACAGAGAAATCTGGTCAATTCTGCCTCTGAAAAGGTAAAAATATGGAGATTTTTAAGGCTAGGCTGAAACAAAACCAAAAACAACCAACCCAAAAAAAAAAGAAAGTGATAATATCTTCACAGGTTGAAAAGAAAAAAAATTAGAAAGGAAGATCATGGTAGTGTTGACTTCATAAGAATAAAATATCATGCTTTTGTTTTTAGAAACAGGTTAAATCATGGTATTAGATGCTGTCAAGGATTTTGATCTTTTTTGGCGTTCAAGGAATTGGAATTAAAAAAATAAAAATCAAACTGTCAGTTTTTTAATGTAAATATCAAACTGATGACTGCTTAGAGAAAAACATAAGGTAACCACCTTGCTTGAAGGCACCTTTATTTCTTATAATATGTCAGCTTCTGACATTTCATGGAAAAATACTGAATATTAAAAAATTCGCCTGAAAATTTGCCTCTTCTGGGACATCAGTTTGAAGGATAGTCTGCTAATAATGAATTAGTTACTAGGACATATTTGAGACTGACATACATAATTTATTCTGTAAAGTCACACATGAAAATAATTTTTTAAACTTTTATTAACACATTAAAAAGTGCTTTAGAAAGATGTGCAAATAGGTGTAGAGCAGACCCTGCAGGCTTAAGAGTCAAAGAAAACTGTTGCTATTTCTATGAATCTCAAGCATCCAGGACAAAAATTCTGAGATTAAGGCACAAGATTACTAATGGTATGCTCTGCTACTCAAGGTAATGAAGTAGCATCAACCTTTACAATCTATGTATGATAAATATCTGACTATTCTAAAGATGTTAATTGTAAAATAATTCAGCAATACGTTGATTCTCAATAGATCAGTATCACCTTCAAACCCTCTCCCTTTTGACTAGCTGTTAATTGTTGTTATATAGTCAAGCACCTCCATATCCATAGGCTTTGTTACTTAAGAGTTGAAGCTGTGACCGCAAAAAAACCAAACCCAACTTTCACCTCAGTTGCTTCAAAATTAATAGAAATTTGTACAATGGATGACACATAACACAGGGTTTAGAATTCAACACAACAGAATTGGTCTAAGTTTTTACTTTCAAATAAAATACTTTGAAAAAAAGGCAGATAGGTTTTCTTATCATCTTTCCATTAGTCTTTTTTTAAGCAACACTTTTGATTGCTTATTTCTCCCAACAACACTTTTCACCAGAGCTGAAAGTTTGAGCAGGGTGACAACGTTGGAAGCCAAAGGAGCTGGAGCAGGGGATCCACAAAAACCACTGAAAGAGATTTCTCAATATCTGATCAGGAAAATTCATTTTATGACTGGCTAACTGAAGAATTATAAACTGTCTCAAGGTTGAGAAAGAATTTAAATTTCTTGTTCCAAATAGATGAAGAAAGAGGGGATCTTAAAACTATTGTGAAATTGGTGTTCACTCTATCTCCAAAACCTACCTCATTATTATATTAAAAAAAAAATCTGTCTTTCTCAAAAGGAGGAAAACCTACATATGTAAATTAGATCTGACACCAGTGCACAGAAAGTATCATTCTATTTTATACATAGATTTAATTATCATCCAGGCAGACAGAAAGAAAGCATTCTCTAGCATGCATGAGAGAAAGAAGAGCACATACAGTCCTTTCCAAAACCAAAGTTTGTCATAGCACCACCATCCTCCAAATAGTCTCAAACTTCAAAATCAAGGAAACTATTACTGGCATGTTTTCTGTAGCTAAGAATATCTTCCCTAAGTTACTCTTTTAAGAGAAAAAAGCAATAATGACACCTATGGAGAAAAAGAGAAGGTGTGCAAGAATGACTTAAAAGTAATATCAGCCAATGTAATTTATGTGAAACAAAGATAAGAAAGAAGTTTTTTTTATTTTACATTTTTTAAAGAAGGTTACAGGCACCATGGAGAAAATGTTAGTAAGATGTAAAGGAGGTACAGCAGAGGGGAAGGGGAAAAGAGATTTAATGTACAGCAGTACATTTCAGTCAACAGAAATAGCATCCAAAAGTGTCCACCATACATCAACTGACAAAAGAAAAAAGTTGTATAATTTGTACTACCTGCAGCAGAAAACTCACACAAATTACCATGGGGCCACTGGTATGTTATGATTCTGTCCGTTATAACATCAACTGAGTTTTCAAATGGGTTCTGTGTGTATTTCTCTAACAGATATTTAAACAGTGCTATTTCTGAGTTCATGTGCTGGTCTCCACTACGATCTTGCAAAGAGTTATCGCTGATCCCATTCCAGCCAATGCAATTAGATAGTCAAGATTTTCTCTCTGTTCTCCCTTTGTTTCTTATCTTCACCCCAAATTACTGCTGACATCATTCAGATGATTAACTGGCTATAGATTTTGGAATAGACCTTAAAAACTTGCACTGAGATCAGATGATTATACATTTTTAAGTGCATTATGCAGGACAAGTTTGCTACATCTAACATATCAGAAGTGTATTTTATGACACTGCCTAAAAGGTTGAGCATATGCTATGTTTTTAAGATTATGTATAGAGCTTCATAAATCAAATGTCTGAGTGGAACTTTGTTTATTCTCAGTAGTATACAAGCAGATATTTTTGTAATGATATTTTTGCCAAATGTATCTGAACATGCTGCTGACACAGAATTTCAAGGGAGTCCAGTGAGGCAAACAATGTGACAGTAAAAAGAACGTGGAATTTATGTCAGAGCAAATAATTGATGTAGCAGATAACAAAATCTAATTCAAATACAGCTTTTACCAAAGAGGAAGTAGCATGAGAGTGCTAGTCTCTGAAAGTTAGTGTGATTCAGAAAGTGTACTATGCCATTCATGGCAAGTAATGAGCCATGATAATGTACTGTGATATATGAAGATATTTGGAAGATTCATAAGGGTTGTTTGGAGTAAGAATAGCTTTATAAACTGGTTTATATTGTCAGATGAAATGCTTCTGAATCTGAAACTTTTTTAGCATTATTATACTTAGAAGATTATGGGAAGAGAAGAAACCATCCTCATCAGTTGTTCTTGTTTGAGTCTTAATCATGCAAGATTACAGAGAGTGTGCTTTTGTTGTAGGCACTCCTGATACAATTCAGATTGAATACAATTTTGGAAAAGCTCTATTTTCACTATTGATATTCAGGGTGAGAAACATATTTGGACCCATTTTTTACATTTATTTTTCTCACAATGATTAATCACACAAGACTTGTATCCAATTGATACCCCGAAACTCTCAAAAATCATTCCATTATGGTAAGTAGATCTATCCTAGACAAAAAAAGACAAGATGTACTTTTTCCACATCATACACTTTTGCCACTGCAAAGGCTGCCAATAACAGTTGCATCCCAGTCTTTACCAGGTGTCACCATCAAAGCCAGACAACTAATATGAGCAAGATAAATCTCTAGAAAACCACTAAGCATAACAGTAGCCCATGAATCCAGATCAGACTACAGAAAATATTTTGTTTTTACTATTATTACGATTATATTATACATTGCTTCACAATAATGGGCAACATACAAACTCAAAGGAAGTTATCTAAAAGAGATGGCAGTCTAGTTACTGTAGAGTGAAGTATGTGACTGCAAAGCAATAAAAAGGGAAAAGATAATGAATGATGGGTTTCATTTCAATCAGATGAACAAATTGCTACACTTTCAATTTGACACAACAAACTAATGCAATTCAAGGTCAATAAAAATACACTGGGTTTTCACAGCAGAATGTCTATATTCTCTTTTCCATATTCTTTCACTTACATTCTGCCATTTAAAGTACATTCTTCTTGTTTGGCCATTATTTTTTTTTTTTGTTACCTAAATGCTGCAAAATTTTACTTCTTAAGGAAAAAAAGTCCTGTGTCTTACCACTTGAGTAAGCTTAGTAGGTAAGAAAATGCAAGAGAAACACCACCTATTCCTGCAGGAACACAAGTTTGGATATAAATGCACCTGGGCCAAAATAATTTCAGAAGTTATCTTCCTTGAACACTAAAATATGTGAAATCAACAGAAAAACAAGGCTTCGCTTGATTTCAAATCAGAAAAATTGAACAGTATTGTTTACTCTGGTCCTGATGTAAAGTTGTTTTACTGTCAGCTATAGTAAGAAATTTGGAAGAAGAGACCACAGGAAAGACATCATATTGTCTCTACCTCCTACTTTTAGCACAAAGCTTTAAAATTTATCCTCAAATCCCCATATAAAAATTTCTAATTTACAGGACCTATTTCTCAATACGCCTGGGTCTGAAAAAATAAAACCAGTATGGTGGGTTGGGTTTTTTTTCCACCCACAGGAAATGTCCCTCCTTGAACTTATGTGTGAGAAAAATTATCCCTCTCAAATGCAAGCTCTAATTCACAGAGCTCTAAACCAAACTCCACTTAGAATAATTCCCCCAGTGTCAGTCAATGGGAACTTTGCAAGATCAAAACAAGCAGAATTTGGCACCGCCCATGTATTTTCCCCTTGCTCAATATTTTTAAATGGTCATGAAACCAAAATTCTTATTTTAACAAATCTTCACACACTTTTTCAAAACAACTGTTTTAGTAACTTTAGTTTTCGATAAATACGACACCCAAAACAATTTCTTATAAAAATTATCAGATACTCAATTTCTCATAAAAATTGCAACAGGAAGGAATTTCTCTGACTCCCTTTGATGTTGCAAATGCCTCTGAGTCTCCCTATCCTAGAAAATGGGTGAACTATACCTTCAGTAAAATAAGAGTTTAACTTTTCTTCCCTGATATTGACCTATTTTATTTTCTGTTGGGATTCCAGAATCTGATATTATTACTCACTACTTGACTGCCTAAGAACTCAAGGTAAAAAATTAAATATAAGGTTGAAAAGTGCAAACTATCATAATCATATGTGTTGAATTAATTTTATTTCAATGTATGTCATCTTTTTTACCTCAAGTCTGAAAGGCCAAATAAAAAGCCTCTTGCTTTTCTTACAAGTGAACAAATGTCACAGCTTAGAAACAGTTACATGTTTGCAAATAGTATTTTCTATGAGCTTCATGCACCATTAAGATGATCTATGTTATGATCTTAGGATTGCTATTCAGAAAGAATGATAATAAAAATTAATATAAGGATTGCTATTTAGGAAGCTCAGTCCCTGTGCTATTTACAGTGCCAGAACATTCAAATTTAACTGGTGACTGAAGTCTCACAGTAACAACTGACATTTCATTTAACCTTTTTCACTAAAATAGTTATCTCTGCAAATCACTCATCCCACATGGAAGCAAAACTTCACCTTGATACTGAAACTTGAGCCTAAAAGTTATACATCTGGCACTTCACAGATGATACCTCTAAGCTGTACAATCTGCAGGGAGTATCAAGTGTGTGGCATTAATTCTCAACCAGTATGCACAGTCTGGTGAAAACAACAACTAAAGCCCACTGCTTTATTTTATACTAGCATACGTGAAAACAGGGAAACTTCACCGGGGGAAGGACAGACGGACACATGACACAAAAACAACTCAACAGAAAACCCAAATGTTCGTTACGAATATCTTTAGACAAACCTTGATAACACTAGAACTACTTTGTGATTTTTCTCATCCATAAAAATGACCGGAAACTATTTTAATCTCCTGCAGTCCCTCTCTGATTTCAAGCCAGTTTCAAACACTGTGCATGTTTATGAGAGCAGAACAAGGTTGGACTCCCTGCTTGGGGAATCACACTTGTTTCATTTTAATTAAGGAATACTTTGCCCAAGTTCCCCAGGCTAATACAAGTCTAATTGCAGTCAATACTAAGTCCAGTATGTAGCCATATGTGCAATCTAAATTCACATCCTAAGCTCACCTCGAGCAGATGAGAATACTGTGGATGGACCTAATAAAGCTTGAAAAGGGACATGAACAGTTCACACCCCTTGAGATGTCAAACAACCAGCACCAACAGACTGTGCTGGAAGCTGAAAATAGAAAAGAAAGATAAAGTATCAGGAGTCAGCTGCAGTCAGTGAGTTCAGTATGTGCTCCTCCGGGTGAGTTAACTCAAAGTCTCCGCATTTGCCTACAGTGATGCTTCTGTGTTCAACCTTCGTTCTCCCCTTCCCCAACAAAGAACGCCCCAAAATCCCAAGTGCTGAGGCCACCCATTTCTGTATCTGGGCTTCTGGATAGGGAGAAGTTAATTGCCTCTAACAAACAAAATCCCATAAATCAAGAATTAGCAAAGTCCTCTCATTTTAAAGTAAAAAGACACAAAGGAGTGCAGGAACCAGAGATTACAATAAAAAAAAAAACCCACAGAAGTTATGAGTTTAATCCTTCTGTGAGTAGACCTTCTTCCCAAAGGAGGCTTTACAGGGCTTAGACAGTCAAGAGAGGGTGATGAAGGTACAAATGTGCACCCGTTTCAAGCTGTCAACCCTAGAATCTAATTCAAATTTAATAGTGGTTTAATCATTACAAGAGGTTGACATCATCAGTCCTCAACAACCTTAACCTCTGGAGCTTTCAAAAGTATAGACAGTGAATTAAATTATCAGCCTTTCACCTTGGAAACTTGGGTACAAAGGTAAGAACCACTAGCTCAAAAGGTAGCTAATGAGACCGGTAACCTATTTTTGGTCTCCAGTGTGCTCTAATGACCTTCACACATTCCCCTGACTTCCCTGCTTTTTCCTGTTGGGTTTCCCCTGCTCTCCATCCAATTTGAAGTGAAAATTCAAGTGGTCAGGAGTGTCTGACATCTAATTCTCCTTGTGTTGGATGTTCGTGGCTGTCAGTAATATCAGAGCAATGTCAGCTGTGGAAAACAAAGCTATGAATTAAAGATGGTCTTAAGACCATCCCAGATTTGAACAGTCTTGAAGGCAGGGGTTGGAATCTAAAGTGTGATCCAGACAAAAAATTTTCACGAGACCATTATTTCACTAGTAGTCTCTGTCAAATATCTCAAGTTCAACCGGAGGATTTCTTAAGCAGAAAATGGAGCAAAAAAGGAATATTTTTCTAAATATAAGTTTCTTGTTCTGTCTCATACTTCTCTGACAGCACCTGTTACCATGATGCTGAGCAAAAGTTAGGTGAAGAAGCACATAAATCATCTGCAACCATTTATACGGTCATGAAGCCTTACAGCTAAATACAGACATGTCTCATTTATGCCTCTTCAAACATGACTGTAGGACCTATGATGACATTTCTAATCATATCATATATTTACTTGATTAAAAAAAACTTGCCCCAAAACAATATATGCTTTATTATTTGCCAAATAATATTTTGTGAAATGTATTTTGTTTAAATATACTTGCATATTTAAATACTGTTAAGCAAAAATGAAACAATCACTCTGTTCATTATGCAAATGTATCCATGAAAATCTACAGGTTTGTAGGAATGGAGTATTGTTTGCAATACTAAGTAGGATTCTTTTTAAACAAGTGCACTTCACTTTCGGACTTCACAGTTCTTAGCAAAAACAACAAACAAACCAACCCTTTGGTCTTCACAATTGCAATACAAAAACTTGGTTCCGGTCATCAAATGTCCGGTACCAGTGCTGGGCATGTACCACACTGGGTTTCCAAAGTAATAAGCAGAAAGAGAGAAAGCATAACAAAAAGGAAGTTGAGAGGGTGAGGTATCTAAGGTCATTTAAAATCTCAGTTGGTATGAAGTTTCAGATGTGTCAGTCTCTCCACTACTTACAAGGAGAGCCAAAAGTATTTAAGATTAAGCACTTCCAGTAGATGAGATGAATCCAGCCCTAAGTACGCATTCAAACAAAATTTACCAGCCTTTGATGTTGTATCTCACATCACTAGAAATGCCCTGGCTGTTCTTTGGGTTCCCCTCTCAAAACTGCTTTTCCCAAGACCTCACAGTGAAGGCACTGCCAATCTCACCTGGCTTCTATCTAAGGGGATGGACGCAAAAGGGGAAAAAAGAAAAGGCAGAAAGACAAAAAGGTCACTACTGTTTTACCAAATTAATTTTAGAAAAGAACTGTGTCAATAACACTTAAGGATATGAAGCTAGTGAGAAGAGCACTTTCAATTCCTGAAGACTTCAGCAGAGACTGATAACACTTGCCCTTCATAATTCAGACTTCAGACTTCTCAAGACCTAGAATAACTCTCTAGCCTATTAGTAAGCTAAATATACCCAGGGAACAAACACATATAATATATCAGTCTTTTGTCAGAGATAACAGCCTGCACTGCTTTGATATGAAGAGTACAGACATCAGTTGTGAAGAATATAAAACAGCTGAATTCAGAAAGAGTGCTCTCTATTAGGATGATTTTATTATTTTTATCTTTTATTCAATGTACCATCACAAGTTAGAAAAAGAAGCAGAAGCAGAACTATTCAAAATGGAAACTTAAGACACTGTATATCCCATTTCTGATAGAGATGGATATTTCATCTTAGTACAGACTTATCACATTAGTATTAGTCAGAAGTGCATTGGATGACACTTCAATAGAGAAGGTGAATAAATAGAACTACTATTCTTACAGACTCTAGTTAATTTTGATAAAGAAAACAAATTTGAACCCCAAAAATTCAGACCACAGATATAGGTACTAGGCATCTGGTAAGAAAAAAAAACCAAGAATTGCATGTTGAGTAACTGCAAAAGCAACCGACTATTCCAAGCTCCACAAATTTTTCCCATGTACAGCTTGCTTTACTCTTGCTTACTGTATTTAATTATGTTCCAATGCATATAGATGCACTCATACTAATAGTTCCAGAAGAAGATGAAAAAGAAAGGGAAGGAAGAATTGGGCCTCTAACACAACTTCCATTTTCTTAAAGCCATATTTCAGGCACATATATAAAACTACAGCCAAACTAAATGGTCAGCTCTAATAATCTACTGGGAGCAAGACTCATTCAAATCCACATAACATCTTGACAAAAGCTATCAGTGGGTAGGTCATTCAATTCACAGGACCTTTCAACTCCATTGAAAATTTCAGAGGAAAAGAAAACAAAAAACATCAAAGTCTTTGTATTTAGTATATAGACCTTTTTGCCAGTTCAAGTTTAAGACCTTTTTAAAAATGCACTGTCAGCAGCGTAGCTTTTAAAGGTAAAATTAGGCCTTTAAAGCAAGTATCCCACTGTGCATTCTACCACTGCGCTGCCTGCGGAGTACAAAAAACAAGGGCAAAGATGGGACTGAAAGTCTCAAATGCTCTCTTACAATGGCTTTCATCTTCTCATCCAAATCTGTAACCTTTGAAGACAGGAGGAAATGCAGTTAATGCGTTTACAAATAGGCTGGAACCTGCTATGTTTTTAAATGTAACTCACAAAGGGCACAAACATCCACTGAAATCTCATTACGTTATTTAAAGGGACAATTTCAGGGCTGGCAGACCCCCACTTGGACTACTCTTTAATTTCATCTGTTAAAACAGTTCATGCACTTTTGCAGATTCTTTTAATGATTCATCGATTCTCTCTCTCAAAGGGAAAACAATTAAAAACGTCACTGATATATGATAATACTAGAAGGAAGCCCGTCTGTGACAAGTTACAAATCCATCCTTATCCTTCATCTTTTGCAAGGAAAATACTGAGTATTCAGCAACAAAATAATCTTGTCACCTTGCACATTTATCAATACAGGCTTTCATAAATGCTAAATAAGCAACAAGGAAACATAACTGGTGGTTCAGAACTCATGTGTAACTCTGAAACAAGCCAATATGCCCAAATGGTAGAACAAAACATACTTTGTAAAGATAATGACTGTAGATGGAATCTTTCAGCACAGCCTGAAAATAGTCAAACTAAATTAGTCTCTGAAAGGCTGCAAATACTAAGCAGAATACAGTAGCCTGGCAAGTTTCTTTAAGAAACACTCTGCAGAAATAAAAAAGGAACAGTATCAGGAACAAAACTTCAGAAACAAATGTAATTTCATATTACTATGTACCACACTGAATGTCATGTACAAACACTGTTTAAATAAAAGGCAATGAAATAACATTGCTGTCTGCTTCTTGAGTCTTGCTTTCCTGTTCAGAAGTATAAAGATCTGTACAGTAACTTTTTTCTTAATCTTATCTGATTTTTTCATTGCTTAATTTTCAGCTTGAGTGCTAAGTAAATTCTGAATTTTTCAGTTTCTTTATAGAACCTTAATAGGATGGTTCTGATCAGCAACAGTTAAACAGAAATTTGTTTCCCATAACTCTACTGTTTTAAGACTCACATACCAGCGATATTAAAACCCACCACTGTCTTATTGCCTTTTAAATAATACACCAGACACTTCAGTAGAAATATTTCCTTTCTGTAATTTAGGAGCAGAAGGGTCAATAGGTAAGACACCTGTGCAACTGAAAACATTACTGTGGGTACTTGATATATCCTCCATGGAATGTTTCACGCAAAGTAGTTCTTCATAAACCCTCTCTAATTCTTGCAAAACACTACCCATTTTCTATATTTCATTTTTTCTACGAGTATTGTAGCAATAGATGATGGCTAGAGAGTAGATAATGTCAGAATTGTTCAGAATAACATATTCAAATGTGGTTTATCTAGCAATACACTCAAGTATCACAACATACCATTTGTGGCTAAAAATACAAACTAGTTTACAGAACATCTAACATGATTTGGGGCAATAGAAGTGGACATGTGGTATCTACAAATAAAGTTTAAGAGAAATCATTCTTTTGCATCACTCTAGTTGTTACTTTTTCTAAGTCACGATTCATCCTCATAGCGATCCCACTATATGCTAATCCTTCCTTCCAATCCTGCATTGTCCTTAACAAATGCAACTAAACTGTGCCCATCACCACATGTAAATTCATACACTTACATGTGCAGTCAATCATATTAGTGCACTTAAAGCATTTTCATCTCACTAAAGCACACAGAAGTTGCACTTTGTGCAGGCTCTGTGATTATACAAAGGAAAAAAACAACCCAAACCAAGTCTATATAGGTCAACTGTAGTAACATTCTGTAGGAAAAAGAATGGCAACCAAGGGGAATGCTGCCTTGCCCTGAGATACTTAAAGAGCAGCTAATTAATTCTGGAATTCATAAACACCAACATTATGATATCCACTCTTAAGGCATTAATAATAATGTCCTCCAGCCACATAGACTCATAAAGAAATTATCTCAGGAGAAAGGAAACCGAGTTTTTTGCAATCTCTCTATTACTGAGCTTTAAGATGTGTCCTGGAAATAGAATCTCAAGGAATAGTTCCACACCACCACAAGTACCACAGGAAAGCTCATATATCATAGCAGAAAAGTAGTGAAATTCAGATTCATCCTTGTTCTCAGAAACAATGTCAGTACTCAGAATTCCTACCTCTTATCACTGATTTTGAATCAGCTTTTTCAAAACAGATTTTTCTGCGCTACAACTGTTTATTGACAGTTTTCAACTGATTGTAGTAGCAGTATAATATGTAGCCAAAGGTGAATTTAGTAGTGTGGGCTAATTGTAAATTCATCTGGTTTTACTTTCTGGATGACCTGTAAGCTAATCTAAGGTTAAAATGTCATATAATATGATTTGAGAAGACCAAAATCTCTGTTACCATTAAAAACACTTTGAAGAATTAACCTAAAGGTAAGATTTTTTTTTTTTTTACGGTATGTTTTATTTATGATTTTGAGTTTACAAAATCTTTGCTATAGGGCACTGTACAACCTAACTATTTAAGTATACTGTGTCAGAAGTGACCTGGGGAAAACTCTGGCTGACCTGCCGAAAGGGTTACGGCATACATGGCCTATGAAAACCCACCAGAGACTGGCAAAGGATAGCAATTTAGCTTCCAGAATCTAAAAAACATCATAAATTATCTTGAGTGCTCTCAGTGGCCAAAGGCAAAGAATGCAAATAATGACTACAGTTTTTAAGGTGTTTCGGAGCTCTAACTTTTTCAATAAAGCAAATCTTTTGGGCTCTCAACATTACTACTCAAGTTGGATATACAAAATATTGTTTCCTACTCCACAGAAAGTACACCAGTTAACAAAAGAAAAAGTTGCTCCATTTAGGTGACACCAAGAGATTTCAAAACAAAATAAGCCTCGATATCTAGTACACATCAATAATGCAGTGGTTGCATCATTCGGCTTTGTTGGGAGACACAAACTTGGATTCCTGTTCTGGCTATTTAGATTCATTCCTGATTAACACTTGGGACAGGGTAGATTCTCTCTAAAATGGTTCCAACTAATGAACTGTTAAGTAACATGTAAAATCTTATAAGTTTTGCAAAATATACATCTCAGAGGAAAGCTCCATAAGAGAACCAAATTTATCTAACAGTTCAGTTCTTCCTTGATGAAGTTCACTTTTCCACATCCCTCCCCCCAGGTCTTGTCCCTGCAAGCATGGTCCCACTGACTAATTCAAGTCAGTGCTGAGATTCATTGTAATATTTATGGAGCCAGTTCAGCTCACTAACTCAGCAGAAAACTATTCACAGGGTAGATGTTTTTTCTCTAGGTTAGTATTTCACGTTTTTCATTAGCTGGTACAAGGTAAAGATAATTTCTTGAATTGGTTTTCATTATCTTTAGAGATGCTTCAATCTGCTATGAATAACTTAGCAAAGAAAATTTGATTATACATTTTGAATATTTCTTTCAGCAGGTGATCTATGGTATTATTGCCTCAGTTGCATTAATTGATGACTATGAAGAATCTGTATTGCACTTAAAATGCAAACACTGCTCTTACAATACACTTTCGAGTAAGAATTTTTCTTATGTTTTTTCTAAACTAATAACATTGGAACCAAAAAAATAAGGGAAAACAGAAGTAATGGTCATAAAACTGAGATGGGACAGATAAGATCATCTCTTTTTCTGTTGAGAAGGGGTCAGAGAAGCATAAAACACCCCCAAGACATGAAGAAAGCGGAGACTTCCTTTAGCAATGAGTTCTTAGGACTGGCCACCTTGAGCTTTCAAGCAGCAGAGCCATGAGTGCTAATCAAAATGGCATCAGTTCAGTGCTATCACATACTGGGAGCTAAATTAGAATAAGTTCATTAAGGACTGGTTGTTTTGTACGTGTAATGATAATTACTGATAAGGGTAAAGAACTAACTGTTGTATTGTCAATCCAGTAGAGAGTCAAGTCTGAAATTCCAAACTGCACTGACTTGTCTTTCAAACATTTCTGTCACAGCAATCCCTGATCCCTAACTTAACTGCAGACTTGGGTATATTGAGTTGCAACAGAGGGACTGTGACAGAAAACTGCTGCCTGGTTATTCTTAAAGGATACAACTTCCCTGAGAGGCCGAGTTCTCAACGGCACCATACTTTCCCTCTAGTCCCTGGTCTGCTTGCACAAAGCACAGAGGAAAGCCCAGGAGCAGCTACAAATCAGTGCAGTAACTGTGCAGCTAGAAAAAAAGGCAACAAACGCATAAACATTGTACTGACAGCACAAGACTTGATAAGTCTGCATTTGTCTATTACTAACAAAAATCTTTGCAAGTGTTTGTGAAAGCTCCAACAATCTCCAGTACCACAAGGAGCGCTCTACCATTTAAGTGGCCAAAAAGGCTCCTGTAATATTGTAAAAAAGTGGCAGCCACTGTACAATGTTTGCATGTCTTTATCACTGAGGATCTGTAACAAGTTCGAGATATATGTATAAATACACACATATATGCACCTATATATATATATAGGTATTTTAACCATCTATTAAACAAGATTGCTTTCTATAGCAATAATCTCTGTACTTGGATTGAAGGTGATGCAAGCTTCAAAACTCTTGTTGAGTTCACACGGCCATGGTCTCTCCATTGGGACTTCCTAAAATGCATTTTGCTGTTAGTAGATAACATTAAGTCATCTGACAACATATGTACATTGTCTTATTATTCAGTCTCAGTATTCTGCTGTGCATTATAAACCCTGAAGTATTAGTCAGAAATGGTTACAGAGCAACCATGGCAACATTCAAATAAAATGTGAAAGAAGAAATATTTTTATTTTCATTTTTATATTAAAGTCAATTTAATTTGAATATCATTCTGGTTTATAGGTTAAAAAAATACAAGAGAAATTAATTACTAGCAGAAATAAATATTTATAATGCATACACCATGATAACAACAACAAATGAAAAAGTCTCTTAGTGGAAGTGCTTGCCCTAAAGGCCAAGAGATATGCCAACCTAATAACCTCACCAGGGGTTATGAAAAATTTGCACATTGCCTGACAGCCTAAGGTAAAGTCTTATGGTAGCTCTTCAAGTGGATAAAAGGGAAAATGGAATGCATTGCAAAGAGGTACCGTTTATCTAAATCAATGGAGACATTTCCTACTGCATTGACCTTCACTACATCTTGAGGAGTATAAAAAGCATTAAGGAACATTTTAAAAACACCCAGGGGTTTTCTTTATCTGGGTTTTCTCCCTGATCAAATAAACTGAAACTCTTTATTATAGATATTTCCCATATTTCAAGTTAATGTACATTCCTCTGCAGCACAGCCACCTAAATAATCTTAACACTTCATGAGGGCCCTGACAGTCTCCCAGAAATGTCATACTCCTCCCTCGATGAACATCCCTCAGAACTATAGCTTTGCAGTGTCCCTTTGCACTGACACTAAATGAAATGATTACCCTTAAGATGACCAGGATCAAGCAGCAAAATGGAAGGATCGATGTTTAACATCAACACAAGTACTGAAGAGTAGAAAACCGTAAAAGCGTGTAAACTGACACTGTATATGTGATAGCGTTTACCTTCATCTGTTCTCTTATTCCAGCACTTATGAGAAATAATTCTACTGACAGAAGGCCCAACCCTGTTATCTAAGATAACAGTAAATTGTTTACTCTTAGCTCTTTCCTCATGAAGACTCAGAAGTAAATCAGGCAACAATAACATCAGCAGCCAAGCCTAGGAGCAGACCTTCAGTGAGCCAAAGCAGGCATGGCTTAGAGCCTGTATTTTACCTTAGCACAACTGAATCACTGTCCATTCAATTAATCCTAATTTATAGTGCTGTTCATGATCAGAGAACAATATGGAAAAATTAAATATAAAGACATATTGCACTTAGAATCTTTACACAGCTTTCCTCTCTCAACTATTTAATGTTCTTCCTTGTGAACTAGGTTTTCCCACCAGGAGAAAATGATAAGAGCAAGCTCTGCACCAGGCTGTAATAGTTTTCACCCATAGTGCACTTGGAAGTCCTAGGGATAAAAAGAACCCTACCAAATTAGCAAAGCTTAAATAAGAATGGCAATGATAACCACATTCTTCCTATTTCTAGCAACATAGAGCACTGCAATAAGCAGGGGCTCCTTATTACATGAGGTATAGACATTTTTTAAATATTAGCTTCAATCTCTACATTCTGTCCAGTAATATAATGCAGTTTTTTTAGGAAATATTTGTAAGAATGACAAAATACAGAATATGGAAAACAAAAGGTTGAATTTCAGTTAGTTCTTTATCTGTATTCTCTTTTTTTTTCCCACCATCATTCAACACTTTGGACACTATAATTTTCTGTTTGCATCTCCATTTGAATCTTCCCATAGTTCCTTTTGCTTTCTTTATAAACTCTAATTTTTATCTATCTAAACATCTAGTTCCGTTTCCTATATATTTTTCTAAATTTCTCAACAGATACATGTTTAATTTTAAGCAGAAAGCAGGACAAAAGTCCGAAAGTAAATAGATACCTTTCATTTAAATAATACAATGAGGTGTGTAAAGCCTTTCCTTTAATACCACTGGAGTGATATTATATCAAAAGCAAATTTTGTTAAGCATAATTCCAAGCCCTTTATATTCTTTTCATATATAAATTATCAAACTTAGATGCACGCATTACAATTTCAGGTTCAGTACATCTGAGTTTATGAGTTTCTGCATACCATTAGTAACTTCTGCACTGCTGCACTGTGTAATACTTCTCTTAGTTCTGTATAGTTATTCTTGATTATTCAGCCATTTTTCTTTATTACACTTCCAAAGCAGGAAATATATTTCTGAGAAATGTGAAAGATGTATGTTTTTCTGCTTAATAACTAAACTGCAGAGAGCAATTATAATAATCACTCAAATCATAAGATGACTCCATAAAGCTTGACAACAACAGCACAGAACAGAGGCAGAATAAACATAGTAATCAACAATAATTTTTAAAAGCCATCAATCAGAATATGAGAAATACATTGCCTTAAGATTTGTCACAGGAATTCTCATTCTACATCCATAGCTAACAAAACAGCTGCTTTTAAAATTCAGGGTAAAGAACTGTGTGTCTTAGTCGTGAGTCCTCAGCATCTTGTCTTTAAATACAGTGCACGGAGGAGGATCTTGGGCTTTATCCTCTCCTCTTTTCAAAATTAATGTGAGCCATATAAAGTGTCTGACATAGATAATCATTCTTTTATATTTAAAATATATGTAGCTAGAACAAATGTATGACTGAACTTGGCCCTGTTCCAAGGGTGTGCTACTGTACCTGAATCGTTCTGCAGCACTCCACCTTTTGTACATATTGCATGCTTTAAAGCTGTCGAGGGTAGCAGATAAATCAGGGCAATCACGTATTTTGTAATGATTTCTCCTGACATTCTCAATTACATTTTGGAGAGCCTTGAGTACAACATTTCCAGCAGTACCCTCAACTGATAGCATAAATTTTGTTAAACTGCAACAGAGTGCTGCGCAAGATTTATTAGCTGAGCAGTTAACTCTCGTAATGCCATCCAAAGCACAAAGTGAAATTGCATCAGATTTCACTGGCAGTAATTAATTTGTTATTTTGAAGGGAAATACTAACAGCCAAGATACAAAAAAAGATTCATACAATCACAGCACAGAAATATTTCTTTAATATTTTAAAGAAGAGCAAATCGTCATGTAAGAAGGCCACTATAAATATTATTAGGGAGCCTTGACAACAGTTTGGCAACAGGTTGGAAGAAGGTATGAAAGCCAGTGCTCTGAAACACCATCTCACAGCAGGTAAATTCCTATGTACATAGATACTTGCTACATACTACGGGGAAATCTGGAGTGCTAGGGTGATGGTAAGTTAATGGATTTTAATCTCTGATGTAGAAGTTGACATATTTTGAAAACTCAAACTAGCTCAACTCCTGTTCTTTTTTGTGGAGTGTGGGGGAATATGTTCTAGTTTACTCAAAACAAAGAGTGGTGAGAAACAGTAGGTGCATAAACTGACTTACAAGAGAAAACCATATACAAACACATCATGCTGAACAACAAAATATATGACTGGAGCGCAAGAAGTAGTAACAGTTCACGAAGAAACTGTCTACCCTAAATACAGTATTTCCAGGAAAGGTTCTCAACAACAACAAAGGATTACTGAATTGCTGGTCTAAAACATACATTCTCTACAAACTGCATTTTTCACGAAATTCCTGATTTATAGGAGGTGTTCTTTTGATAAATATTTTGAATTCCATGCAAAACCAAAATCTAAACTAGAAAGCCAGGGTGGGGGGAAGAAGTAAGTCTACACCCACATTAAGAATATCATAGTGCCAACAAGTCCAATTTAAGGCAGTCTTTGAGCACTTGCTGTGGAGTATTAGAAAATAGATCTCTTGTGACAGAAAGATCAAAGTTTGGTTTCGAAATTTGAGCCTGAAATCCTTTTGCTTTGGTGTTCCCAACTTTAAAAGAAGGATAATAGCACCTCACTCCCACAAATAAGCTCCAGGATGATACAGGCATCTCTCGAGAGGTACTTGCATAACACAGTGATAAGCACTCTAGTTTTTTATTGCAAAAATAAACCACATTTTGGTCCATAAAATAAGCAGATTGCGTTTTATGTTTGCACTGAAGGTATTTTCAGACAACCATGGTCCCAGTTTTTTCTTAAAGCAGTGTAGGTAGAATCAACAACAAAGGCAGACAGCCTATACACGATGCAAACCATCTGTAAGTGCACTAAGTACTACTGCCATGAGAGAAAGGTAAGAAAAGTTATTAAAAAGAGTATCGAGCACGTGGAGAGGTTTTTAGCATAGCATGTGGGTGTAATCAAACCCATCACGAAGAATAGAAGCAGCTCTTACATCCTGTGGATTGTTGACTACATATATTTTCCAAGTAGTGCTCACGAGTACATTTCTCTGACCCTTTTTCAAATCTTCCATCGTTTACCCCTTTCTCTTCATGTCTCATCTTCCACAGCTTATCCCTATTTCCCACTTAATAAATCCAGTTTACAATATTCTTTCTTCTTCCACTTTCTGCTTAGCAGCTGCAGTGAACCCTGAATTGCCGACAGTTTTTCCGTCTGCCTTTCCCTTAGAATCTACTCATCTTTCTCTTGAGAATTGTAACTCATATTTAAATACATTTGCAGGGTGTCAGCAGCTTCTCAAGGTTGCCTCTAATTTTTCTCCAGCACTACACTCTAGTAAACAGAATATCTCATCCAATGGAGGACTGTTTATGTACAATAAAGAGAATATTTGCCAGTCTAGTAGAGACACCCATCTGAAGGAGATGCAATTTCCTCCCCATTGTCAACAGCTTGGATCTGGTGAGATTAAACCAATAAAAGTTACTGTTTCTTCATAGGACTTTGGTGATCTTACATGGAGAGTAACTGAACATGGTGACAAGCTTTCCACAGAGCACACCCTGGGCTGCAGGAACAGAGCACTTTCTACATTCTGCTGAGTCATTCCTCCCAGCAGCAGCAACTAATGTCAGTGATTAACAAGAAGGTGGTGCACATTCAGCACAGTTGGAGGCCAGCAAACTACAGACCATAGTGGCAACCGCAGTAAGTGAATTTCAAAATGGAATATGGGTGGGGGTGTGTGTGTGTGAGTGGAGGAAAGTTCTAAAGCATTGTAACTGGATTTTAAAAAGTTGTAAAACTTTTACTTTGTCCATATCTGAGAAAATTTCTCCACCAAGCTCTACTGACTCTCCAATAATCTATGTTAACAACTATAATCTCTATCTTCAATGGCAGGCAATTACACTCATTTTCTTTGTATTTGTTCTTTAAAGAGCACTTACATATAAAATAATTGTAACACTCTTCCTTGAGAAGTTTGGGTGTAGTGGCTAACTGATATAGATTTACTTTAAAAATGCATGTGCTTTCAAAGTGATAATATTGTTTTAACTGTGTTTGTCTCAGATCCTAAGCATGACAACTTTTTGGACAGAATTTTGTACTGTCCCACTCTTATTCAGCTTTAGAAAGAAAAAGAAATAGCCACTGCAAAGAAAAAAAAAAAATAATGATAACTATTTTCAAGTTCATTACCTTAGATTCCATAACCAATACTTAAACTATATTTCAGTTGTATATGGTCATTGGTAACATGATTATCACATACAGCATTTGACTATTTCTGTTGTCTCACCTGTTTGAGAGTACCTGCAAACAATATTTTTGTGCTATTTGTATTTTTTTACAAGCAAAGGAAATTTATGAAAGATTAGTCTGTAACAATCCCCCCAGCTCTGCCCAGATTTTATTCTGGAAGAATGACATCCCCTGAGATATTACAGGAATCTGGGCTATAAAGGCAATAATTTAACTCACGCACAGAGTATTCATCAAGCAAATTAAGCACTGTTGTTTCCTTTACCTTAGCTTCACAGGTATGTTGTATGCTGAATATATGCTTTCTTTTTTACCAGGTGTACCGAGAAAAGCACAGTAGACCATGTACCCAACACTCTGTTTTCTCTTTTTTATCTCATTGAGCAAAACATCATTTTCAGCCAAGGTGTTGCTCTCTAAAAGCAGACCTAAAAATTTATTAAGGAAACATCATATCAATTACAATTCTGCATCACTTCAATACAGATTAGAAATAGGTATTGTATAGAAAACATTTCATTGTGGAGTACTCGGAAAAATTAGACACTATCGTGCATATTGATACTAGAAAGTAGCTACTCCAAAAAGGAATTAAGGGAGACTGCACGTAAGAGCATCCCAGAACAATATGGTAGCCAAGATTTTCTTAGCAAGCCTAAGGGACCACCTGGAGCAGAAGTGGTGTTGTTGCCTCTGTAGCTGATAATTGCAGTAATAAGACAATACCATACATTGGGCCTGGTTTGAATACTTACAATTGAGAAAAAAACAAACGTTGAAAATTTGAAAAAAGATTCAGAAAGGAACCAAAAGGATGACTCAAGATCTGCCTTCACCAAGGCACTTCATTATCTCAATCCATAACCACTTCTTACAGCGAAGGCTTCTAATATAACTTGGATCACAAGCAATGAGCATCTAACAAGATGAGACTTCTGATAGCTAAAGGCACTTTAACCTAGCAGGTAGTTCTAACAAAACCCAATGGCTAGAAACTGACAGCTACGTAAGTCCAGAAAGAGAGATGCACACTCTTCATAGTAAGAAGAACACTAGAACAACTTTTCCAGGGACGTACTTAATTCTCTGCACTTCATAGTCTCTGAATTGATTTCGAATGTTGCAAATTCACACCATGAGGTATAAATTTCCTGCAGAAACAACTGTTTAAATTGCAAAAGAATGCAATTATGCAGAGATTGGACTATGAAGGTCAAATAATGTAGAAGGTCAGAATGGATTCCTCCTTGTAAATCTGCTAGTTCATCCTGTGTACTGTCTGTGAAATGTAAATATTAAAAACTATTCTTTGTTTTGTAAGAATTTAATGTCTACTTGAATAGCAAAATTAGAAAGCTGCAGAACATTCCTTATTCAGGTAGCATGCTATTAAGAACAATAAATAGAGGAAGTACAACAATTTCTTATGAACTTAAGACTGGAAACTGTTGTGAAGTCTAACACTGCACTGTTTTCAGCAGTGTGGATATTGATGTGAGTTTCCCAAATAAAATTAATACACACCTGAGGGAAACACTGAAATTTCTTAAGACAAGGGGATTACCTACTTGTGATAGTGTCTTACATGTTGTTTCCATTAACTTAGGACCATCTTCCTCACCGGACAAAATATCATTTACTCCTGTCAAATCAATTAGCCTCATTTTGTTTTCAGAGCCTGTAAGGGTTAACACTGTCTGTATTGAAGCTCTTTTAGTCAGGCATTATTATCTACAGTGCATCTGTATACGACCTAGCAGAACAAGGCTCTCACCTAAATATAGATCAATGCAAAAATATACCTTGAACTATAGCAACTAAAAAGAAAATATCAAAGGTGTACTCCTCTTCCTTGTTTTACATATCCTCTGCTGCTGACCTGGGTTTTGTAAACTGCTGAATATTTACTTATGTTCTCACAGAAGGCCAACAAATTTGAATACTGTAGTTCGTAGGTACTCCAAACATCATCAATCCATTAGCTGCACATAAAGAAAATACAGCAAAGTTTAGTTACCTGAACTCAGGACCTTCAATCTTAATTTTCACTTCAATGCAAAACATAAATCAAAATGATTTTTATTAATAAAAACCGGAGAACTAAATATCTTTATCTAACAGAAGGCCACTGTGGTTTTTCATTTCCAGTCCAGAACCAAGTTCTGAAAAATTGAAAAATCCTTCAAAATCAAGGACTAAAGTAAACATTCAGAAAAGCCCATCACTCTGGAAGACAAAACAGGCACCATGTTAATGAAAGCCTGTCATGAACTCAGTGAATGCATTACGTTCTACAAGAGTTTACATTTTTACGTCCATTTTCCAGCTTTCAAAGATACAGAAGGAACTACAGATCCCAGACTGCATCCACCTAAATATCCCTGTCCTGATGATCTCAGCCATGCTGGAGTACTTCCAGGAACTTGGAAAAGAGAGACATATATCTCAGAAGTACAGCTGTCATCTTTTACAGCTTGGGCTTATGCACACCACTGCCAGACATAATAAATCTAGATAAAAGAGAGTCTGAGATAACCCACATAAAGAACTGTTCAGTGAACTCATATAATCTATACCACAGCCAATAAGCGTGGAAGCAGGCTATTAAGCATGAACTCTACAACTGCCTTCTTAAGTGCCTGCAAGCTCTCAGATGAATGGAAGTAAGGTTCAATTTTTGTGCAAGACTTCTACATCACATTGCCTGGCATTGGATTTTGAATGCTTTGGACTCTTTATGAATTTTTAACAAATGGTACTTAATATGCAAGTGCTATGAGATTGTACATTAACTGGAGAAACAGTGTAATTTATGGGAGATATGAGCAATTTTCCTACACTCAGCTGAACTGAAACAGAGAGCTAGCCTTTTTACTATATGGCTTATTCTCAGCCATCACATAACACAGATCTCTTCACCCAACAAAATTACATGCTTTCACAGTCAGCACCCTGTCCACTCCTGACAGTTTTCTTCCTGGATATTTTTTTTTTTTTTTTTTTTTTTGTTCTCTCAAGGCAAAGCCCTGTTGCAATGAAAGCAAGATCATACTCATATCTTACACTGCTTCACTGGGCAGCCAGTTATCAATGGTAGATATAAGAATAAACAGAGAAGAAAAGAGGATGCCTACAGGGTGGTGCAAAGGCAAAATCTGTTTTTCTAATGTAGGGGTAGAACCATCTATTCGGGTCCCCTCGTGCTCTGCTCTGTAATTACTCTTGTAGCCACTGCACAGCACACTTTGTCTTCATTTTCATTAGACTCAAATGTCACTGTGACAGGCTGTGAACAAACATATGTTCCTTGATTTGAATCTATCCTTATTAAATAAAGGTAGGAGATGCCGCTCACCTTAGTAGTTTTGAGTGACCTGTTGTTTTCCTTCCAAAGCATAAAGCTTTGACACTCAAAATGACAACGCTCCCCTAAAAAACTATTCACCAAACCTGCCAAGAGTGTAAAATTCACTTATGGTCAGGATATTTTGTGACCAAAGAATGGCCTCATCTTTCAATTATTTTTTGCTAGTTCTGAAATTACTTGATGCTTGTCTCAGTTACCTCCAATGACTGAATCATCTGTCGTCTGCTCCTAAGCTGTCTGACAAATCCCAGTTTGGTTATGTCCATACACTTGATGGTAGCAATGAGACCTTTCCATAAGCTGATCTGTTAATAGCTATCCAACTCCCACTGAGCTCTTGCAGTATTCCTACAGGATTACTCTTTCTCAGTTTCTGTTCCCTTAAAAGCTCCAGTTGTACTCTCCAGCACAATCCTTAATTTGCTCATCTCCAGAATTAAAATGGGAAGCAAAATAGGTCATCTATTCACGTTTTCATGACTATTTAAAGCTTGTCAATTTCTCTCATATAAACTTGCCTAATTTTGCTGCACACTGTTCACCTTAATGGAATATTATCTATTAAAGTATATTTGTACACTTTTTTTTAATTCTCTTTGTCAAAGGAGCTTGGGAATTTAACATTTTTTTTTCCTTTTAATTACATCTAAAATTTGCATCCATCATTCATCATCATCGCAGCCTGATTTTCTTTTATGAAAAGTGATTGTATAAAATACTTGCAACAATACAATCCCGCAGGCTTGAATTTTACTTGCATAGAATTATTGATAAGAACAGTGTAACATGCCCTTCTGATAAAACATGTTTTTGCAGTAACCATGCTTATTCATTTATTAGTAATGATAAAAACTGCCAGGAGCTGTATTTCTTATGCCTCTGTGTAAGGAATGAACTGCCTCAAGGCTAAACATCTCCTACAAAATGTCTTCCCCTCTGGAAAGTGGCAACATCTTTATGCTAATGATTAAAAATATTCTCTGGATCTATTCTTGATGGGTTTTGGAAGAAAAACTTTTCCCTCTCTCTTTTCTTTTCACATTATCATACTTCATTCATAAAGAAGTCATCTGTAATGAATCAAGTAAGCTATAAATCATACCAATATGTAACACTTCAGAATAAGGAATAGGAAGTCAAAGGAATACTCCATTGTATAAGGTAAAAACTGTCAAATATTACATATTATGGTAGTGTGGAATATGAAGCTAGTATGGAGCTGAAGTATTACAGTTTTTCAACCATTCTTAGCTGTACTGTTGCCTTCAACAAATTCAAGACACAACAGAAAAGTCAACCTTTTGCTAAATACGTAATGTGAATTCATACCTAACCGGTCCAATTTGTGCACCTGAGAGCCTAAGAAATTTTCCACACACTGGACTTCAAGATGCTACTGCCTCACAAATTTATCAGAACAGCTTTGGAGAAAGGAAGTGTTACCCTGAATTTTTTTTCAGGTATCTTTGACCTTAAGCACCTCCTATTTTGGAATCATGGTTTAGGTTAGTATTTCTTCTAGATTTCTAATAAAGACCTTCATTGGGTTTGTATGGACTGCTGGTATATCACAACGGATGCCTCCCTAGGACTGTACAGGTTCCCATTTATCATTATAACATGTTTTTTAATCTGTGCTTGACAGCAGAAGAGCAAAATGTAATTATCATCACTACATTGAGATTAAATCAAGTAGCCTCTTTTGCTCATATCAAAGTCAATATTACTTCACTTTTAAAATAAGAGTTCTTATGACAAATTCTAATAAATTCACCACATAATCTATCTGCTCAGAGGGCAAAGCATCACCTACTAAATGCCAGTTTCTCTATCACTACTTGATAGCAACCATGAGAGCTCTAAATAGAATAGACTTGAATCTGCAATGCAGAGCCAAAGGAATCGGCACACCTGCTTGCATTTTTTTGCCAGGATGGTGGACGAGTGACATAGATAACTGTGATGTACATGGAGTATAGGAAATATTCTACAAAATACATTAAAAATTATTTCTTGATAAGGCTGTTGGCCAGTTCCCAAGCATAGACTTAACCTCAGAACATTAAGAGCTTCTCCCAATCATCATGTAAATCAATAGAAAAAATATTTCCCTGTAGAAACAATTCATTTATAGAGCTAGTGTTGCATATTACAGAATATGAACATGTCTTCTGCTGTTATCAAAACTCTTTAGACAAACAAAAGCTGGAGCAAAACCCATCCATCCATTGAATCATCACTCTCCAACAGAACTCTATCTTTTCTGGAAGTTTCTGACCAGGTCTAATTATACTTATCTGCTTTGGAAAAGCCTTTTGAGAGTTAGAGAGAAAAAGCACAACATTAGAGCTGTCTATTATTGTTGTTCAACCCTTTCAACCTTTTCTCCTAAGGCTGTGGGAAAAGAAAGGGCAGTTTAGCTATTAAGAACACTTATTAAGAACTCTTATACCAATGGAAGAACTGAATTTAGCCATGTTCTCACATACTACAACCATAATCCAAACTTGAGCATGTGAAGGGAAAGACAATCCAATGTTTAAAGCAATTCACCAATAAGCTGAGAGTTTTAATTAAGACTTCCCACTATACTCGTGGTTCCCTGCATGACCTCACACAGCTCACTCAACTACATCAGCCTGTGTCAGGCAGCATGGCCTGCAAGAGAGTCTTGAAACTGGTTAACTCTTAGAGCTGTGGGACCTTATGGCCTGACCTGCTCAGCTGTTGCACCCCCAGCAGCCTGCACTGAACTGACTCTGCTTCTCTGCACCCACAGTATAAACAGGAAGCCCTAGTCTGACTCCCAGAAGTACTGATACTAGCACCTATTTCCTTGGTTATAATTGCATCAAAGGATAAGAATCATGTTCTATTCTCAATTCATTAAGCAAGAAGAACATAATAGTGAAAGTATCCATTTTCTCATTGTTTGTTGTTACACAACTCACATGTGTCCCATTCCCTAGCTCATAGTTCTGAATCTCTCAAGAGTTATGCTTTTGTCACCTTTATGATCACTTAATAAAATAAAAGGCTCCCCTCTAGGGAAAGGGAATTCAGTTCCTAAATGACATTTGTCACTTTGAAGAGTCAAGGGCAAAGACAGTTTTAGCACATTCGATCCAGCAAACACTTGTCTAAGAGACACTAAAATGCAGTGGTTTGTTTTTGCTATTTTGGGTGGTTTTTTCCTTGAAATATTTAAGCACCTTGTTCCCAAGGATATATATTCCTTCTATACTTTATCTATTATGTGCCATTAACTAAATGTATTACACTATTTACCTATTTAGTAGGTAAAACTATAATTTAAAACATGTTAGAACTGTAACTTATTTACAAGTTTTTTTTGTTCTATGGGACATCAAACTTGTCTGTATTCTGATATCTAAATAAATGAACATATTAAAACCATTGCATTGTTTATAGTCAATAGAACAAGAAAATCAGGTTACGGTATTCATTTCAAACAGACAGATTTCATTTACTGTTATTTCATACATTTCACTATGCCCTAGCACTGTCCAACATCTTCCAAGAATATATTCTTTGTATACTTTGATAGAATTATATTTTCTTATTTTTTCTCTCTGGGACACTGAACATAAGCCAACAACTCACCCTAAACTGCTGAAATTGAATATTACCTGAAGTGCTGCATTGTATAAAGCTTGGCAGAAGCAACCATTCAGATAAGTCTGATATCTTGGACAAAATCCAATAAAGTCAGTAATCAACTGGCCTTCAAAAGCCTGTTTGTTACAATACAGAAACAAGGTACATTTATGAATGTTTCAGAGAACTTGGGCCTAGCTTGAGATTAAATGTGCAGATTTCCTCTCTCCACTTTCAGCTTTGTACCAAGCCTGCACAACACACAAGAGGTTCCCTACACTGGTATCTTCAGCATTTGCCTTTGGGACAAGGAAGCACTATATTTTGATCATCCATCATGAGCATCAGACTTCGCCATTCTGGTGATACACTTTAATCCTGACCATAAATTGAATTTCTCAAAAATACACGCAGAAAGTGAGATGAAACAAAACAAAACAAAGAAACCAAAAGCCAGAAAACACAGTCCTGGCCCATCAAACATTATTCCACTTACCACTCTAGCAGCGGGGACTGGAAAATTCCAAGATGAGCAAAGTCTTGCCGAACAGCCAGTGCAATGCTTCTGTCTGGGCTACACAATGAAAATTGCAGAAATCCATAGACTCAGGCGATATGCACATCCCTGCTTCAGGACAGAAGTTTACTGTTAGACAACTCCATCTGCAACTGCCTGCTTTCCAGTAGTATGGTGCAAAACTAGAACCTCTGGAGCATACTTCATAACATGAAGAACGCTAAAAATGTACTGAAATTAAATCAAGACACATTTTATTATAGGGCACTTTAAAACTGAAGTACTTGCTTCATAACATGAAGTCTATGAGACTGTAGTCTTAAATATTGATTTTGTATTCATTGTCATTGACAGAAGCAATTCTGCTTTTGCAGAACGTAATAAATACAACTTTAAAAAGAATAAGGCCCTTTTAGCAAGAAATTTTACATTTAGCTGTTTATAAGACTAAAATTAAAACAGCTAGAATTGAAAAACAGAAAAAAAAATAACCAAGGGGGTTTTCAAAAATTTAAAACTCTATCATGCATAAATGGAGCTCATCACAGAAAGTAATTTCCCTGCAGAAAACACTCCATCTTTTGTTTTATGTAAGTTAGCAACATGAATATTTTATTCTTAGTGAAACTGCCGTTACCCTTTTGCATTTCATAGATTTGCTTGGTGACTCAGATAAACAGGTTTGGGGTTTTTTTTTTTTAAGTTTTTCTCTTTGCTGTTCAAATCTTTTTCATTTACAAATCTTGCCACATTAGAGTTTGAATTTGGCATTATCAGCAGCTACATCCTTTGCCCCCAACGCCCCTTCTAGAAAAGTAGATGGAAGAAAGGTGCATAAAGGACAAACCACTGCATAGAGGGTAATTATTCTCAAGATATCCATCATCACTTAGAAGGCACATTGTCTTCAAGTAGTTCAGGTTTTTCTCAAAACTACTTTCAACCTGAGCAAAATTTTACAATTACAGAGCAGGTAGTAAAACCACCTACATTGAATATCCACATTAAAGCAATGGCCTAAATGAATACCGAACTGAATTTGGCACTGAGACATATTTCAACTCCAGAATGAGAATAATATAAAAGTAATCAATACAGTGGATAACATATTGCATTGCTGGGAGTTGTTACACAAAACTATGAGCAAAAGAGGCTGTATGAGAATAGAGAATACATACAAAATTGTATTTTAAATGAATTCCATCTCAAGAAGCTTAAAAGTAATTTTTTTGATCAAGGTGAAAATTTGGAGAAGACAGACTATTTGACCTATATGTAGTACCATTATCACTGTAAATTCTTTTATTTGAGAACAATTTTATTTTTAATTCTGTTACTGGAAATGTGAGAGTCCATGTGGTTGATTTTTTCACTTAGTGGTGTTGGGGGTTTTTCAGTCATATTTACAGGATATTTTTTAAGATTAATCATTTCCAGAAAATAGTTGTAACACAGAACAGATATTCCTAAAAAGGAATACTTCTCCAAATGTGATCTTCCATAGTTTTTCAACTGTAGGGACAGAGGAGGGAGGGGTAGGGCACCAAGGGAGACATATTTAAAAAACATATTTAAAACAATGCTATCAAGCCTCTAAAGCCACTGGGGTGTCCAAGTGGCAGAGGGTGTCGTTTTCTGAGAGCATTAGTTCAAGATGACAATACTAAAACAACACTGCCCCTGGCTAACTTGCTCTGCACAGGCTTAGAGTTTAACTGACACATTCATGCCATTGCCAAAGCTGAAGTGTTAACTCCTGGATCTACATCCTGTGTTCACATCTCACAGGATACGGAAGCCACGATGACTAATATGTTGTATGCAGAGGCCTGATTACTGGGGGGGGAAAAAAAAACAAAGACTGAATTGATGCTAGCTAAGGATGACCTAATCTGAATCATGCTGCAAGGCAGATCACCAGCATGCTTTGTGAAAAGACCACACAGGAAGAGTCTACAAGATAAAAATCACTTCCTAATTGCAATGTTATAAGTCATCATCAAAAAGCTTTGACACCTAAGTGAAAAAATCACCAGCAGAAGATTTTTGCTCCAGAACACCTGAGTCCAATTATGCAAGGAGGAAAAGACCAGACAGTGTCCAATAGAAGACATCCCATCAACTAGAAGCATTGTGTTCCATCTTAAAAAACATTGCTCTCTGATATTAGTGGTGAAAGTCCAACTTTCTCTGCTGCTGAAGTTCAGAAGACTTTGAGATGTCATATGTTTCAAAACATTGTTCATTGCAGCTATCTGCTTTTTGTCTTCATCCTCTACAAAAAAAATAAGGTTTTCCAAATTGTATGTTGAAAGATTGTAGAAGTGTTTGTATAGGTCAGACGCAAAAATTTCCTGACTGTGGGAATGAGCACTCCATGATTCGAAAGCTTAAAAATTGTCTCAAAGATATGTGTCATTTTTTCTTCCCTGTTCTCCATTTAAAGGTCTACAAAGGCAAGAAACTTGTCATTTGTGATTACTGGCAAAAAAAAAAAGAGGAGCAAAATTTCATCTCCTACCTTAGTGATTAGCTCAGCAAGTGGTGTAAAGTGGAGAGTTTGTCCATGTATAAGATGGAAATTTTAAGACTTAGTTGACTGGGAGAGTATGGGACCTACTAGAGAACTTGTCTCCAGTATTCAAAGTTTAACTGTTGCAGAATCATAAACTGAGTTAGGAAAAATGCTCATTTTTACAGTAGTTGATATGCAAGTTATTACTTATCCCCATGAAACCTTCTCAGCACTAAGGAATGAATTGCTGTTCCCCTAATTTAGCTCCATCTTTGGTGTTGTGGTCAACATATTTGACCCACTTTGTAAATTATTGCTACATTGCTACTTTAATTGGTATGAAAAGTTACTGTATGCTTGCTTTATTTTACCTTAAGAGGTCCTAACTCATTCTGTATAGAAATATGCTGAGTTATATCTCAAATGATATTCCATATGGACCTAAAACCATTACAGATGTCAATGGATATTTACTAGTAAGCCTCATGTCTCCGGCTTTCCCTCTCTTCGTCTATTCTAATTTGTCTTTAATTCTTCCAATGTCCTTAACCTCATTAGTGGCCACAGGGATCATGAAATGTACTTCACTGGAAATGGTAGTAGTGCTATATAAATACCTAGTTACTCCTCATTTAAAATTTTCAAAAGAAAGTTGGAAAGAATATAAACCAGCAAGCAGTTGCTTTTTCCACTATTAAAAGGTTTTTATATAGAAAAATTGTAACTGGGGGAGGTGACTCTTACAAAAGTTGCTGAGAATATTCCAGAACCTAAAAGTAATTCAGAGAGTGATGATGACAAAAGTTACTGTTGATGGCATTTATAAATTAATTACTACATGTTATGTAGAACAAGAAGTCTGAATTCCTTTAGATAGTCTGAACTTTCTAGCAGTCCTCAGGGTCTTCTGCATTTTGAAAACCACAAAGGCTTTTAAGTCAACTGTCTTCCCACTCTGCAGCAGAAGTTAAACTAGGACCATGAATATAATTTTATAATTGCAGATAGAGGAAAAAAATGAAATATTCTATTTATATATTTTTTTAATCTTAGAAGGAATCCCCTTTCAACTTCAGATCCTAGACAGAGGAACAAGAAACAGCTGAACATCATTCATGGCTGAAGTTGTTGTATTCACTTGATTTTAAAGACAATCCTGTAAGTAGGGCAAATTATCATTGACCATAAACTCTGGCACAACAGTGCTTTTAGATAGAGCCAATTGTCTAGTCCCTTGATATTCCAATTTCTGCATTAGATTGTCCCATAATAATACAGCCTTAAATCACTGATATTTCCTGTATTTTAATGTAAAACATAAACAAATGGCAAAACTCAAACAGAATCTTGTGCTCATACTCAAATATATTTCTGAAAGTGGTTACTCAACTTATACATTAAACCATATTCAAAAAAACAGCTTAATTTTATTATCAGGCTCGTATCATTTTTGTTTTAACAACAGATATTTCACACAACCTTTTAACTGTGTTATTCAAAATGTAAATGCTGTACAGACAGAAGCTAATGCAAGGAAATAATTTTCCTAAGGAGTTGGATTATTTCCTAATTGTTTATTATATATGTATTCTCCTGGCAGAAATCAAGATTTAAAATTCCACCTTCTTCAAAGCTTTAATGTTATTTGGATCTCTGAAGCATTTATATTTAATTTCACAGCAGTGTCACAATTCAAGTGGTATATTTTAAAGTCTGCAGCAGCCAATTGTTGATTTATTTTCTTTCAGGCAAAATGCAAATAATCTCTTAAGAGGTTTGCTCACAACTCCTATGTTTGAGTTAATATATTTGCAGTGAATAAATTAAAAGTAGTCATATTTGGACTTTTAAGGCCCTCTTGAATTTAAAAGCTCCACTGAGTTTTAAAAAATTATTTTAAAGTTTTCCTCCGAGAAGTAACTGGAAATGAACTCATTAGAGACCTGGGGCCATCTCCAGTACATGGAGATGGGAATCATGAACTTTGAGGGTAGGGAAATGAGCAGTTCTAGTGACCTAGAACCCTTCTGAGCTGTGGAGACATTCCTGTAAATTATACTCTCAAATTACCAAGTATCGAGATCGGTGATACAAGGGGAACTGTTTTCTGAAAACAAACACCAGAATTCAAAAGACACTAGACCTGTCATTAAATGAAGAACCAGCAGCTTTCCTTCAAGCAACATATAACAGACTTACCATGCAATTTTATCCATATGTTCATCAGTTTTAAAGCAGCTTTTTTAAACTGCCTTTATCTCAACCCAAGAGCTTTCTCACTTATCCTATCCTCTCCCCCATCCAACCAGGTAGAAGTGAGCGAGCAGCTGTGTGAGGCTTAGTTGCTAGCTGGTGTTAAACCACAACACAAGCCTTCAAAATGCCAGCTGCCAAGGTTGCTACCTCCCTCTTGTTCAAGATGTTTAACAAAAGGTATAGTCATTCTGGTAACTTTGTCTTCGAAACTCTGAAGGTTTCTTCTGACAGTTGACTGGGCAGCAGAAAATGGCCAAAACAAACTTTTTTTTTTTCCTACACAGTAGTAACAAATACTCAAAATAAAGCTACCAAAATTTAAAGCATTTAAAGCAAAATAATTTTAATTAACATCCTTGTCAATTAAACTGTTTCTTGTTTGCTGCCACGTATCTAGAAACATGACAGACATGACATTTCAATGAAAGTGGCATCTTTACATTTTATAGGCTAATATGAGGAAGGTCAAGGCATTGTTCAGAAAATATGGGCAAAGTAAGAAGAAATTACAATTAGTCAATCATAATCACCTTGATCATCAGATGGCTTTGGGTTTGGGATTGCTCTGACACCTTTTTGTTTCAGTTATTTACTGTGAAGTGCACTCTAAAGATTCCCAGTGACATTACTCACCAACATCTTGACATGATGTAACCATAACGGGTTTGCATCACTGAAATCTCTTTAGAGGCCTGGAAACCATTTCAACTGATGTTGTAATATCTTGTCTATGAATTCACAGTGACATGCTCAGGAGATTGTTATGATCACTTCAAAAAAAAAAAAGCCATCTGCAGTGATTAAGAAAACATGCAGCGCCGTAAAATGCATTAAGTCCAACTAATTACTATTTTTTTTTTTAACATTGTCTATTTTCAAGCCTTTTCTTTAAAGCAGAAAATCCTTATTTGTGCTTACAGACTAGACTTGCCAAATAGACCTAGAGTACTCAAAATTACAACCCCAAAGATGCAGGTCCTTCATCAATTTCAGTTATGGATGCAAAAATTCAACATTGTGAAACTTAGTCACCTCAGAATGGGACTTCCAAGAGGCACCTGGAAGTGCATAAGAAGTCCTTCACGTATATGATAAGTGTCAGAGAGAAACACACTTCAGGTATGTACCTTTTTTTTTTGTCTTCTTCCTTTTTTTTGAACTGGAATGCCTCCCTCTTTTAATGATCTATAGTCCTAACCTGTTTATTCCAGGCAAACACATATGTGGGTTCTGGGTATGGGTTTTTTATTTTTTTAAAACTAAACAAGGATGATACTTTTCCTCTAAGAATGACAAAGGCAAAGGCTCAAATTTTAACTTCAGCTAAAACTTCTCTCTTAAAAGTTTCAGGTCGTACTGAGGATTCTCTCAGGGAAAAAAAAAAAAAGGAAGTGAAACCCACACTTTGGTGAGTTGTCTTCTTCCTGCATAAGGAGTAGGTTCAGTGAGGAGAGAGGAAAGGGTGGTGAAAGGCACTCCTCTCACACTTGTCTCTATATGCTAAGACTGAGGATCTCTTCAGTAAACCCAAATACAAAATTTGAGTCATCTAGGGAACTTTTAGTCAAAAACTGCTATGCAGAGCTAGGCATCATCTGAGCAAGAGCTTCAATTTCCTTCAGTGGGTCATAATTTCAGATGTAAGAAACCAAAGCAAGTGTTAGGTAGGACTTATACCCTTAAGCCATTTTTTTGTCATACAAGCTCTAATTGCCTATAAATCATGCTGTGTTATCTGCTTAGCACAAAGCTCGTCTATAAATACATAACTGTTTTAAAATCCATATTCCTTCCTGAGACTGAATAAATTGAATTGGAAATATGGCACAGCCTTCTGTTTGTTTTAAAGCTCCAGATTCAAAAGAAAACACTTTATAGTGGTGTACCTGGGTTTCTTGGAGTACGGTTTTTATTTTTGAAAATCAGTCTGCTTCTAAGCATTTAGATTTACGTGAAGATTCAGTTTAGTGTAATTTTAGGAATAACAGTCACATGAATTCCAGTGCTTTTCTTAAATTGCATTAAGAGAAGGTCATCTCAGCTAGATATGCAGCACTAATAGCACTGACATTAACAGCATTTATTTGCTCTCACAAAAAGAAGGCGTCAAAAAAAGAAGATATTCACAACACATCATCTTCAATTACGTTCAGTTAATCTGGATAACCATAAGAATTGAGTTTCTCATACACTGCTTGTCACCTTTCTGGGCCAGTCAACAACAGAACTTAAGTGATATATCTACTGCTTTCAGACTGCATGCAAAATAATCCAACAGGAAGGTGTTTTATCCAGAAAAGTGGTATATCAATAGTTGCCAACCTTCCGTCCCATCCTTGGAATTTATGGAATATCAGAGTAATAATTTATCACACTGTGACTGAGAGTCCATCATGTATTAGAGCTCATCTCTTCTGTGATTTAAAACCACCTACACGAGTGCTTTAGAGCTATTTCTGAGATTCCCTGAGCTGTTTTAGTCTGTATGAATCATGAAGCCAGTGAAAGTTTTATAAAGTTTCACCACTCTTAATTTTTTTTTCCTTTTATTTCTTTTTTTTTTTTTTGGTTATATCTGCACTAGAGAGAGCTCCAGCCTGAAACCTTTGAGGGTAACACAGAGAGGAGCTCAACTCAACCACTTGGGTCGACACTGTTCTCTTTGTGACATTTACCTTCAGCGCAAGACAAGGGTGGGCACGCCAGCCCCAGTGCTCACGCAAACTACAGGATCACTCCCAGGCCACGTCATGAGCATTAGTCCATGCAGCTTACATAGGAAGAGCAGAATAAGGTGGATTTTAGACACCTTCATAGACCACGGGGTACAATCTAGGACCATTCAGCCACAGAAAATGGTTTCTAGTGTTAAATAAAGCAGCCTTAAAAAAGAGAAGTCTTCTCCCAGAAACATGACACGTTCCAGTACAGCCTGAGTGCCCTGGGTGGTAGGAGCACATTACTGAACTTGAATAGACCTTCAGGCTGTAAACTTGTACTCAAAGAGTGCAGACCAAACAGTTTGACAGAGTCACAGGCCTTTGCAGACATACAGAAAATGTACAGGGAAAAAACAACCACTTTATAAAGAAGATTATGTACAGCAAAGGAATATTTTATTAGTTTACCAAATTAAGATTTTTATCACATCCTTCTTTGCATGTTTTTGTCTCGCTGAAAACAGATATATAAGATGATATAAAACAGACAGATAAACTAGACCATGAACTTATTCCCACTAAAAGAACCCATCATTTGGAACAGCATTTGCTTGCAACACAGGGTGCCAGACACAAGCTTCTTTGACCAGACAAAAGCAAAAAATGTCCATATTCAGTTTTGAAAGTGGAACTTAGCAGCCATCTTTTAAAGTATTGTTTTAGCCGTAACATGAGAAAAATAGCATCAAGCAAAAGGATAGCCACGATTTTGTTACAACATAAATACGAGAAGATTGAATAGCTAAACGCTACTTGTAATGCTCAATAGTATTTTATACCTTTTTCATAATTAAATGACATACATGCACTGCAAATGAAGGTCCAAGCTACCACACTGTAATATAAAGTCACTGTGCAATTGCAATAGTTGCAAACAAAAAATGTCCAAGTACAGTTGTAGATTCTGCAAGGCTTCTAACACATCTTAAATTCTCTTGATTCCAATTGTAAAATACAAAACCTGGTATAACTCTCAAACAAGGGATAAGCAATTTTCATTATTCTCGATTGAGGTACTGTAAATCTCACTTCCAGAAGTAAGTTTAATTAAAATCATGGAAATAAATTAGATCCATTGCCTCAAAATTGGAAATTCTTATTCTAGGCTCCTAGGAAAGTTTAAAGACTAAATCCTTTGACTGGACTAAACAGGGATGCTCAGTAACACTGGTTACTGCCAGGGAATACTAATAGCAAGCAGTTTACAATCACCTCAACAGCTGAAATTCCGTCATGAAAATATAAGGGACAATTCAAAAAAGCAATAAATAAAACATGTAAACAGAATTTTTACATGGATTATTCACAATTAGGAAAGAGGCCTGCTTTAGTCAAATTAATTATTCTTTCAAATCATTCACATAGCCCTCTCAAAGTGTTGTTTTCTGACACCAGTCACTCTGAGTGCACCTGTGGGCAACCATCCTGGCAGAGCTGTTACTGCTGCTCTGCTATGGAGATGGTGAGCTCTCCTCTTCTGGTCATCATATCCACTAACTTGTAAAATAGAAGTAAAATCATCCAAAAGAGAGCCCTATAATACATCATCGTTTTGAATTTCTTTTTCCCTATTTTTCCCAAGATTAATACTGCTGCAACACTGTATTAAAAATACAAGCGTTCTGCATGAACTTGCACACTTCTTTAAAAATCTGGACAAAATATTATTGTGAGAAGCAAATATGTAAGAAGTCGCTGAGCATCTTAAAGCATTAACGCACCCATCTTATTTCACAGAAGCAAAGTGACACTTTTGGATGGTTCAAGTGGGTGACTAACCCATTGTATAAAAGCAGAACTTTTGTTCTGCTAGCTTATGTCATAGGAGTCACCGCAGACATTACTAAGTCAAGAACTGCATTTGTACCATTGTCTGATTTTTCTTGTCAAAATTTTATCAACAGCTGAATATGAGACAAATAATTCAAGTAGTAGAGAGTAAAAGAAACACTGAAGATGTCAGTGGAGTATAAATGCCCCACGTTTCTTCCTTCGTTCCCCAAGAAACTGAATCACTGCTTGAAGTGTGTAAAGTAATGTGAAAAATCTTCACCAAAATCTAAACATTTAGCTTAGCTCTATTAAAAAAATCCCTTTGTTTATGTGAAGATATAAGAATAAACACACAGTCTCCTTGATTCATTTTAGATTCTCCATTCTTTGTTCAACATCTGCCTCAGCCTCGCAGGACCTTTGACAACCATGTGTTATGGCAAGGTGCAAAGGTGCTAAAAGACCCACTGTGTAGCAGGCTTTATCAAAGCCTGTTCAGAAATGCACCACACTTGCTAAATATTTTCCTCTTTTTAAGTTTAGATACTGGAATCAGAGTAGGACCTCAGATTTACACCCAACCTTAAGTGAACTTTTTGCAAATTTCTGAAAGATCTTCCTTTGTGCCAATAAGAACAACAAAATGTGTGCATACTTTTTGCACCAGCTCTAAAAACACAGCAGCCCTGGTTTCCCTTCACTTAAACTGATTTCACGCAGCTCTAAATGTTTATTTCAGTGCAGGTAGTCTAGATTTACTCTATCTCAGTTGAGATGACAATCAAATTACCTATCCAGCTGAGACTGCAGGGTACAGTCCAATTACCTAAGGTGACATTTGATCAGGATACCAGGATTTAAATTACTCTCTTTTACTTACATTATTCCGTGGCCAGGAACGTCATCTATGTCTATCCTAGTAAATTTAAGAATAGTACCATAAGTACCATAATACAGTTATCTGTTAGCTTAAAATGTAGAAGAACCCCAGCACAGTTTCTCCCTGCATTAGCTCTTGCCCTCCCAAGGAATTCCTGGGCATAGCTACAGACTGAGAACTGGGGCCTCTCCACACATGCATGTGTGCGCAGCCACCCTGGATCAGGAGCTAACTGACCCTTGTGGCCCACGACAGTCCCTGGGGTTCCTACTTTGCAGTTTAGACATAGCCTTAAAGTCTAATAAATGCTTTGGAATCTCATTATGAGGTGCCAAGTCCACCTCATCTGAAAATAAATTATTGCAAGGAGGGTGCATGTTAAATTTCAACCTAGCAGGAGGTTATCCAAAAGCACTGGAGTTAAGATATGTAACAGCACAGTATATTCTGACAGAAGATTGAAATGTTAAAACAATTTTTTTAAAGCCTTCCCTTAAAATAAAGCTCCTTTTCTGGCTCAAGAAAATTGAGTAATATTTCATGTCTACAGTTATTTGTGATGATGAAAAGGAGTTCATCTGCTGACAACCTGTCCCTTATACATCAAGCGCTTCTCTAACAGTGTGAGAGGAGAAAGACAGTTAAGTGTGATTTAAGTGCAAAGAATCAGGTCTCTGTACATTCTAAAATAAGGACTTATAATAACGTGTATGCATATGTATAACCATAAATTGGTCTACTATAATTAAAAGTTGTCCAAAAATAAGAATTACTCCCCCCCAACCCACAAAAATGTCACTGTTTCAACATACTGAAACAGCAGACAAAAATCCCCAAGACAAGCTATAAATTCAGTCTCATGAGAGCTAGAATTCAATTACATTTGCTTCTGAGAATCAGGTTCTTTAGTAGAATACAACACTTGTGAACCAGCACAGCAGCATTTTCAAATCAAAGGTTTCCAGCTTTCTGCTGAAAGCTGAAAGGTTCTGTTTTCAGGCGTTTCATTTTTTTGCTAAGAAGTCAAAACTGTCTCCGAAGAGCACACATTTCTCACACAGAAAATAATTTTAATAAAGAAAATAGTTTCAATAGAATATTTTGGGCCACTTCTACAATGAATTCATGCTGGTTTGCCTTTCACAAAGCAACAGCATGAAATCTCAAGGTTCAGAGCTAATCCAGCAGAGCAGCCTCAGCCCCACTGAATTTTAATCACAGAGTGCACCTAGCACACCCACAATGGCCAACCTCACATTATTCATTGAAATCAGCAATCAAAAAAAAAAAATATAAGAAAAAAATATAAGAAAAAAATATAAGAAAAAAGGCTCCTCTTGGTGGAGCCTTCTCACATTTGGATGCATTTGAATTACGCTGTTTTATCACCGGTGACAAATCTGTTATACCTTGGCTGCACCAACATCTCAGACACATGCTATTTCTTTTATTCATTTCCCTTGTGCTTTTACCTCAGTACCTAATGTGCTGTCAGAATCAGAGAATCCATCCATAAGTATTAGGTGATGAGCAACTGCTGTATATGCAAGCACACAGGAGAAACGAGCTTTCATTTTTTTCGTTGCAATCATTTACATAGTGAATATGATCCCATATAAATTACTTCTTGTCATCTCTTTACATTTGATCAGCTGAAGGATCCTTCTACTGAAACTGGGAGAAAGAAAGTAAAATAAAAACTACCAGCAATTTGACACTCCTTTATACTTAGAGTTTGAAGGTTTGTACAGTTTTATATTAAAACTGATACAGTTTCTGATGGTTTCTCCTCTTAGAAGGGGATTCTTTTGATAGTCAGACAACTTCTATCTTATCCCTCCAGGCTAAAAATCTCTTATTTTCATGACTTCCCTTAGAAAATTAGAATTTCTGTATACCACCCTATTAAGTGAAGAGGCGTTTCTTAAGCGGTTATGACCTGACAGAAATGCCATAGCTGTGGGAGAACTGACAAAAAAAAAAAAACAACATACTTCTGGAGGCTGGAAGAACCCACCAAGTCTGCATTACTGACATACAGCTTCCTACTATAAATATTTTTCACATTAATATTGGTCTTCAGCCAAGTTCTCCTAGAATTTAACATAGTCACACCTTGACAGGATTCATCCTAAATCACATCTTTGTCTACATTTCTTAATACAAAAAAAAAAAAAAAATCCACTTTGCATTACAGTGACAAAAGAGTATGATTTAAACTCTTAACACAAGGCAATTCACAGCTGAAATAACTGAACAGCTTAACATGTCTTTTTCTGTGCAGGTTTTACGAGGCATCTGGAATAGATGACTAATACTAAATGCATACTCCCTTCCATTAGAAAATGATAAATCATATTTCTAATGAATATTTTCCAATGTCTTTAAGGTGGAAATGTTGAGGATGAGGGGGAGATAGTTCTTTTTCAAGTGCTGTTAACATCTCTGGGGCTTTCTCAGAAAAACCTGCCACAGAAAGTTCAGTGTCCTAAGATGTTTATAGAAATAATAATCCAGGTGATGTTTTTCTTGACACAAATCCAGAAGTCTCCCAAATACTAGTGAAGAATAAAGAGCCAAATTGCGCATACTGCGCTCAGTATCATTAGTGTCAGAATTCAGAGGATGAGTGTAGTGACAGGATATGGCTTACAACATTTTTCACTTTTATGCATCTGTGCAATCAAGATAAGCAGCTCTTAGCTCACCATCAGTTAAAAGAAAAATTAAATCAACTAAACTGAGAACATTTCTGTGTGGTTTTTTGACTTAAAGAAGCATTCTTCAGCTATGACCCACTGCTTTTCTGACCAAGACAACTAACCAGACTGCAATTCCATCATGTTAAAATTTACAAACATCAATCATTTCCCACAGAAACTCAAGCAGGATTGTGCTCTCTAGCTCACATGGGATGTCTTAAAAATTCACTCTCCAGCACAGATGCACGAAGTCAGGTCACAAATATGCACCTTAGTAGAGCAGTGCAGTATTTTCATCAAGTTTACAACAGCTGAATTGTCAGGTTTGGTTGAACTACTACCTGATACACTGTTCCCAAAGTGAGGTCTGCTTTGACAAAAACCAAATCAGATTACAAATGAAGGACACACACATTTCCTGAGAGAGATGGGATAATAAAAGAAAAAACCCAAAACCAACAACCAAAGCAATACACATAATGTGAAAAGACTGAATGATATTCTGAAAGATTTAATATGAATACATACTAGTTATGAAAATGTTCACAACTTTTAAAGACTGTTTCAAAAATGCTGCAATTTTTAATGGCATTTTTTTGATCATTCAAAAATGAGCATCAGTTATTTGTTGTTGATTATTTCCAATTTAAGAAAAAAAAAAACCAAACCAAAACTTTTGTATTAGGGAGCTATTGCAATGCTATCTGATCCAGCTGGCAAACCACAACACAAACATAAATGAGAAAAGAAAGCCAAATGAAAATGAAAAGTTTGAAAGTCTAACAACATAAGAATTATTCATTCAAATGACCCAATAAAATGCTTATGGAATACAAAGTTTTCAGGGATATCATTATTGTCTGTTTGTTAAACTTTCTGAGCATTGAAAGGCCTTAGTAAAGAAAGAGACCAAAAAAAAAACCCAGGTAGCTTCCTTTAGAGGAATATCATAACATAGAAAGCTTTTTTGGCTGCAGAAGTCTAAACACAATGCGAAAATAAAAGAATTATGCTTTTGCCACTGTTGCATCTAAATCTTTCATTGTGAAATAGGATAGTAAGAGGATTTCATATTACCATTTTATTTATGCAATTTACACTAAAACCAGTTATGAGCTCCATTGTGTTGCTAAGAACTACATCTCGATTTAAAAGTTTTATTTCAAAAGTACACTTTTAGGTTGAAAAAATACCACATACACAGAAGCCCTACATTGTCTTCACAAAAAGGTCTCATGTGATGTTCACTGACATACTGTAAGATCAGAAAAGAGATCTATTTCCCTGTAATTTTGGAAGATAAACTGCTTTCATATAAAGCAAAATCCCTACAAACCTGTGGCCACTAAACATTTATATTACACTTTTAAATCAATGTTACTTGCAGATTTTAAACCCCTTGAGTTTAGTCATCGAGGCTTCTTTACGGCTACATACAATATCAAACTCCCTCTTACAGGGATGCTTCTGTGCATCTCCCCCAAGAAGAAAACATGCACATTTCTTTACAATGTGCTTGAGAAATCATCAGGTCATATATCTATATAACAATACACATAGCAGAAAGTTCCACAGATATATCTTATGAAAACATACCAGTTTTGTTTTCTCAGCCTTGCCCAACTGATATAATGTGTCTTGACAGACAAACTAATATAGTCAACTTTAGCGCAGGACTCCCCTCTATAATTTTTGTCTACTGGAAACCAAGAGAGTTACCGATATTTCCCTGCTAGCTCTGTTATACTAGTAGAGAACAAAATGCAGAAGATTGTCTCCTGATTCTTTAAAAAGCTGACACAACAACAACTTCTAATTTTACACCTGTTACTGAGAACAAACATAACAAATCTTCTAAGAAATATACTTTAACACTCACTTCTTAACACTATTACTGCAATTGCTTTACTGGTTTTGTTACTCTCCTTATCATCTAAATCATTTGCCAACAAAAATCCTGTCCTTTCTTACATTAGGTTGCATATCACCTGAGCTGGAATTAGGCTGCTATGGCAATCGCAGATTTTTTGAACAGCAATGGCATGTCTTTGGGCAGAAAAAGCCTGTAAAGGAAAGCACGCACCAGTAGCACAGCAAAGACCAGCTCACACATTGAATTAATTTGTGATGAATATCACGCTTAGGTTTGTACAGGCAGTCATGCATCCACCATACTCTGCTCGCTGCTTCCCACAGCTCCCATCAGCCTTATTTAGGAGAGAGATCTTAGATGATGATAACATCACTTGACGTTGCTGTGCTACATAATACTTTTTTCAAAGCATATATTTCTGGCTTTAAAACTGTAAGCAAGTCAGTGCAGAGGTTCCTGACAGACCAGGCAATGATGGAGGGGATGAGGACTGTGTTTCAAAACTGCACTCCTGACAGTTTTTCAGATCCTGAAGGCACTAATAGGCTGTAATGGCCATATCCGAGACGTTCCATTTCAGCTAGGGTACAGGCCCCCCACACAATGCCTGTGCCCAGCCCCAGACCCTCCTACCCTTATGCAGGACCTGACTCATCATCTTGATTTATAGGACAGTCCTTGGACAGTTGGTGGATCCTACATGTCACTAGCCCAGCTGGGACCCCAGGGACTTGTGGCCACTGTCCTGCTTATGCTGGGGTCACCCTCAACTCATCTTCTCTTGGGAATAGCACTGATGCGGGCATTTTCACTGTAACATTTGAGAACACATGGAATTTTTTTAATAAGAGACTACCCTGAAAACCAGCTAAAATGTCACTATTTGCAGGAATGTTTTTAATACAAAGGTGGCACCGATAAAAGATCACAGGTGAAATCTCTGGTCAAAACTGACAAAGCACTTTTACACTACTATAATTCTCAATTAAGCACAAGCAGAATTTGAACCTAAGGTTTCTGTATCTAGCAAGTGGCCACATATCTGACACTTTATCTCTACATGCACACCTATGCCCGTACACACACAGATTTTTGTTCAAGTTTGTTTAACTGTGAAGATGCATGTGGAAAGCTGATTCAATACCATAAATTTGTCATCTTGAAGGCAGGTTTAAAGGGTGGGGTGGTTGGGGTTTTTTTACTGTTTGGGTTGGAAGTTGGATCTGATTCTGATGAAAAGATGGAAACTTTTCCAAGTTCTCTAAAGAGGGAATTGGGGAAAATGTCTTAGGTTGGAGGGGTTAGTCATCTCATAAGGAGAAGCCACCGCCCAATATTCCAATTTACCATTTTCTGCCTACTAAGGGGATTAACGAGAAGTCAGAAGGAAAAACTCAGCAGGTAATTAGGCATATGTGAAAAATAACAACAACCTTGAAATCATGTCATGCTAACAGATTTTTGTTGAAATTAAGCCCTTTTCCTTCATATGTTACATTTTTGACAATAAAGCAACTTGCAATTGACACTTTTAATTAAAAATGGTGGGCAAGATCCTTTGAGAAATAGTAACATTTTAAGAAAAGAAACCTTTATATTTACTGAATCATCTTCCATTATTGCTTCTTGCCATAAAATACCTCTATTAATCTGGAAATGTTATTTCTTGGGGAAATGTTATTTCTTGGGGAAGTAGTATGGGGACAACCTTTCAGCTACATGCAATGGTATAAAAAGGATGAAAGAAAAGCCAGGATGCTATCAAGTGGATCCCAGCTGAATGAGACAGTGATACCCATGCTGCAGTTCAAGAATTGCTGTTTAAGAGAGTATCCAAGCTGCATCCTTTGAAATGATAACACTGTGGAAAATATTCCAGGCTCCTCCAAGACTATGAAAGTAACAAGAGGTCTATATGGTCTATTTACACTCTGGTCTGATTTACAGAAATAGCTCTTGACAGGAGGCAAGTTGATAATAGAAAGTGAAGCTTTCCCACTCCTCTTTTAAGCACATCTTTACATGTTCTCTCTCTCTCTTCTCCCCCCATTAAGTGATAGATCTAAAGACTAAAAAGGAACTGAAGAAGTGGCAAGATCTAACGCCTGTTGGACTAAATACGTAAATTATGAAATCAAGCCTCAGAACTAGGAGACCTTAAGTCAGAGTGGTGGTAAATCAAGAAAGTGATGAAAGCAGCATTCACCATTAGAAAGGGTGCTGATTTTATCTGTGACAGTTCTAGCCTTCAGAAGTCTACAATATTTTTCATATAAGATCAAAGAAAATGCATTAATATTTGCATATGGTTTGCTGTGTATTCCCCCCTTCTATTAGCATCTCTCTCACTCCCTAACTTCAAACACTGGGTAATACTGAAATCTTTAAAGGAAACAAAAACCCCTCCATTTCAGATAACTAAAATGCATACTGAAATTAATGGGAATCATTTGATTCATTCCTGTGACAAAATAAAAATCAGACATTTTCTGGAAAAGAAGCATCTTTAATCTCCCAGGTGAAACATTAGAGTAAAGTGTGATAACCTAATGAAAGACTTGTTGTTATTCTCACATTTTTCTGCATACTATTTTTGCACTGTTTGTTTGTATAACTATGAATTGGCTTATGCTATTTGAATTTCTTAACCAAGCATTTTGCTTTTATTGTAATACAATTTTATTATAATTAAAAAGTACTTGTCATATTTAAATATTTTCTGCATGATTGGCATTAAAGCACTCAGTGTGAGGAATTAATGAGAACAGTGAATTAAATGTGTCAAATACATCCAATTTTTGAAACCTCAACATAACAAAAACAAAGCACAAAAGTTATTTTGTCTGCATTAATGATGTTCAAAAGCTTAGAGATGTCTCAGTTCTAAAGGTGCATTTCAATATCTGAGATGGGGTTACTCTTTATGGCATCTTGGTCCGATAATGAATCCCCTCCTTGCATTGAGATGGTGTTTACATTTTTCTGTTTGTTCTGAGTGAACCAAACCTGGGATGCATCCTGCAACCATTTATGAATTCTAGTAGCTTTGTGTATGAGACTTCAGTAGCCAACATAACAAATATGAAGAGGTCTTCCCCAGTTTAAGTGTACAGCCTAGATTGCATTTCAAGGCCTCAGTGAGGCTGCACTAACACAGGACAACAATCTCACTTTTCTGCCCAGCCTGGTCTTCATGAAAGAATAAAAAACCCTCACAGCCCTATTCAGCAAAACCAGAGGTATACCTGTCTAACAATAAACCACCAAACAAGTATCTCAAGTCATGTAGAAGTATTACGAACACAACACAGAGAGTCATACACACAAGAAAATTACCATGGCTGCTGAAAGAAAGAAGAGCTGTAAAAATATTCATGTTTGGTCCAGATAGGTTATTAATTTCCAACTTGAATTTTTAAAATCCTCCCAAAAGTGAGTTGAAGGATTAAAATAAAATTTTATTGATTTAAGTTATACTCCTTGACAAGAGTCAAGCTTTTTACTTTGTCAGCTACTTTCTGCCTGTCAGAATGATGATTCGTGCCATTGAAAGTAATGACCATTTCTCCTTAGAGAAGACCCTCAGCAAGACCATCCAAAATATGGTATTTCATATCTGTTTCTGAAAGGTAAACCATCTCAAACATAAGGCAAAATTCCCGTAACAGCAATTCCAGACACTTCTTTCCCTTTTTTATGGTAATATTATACATCTTACTGAGAAAAGAATACACCTAATTTAAGGAGTTAATAATTTGCAGCTCTTAGGGGAAGATTGAGGATCAATACTTAACAGTTTACATGCAAAAAGCAAAGGGCTACATTAAAACAACGTTTCCTACCTTTTGAATTTTTGTTGAGCATACCAAGGTCACTAATGACTGCAATGGATTGAGGTTAAGACCATATCGATTGATAACAGAAATAAAATTTTTCAGGCTAAATTTATTGATGGCATTTCTATGTAAATAGGAACAAAAATACACTATGTTTTACTCAACTTTGTCAGTGACAGATCAGGGAAAGTTCAAGGAAAAGTTTTTTCTTTTAAAACTGTATCTTTTTTTATCACACAGCCTTTCCAAAAGCATGGGTAATAATTAATGCTTCATGACATTAAGCACACAGTTTAAATCGAAAATCCTATTACATACCTATGAAAAATTAGCTGCAGAATGACATAAGACACAGCCTTCAGCTCTTAACAATCTAGGAGGAGTTCTTGTACAACCACTCAGAAAGTCCAAATTACATACAATTCTGCTATACTTCATCCTTTTCATGAATCTCTCAAGGATTGCTCTCAGGAGACTGCTAAGGAAGCAGGGTCATTGGGTCCCTTTTTTCATGTCACAGTAGGGACATCCACATTAAAAATAAAAATAGCTGGCACAACTGAATGTGTGGAAATATAATGGAGACTAACGAACCACCATATTTTAGTGGTTTTGTTCCAAAATTATTAAGCATAATTGTTACATACAAACGTATAAAAACAGTGCTATGCTATTGGAATATTTCCTGTGATTTAATCAGTAAGTAATGATTGTTTTGGAAAGGCTGATAATCTATAACTCTTTCTAAACTCCCTATTTTAGACTAATCAGAAGTGTGTCATTTTGTAGGACAGAATTTCTCATTCTAAATTACTTTGGCAGACAGCTATTCTGTATGCACAGATTTAAGGACATGGCTACATATATAAATATAACAAAGCTATATATAAATATAAGAAAGATTTCACACTTTCGAACTATTTGCAGAAAGCCATGGGGAAAAAAATTAAAAATCTTTGCATCTACATTATAGGAAATTGGACAACGTGAGGACTGAGTACATTTATTTAGATATGTTATTTAACGAACAGGCAGCATGAACCAGAAGTCCTGAACAAATAACTTTTTAACCACTCAAAGGTCCTTTAAGGCTACCTACCCCTTGCACAGCCATCCATAACAGGAAGTTTGGGCAGGGGTCCTGGCAGATGCTTTCATTACAGAAGGGCTCTTAAATCTGAGCTGTGGGTTTCCATGCCCCACGCTGCTGCAGAGCATTGTTATGCTGGAAGGTGTTAATCGTTGCCAGCAAGTATGCCTCTGATCCATGGGAAATCACAGACTTCGCAAGCTGATGTGCATGCTAGCAGCCCTTTGTTCAGAAGAATTAATATCTTTAATAGAGTAAAACAGCTGAAACAACAGAAAGCCATGTGGGAAGGCCCAGGGAATTGATTGAAAATGTCGAGTCCTGTATTGACAGGAGGTAGATGTGTTGGTACATGTAGGCAGAAAACCACCAGGAAGTCAGAAAAACAGCTGTAGGCTTAGCCTTGAGAACAGAAATAGACCTCCCTGGGTGCAGGACTCAATGGAAAAAATGCGTTTAAAAGTTGGAATTAAGAAAATTATCCATTATTATTCTTTTCTGCTGCATTTAGGAAAAGAGGATATATTCACCACAAATGATTAAGGATGCTCCAAAGAAATGCCCGTAAAATATAAGCAGCTTCTCCCCCAGAAACAAACCACTAAAGCCTAGCTAATAGTAGCAAGGAGCAGAAAACAACAGTTTACAGCATTCATCCCAAAACGAAAGGATTAATTTCTTTGAGAGATCAAAGGATGGTTCAATTTCCCACTGCAAACACAAGCTAGAACTTCTTGCCTATAAAACTGATAACATTTCAGTCTCGATGGTTGTGGGTTGTTCCCACAGTGCAAGCTTCTACCTGGAGCAACCTGCCTGCTTTCATAGCTACGAGGGCCATGGTGAGGCCGACGAGCTTCTCATACACTCAGAGGACAGGCACATCAGTCCTCTTCACCTGGCAAGCATCTACATTATAGAGGCACCTCAGAATGGATAGCTGCACCGCTCTGCTGTTAGTCACATGCCTGGTCCCAGGAAGTTGGAAGAAACTTTTAAGGACTTTTTGCAACTGGCTGTACTATTGCACCAGCTTGCACAGGCAGTCAGTAGCAAAAATCACATGAGAATGTGTATTTCTTGAGCTCCAGGGTGTGTCTCTTGCCCCACTCTATAAGTAGCCCATTTTCAGCTCTCAGTGGTCTGTTTGCCACAACCAGTGCAGCTGGTGACCAAGCACGGGTATGGACTGTGAACTGTTCCACCTTTTTCCATTTCAAAAGCAAAGGTCAAGCTGGGAGTGAGGCACAGTGAATAGTCCCTAGGCAGCACAGTGAGAAAAAATAAAGGTCTCATTTATGTACATCCTTGGACAAGACAACAGGAAAAAAAAAACCCCACAAACCGAAAAAACAGAAAGTTGGGTAACAGGTTTACTTGCAACTTCCTGAAGACCGAGGCACTCACCAGAGTCAGTATTACAGCAACCTACTTGAATGTGAAATGTATAGTGGGGACGGCTAGTTCTGCATCTTTCTAAGCCTCCAGCACATCCTTGAGAAAGCAGTCACACAGTGGGAGAGACCCAGTACAGACTGATTAAATTCAACAAACAGCCCCTTGACTCAAGTACATGGATACTATGCACAGAGACAAGCTGTTGATTCACACCACAAAACAATTTATAAATGAGACCATTTTAATGAAGATGGATTGTTCCTAAATCAAATCCTACTGAAGGCCAAAAGACAAAGGTAGAAATTTTTTTAATGTGTGATTTAGATATTTTCAGACAGATTTATAAAAAATTTTCCAAAGGAAATGGATATCAGCCATCTGAGGTACTTTTATAAACACAAGCATGGGCACGATACTTCAGAAGGTAAAGAAGCTGTAGCAAATCAGACCCTTCAAATCCATGCTGTCATTTAAAACCAAGGAGTCCTAAATAGGAATGTTACTTACTACACTTTACCAAAGTTGCTTGCTGTGCATCAAACGTATTACGTTTCTCTGACATGTTAACAACAGTAGCAAGTAACAGCTAAACATACACATTTGTCATGTAGCTGTTCACACTTGATATGACCATAGTGTCATGCCAGATGATGAACTCGATATCCCAAAACTTTATTTCTCCCTGGTTAAATTCACTAAGAAGAGGGAGGAGAGGAAAGAAGAGATGCTCATAAGCCTTACTCTGGATGTATTGTTGACAGCACAAGAACATGTTTATTTTTGTTATTCCTTCTGGTGCTCATTATAAGCACCACACTTTTGGATGAGCTATGGCCAAAGTGTCTAGCTATCAATAAAACATGGGTTTACTGAATCTGCAGCAACATGAGACATAAGTGCAGTAATCTCCTGTTTACTGATGGCACATTGTGTGACATTATTTTTATTCAACCCTGACCACTGGAAAATTAAAACAACTTTGATCACTTTTAGAGATTCTGAGCTAAGATTTCCATTTGTAACTATCAATTATTTAAAGAATAGTTTTAAAGGGTTCTTAGAGCTTTTAAAAAAATTATAGTAATTTAAGCAGCAATGACAGATGATTACAAGTCTTAAGCCTCATATGGAATAAAAAGTCTGTATAAAACAGTCACATTGCCATCTACTGACAGCTTTTTATACAAAGGCTTGTGTTTTTCATCAGCTTCTTGGCTACATAGTCAATGCTCTCTCTCAACATACAGTGGTACAAAAAATTAGGGATGTACAATATATGTTGCTCAATATATCCCAGTGCAATAATCCTGCTTCTCTTGGAATCCATTACAATCCATTCAGTCTTTCACAGTTATATACCACAATTAGATACGTTTATTAATGGCATTATTACACAGTATTTCATAGGAAGTAAAATTGTTTGCAAGAAAGTAACTACAGAAGGGTATGTTAATAAATCTGTGCTACATGTGCAGTACATAGGGACTTGCTAATAGGATTTCCATAATAACAGCATTTATCTCACTGCACATTTTTTAATACCAATCACTGGCAGCCCCAGTATTATTGTTATATGATGTGAAAAATAGGATTTCATGTTAAGGACACATCATACAAACTAAAACAGCAGTGCCATTGACGCACCTGTGTATTAAAAAAGCTTTTATCTCATCTTTATAGTAAAGTACATTTTCACCTGAGCCTAAATACCTTAGTTATTACAACAGCAACCTGTAATTGCATTTTAAAACCAAATCCAGGCCTCATGTCAGTTCTACCTTACTGCAACATGGGTCAGCAGATCCTAAAAATGACCTGTAAATGAAGTGATGCAGTGCTTTCATGGAAGCTAATATACCAAGCTGGGGTTCCTCACTGTTACCCAAACAGTGCTATTAATCCTCGACGCAAACTGAAGGCCATCCTCAGGTCCTCACTTCTTAATTTCCTGATAAGAATTTCTGCATGCTCACTGGACCATGGCGCAAGGTGTTTTTTCTTTGCCCTTGCCTCCAAAGTGTAATATTTGAGTTTGAAAGATGAAAACAACAAAATCAATAATCTAACAGGTACTGTATAGCCTACAGTATTTGTGCCCATTTTTTCATATTGCCAAACTTGCCCTTCATAAAAGAGTTTCTAAAGCTCTAAATTGTCTTTAACACGTCAATTACTGTCATCTCTTACTCTCATCTGAACAAACACACGCACTTTACCTTTTGTGAGAAATTAACCTGGAATACAGAAGACCCCAGAGAAGGTGGTACCCTACAGAACACTGGTCATTATAATACTCTGTTGAGAAACTTTACAGCAGTCATCTTGGTGTGCCTTCCAAGGACTTGCTCCTTGGCTAAACCAAGGTAGTAGAGAAATGTACCTCCATGTAGCAGACTAGCTCAGGATCAGAAAGTTAATCCAACTGCTATTGCATCCAACTCCATGTGCACAGTCCTTGCACTGTTACCTAGTCAAAAAAGGTAGTACATTTTAGACAAAGTATCAGCTACAACAAAGGAGTACCTCACATATATCCAAGCTGGTTTCAAATAACAAGACCAATAAGCAGATAGAAGCATATAATAAGCTAGAGTGAGAATTCACAGGAATGCAGCTACTGACCATTAACTCCTTGTGTGCAGAGACTCTGAAAATTAAATAGTCTGAGAGCATCCACAGAAAGATCCAACAGGTACTCTGTTATTTGCTTATGCCCTGTTTCACCATGGTTAAGCTATCCTCAGATCTCACAGTATCTTGGAATCCTTTCTGGATGTCCTTTTCCTAGGATTTGTGTATGTTTATTGCACACATCCTAGCATACCCAAGCATTTTATTTTGCCTCCTTTTCTGGAGTTACACAACTGCTTAAATCTTTTTAGAGCTATTGAGTCATCTAATTATTGCTCACTGATATATCTGTAATAACTAGAATAACTAAATGTCAAGATAGAATGATTAGTATGTACACAGTGTGAAATGGAAGGCAGGCCACTGCAAGGTAATACAGTGTTTGGCTGAATTTCATTTTGTTTACAGATAAATAAACCAACTGCCAGATTTACCACTCTGCAACTCTCCATTTTGTCTTCTCATCCAATGGTTGCTGGCAATAACATCCCGAAATGAAGCTTTTGCAACTCAATGAGTGCAGAATGAAGGATGAAAGTCACAATTGTCTCCCCTTGTAAACACGGCAGTTTTTCTAACAAAGTACTATATGAACAGAGTGAATAAAAATATATTGCACAAAAATCAAAACAATTCCCTTTATAGTCATTTAAAGAGAACCTTAATGAAACTTGAATGGAGATCAAGTCTTTAAGGTACAAAATAATTTCCCTAAATAACAAAGCAGAATCAAATTTGGCATTCATTTCCAGAACAAAATACCTGCTAACCCAAAATTCAAGGTCAGCCTCAAATCTCAAGTTTTTTTTTAAATGTAACCATCCTCTCAATTTTTCTTCTTAAAGAAAGAGGGTATTTTCCCTACTGAGGCAACAAAAACCCCACCAACTTTCAGATTTAAATGCAAACATATTTTGACCAAAATCCATCTAATCCTAGTGCAAAAGCTAGAATCCTTTCTTCCACTGGGATTGTGATTGAGAAACCCAGGGAGGTACAGTATGAAAACATAGGACATATGTAATACTTCTTTCCTTGGAGAGCTCAAATACAGATGTCACAACAGGCATTGAAGGGGTTTTGGTGAGGTTTGTTTGTTTGTTTTTAAACATTGTATTCTTTTAGCTCTCACAGAAATAAACCAGCTCAAGTAGCGGAAAGCTCTTAGCCAAAGAAAAACACTGATTGTGGCTACACAAATTTCCTTAGCAGTATCACCTGAAGCTTAGCTACCCATCATGCTCAGGCTCTGCTCTCCATATGAGAGGAAGATGAGCTTAAATGGCCAAGAAGTATGCAAAGAATGCAAACAGCCAATTAATGTGATTCAGAAGTGAAATGACTTTGTTTGTAATGCGGAGAACAAAGAGATGTGATAAATTCTTGCTTTAACATTGTAACAGCATCTGTTGCACACAGACTGCAGGGCTCAGATCTGGCCTTTGATCTACATGACTCTCATTGGAAAGAACAAGGTAATCTGGATACCTGTAGGACACTCACTTGCACAGCTTTCAATAAGCCATTAAAAAAAAATACTCTCAAAGAATCATCATTTTTTTTGTTGTCATTGTTTGGAAGGGTCAGAGGGAAGCAGAGGAGCGTGTTTTGTTTTGCTACAACAAGTAAAAGAGTAATAATGAAAAACTCCACCACAGGAAGAACTTCCTACCTGGTATATTTGTTATGTTTTCCACCTGTTTTGTTTGCCACAGATAAACGCATTAAAATATATTTACATACAAAACATAGATGAATGAGGGAAGAAAAGAGTTAATGATGGTGGACACCACCTTCTGTGATTGATGTGGGAGAACATCTCTCAGCTATTTAATTTTAGAAAAATCTCCATGTACTTAAAAACCAGCAAATTCCGTGGTGTCAGAAGTGTCACTTCTGCAGTGCAGAAGGTCGTGTCATTCAGTACAGCAACCTGGGAAAGCTTCTGAATTAAGAGCATGGTCTTTTAGTAACTATGACTCATTAAAAACTAATTTGAAAGTCTGGAGCTTTCAAAGCCACTAAGAGCAAAAAGCAGAAGTTTAGAGAATACTTCAGAATGGTATAGCCCCCATGGGGCTCGTGATCCTGCTTTTGAAGAAATCACTTGATCATTGCCCATGCTTAAAATTAAAAATATGAACAAACATTGCAAAATCAAGCCTTAAAGAATATTTCTCCAAAAGCATTATGAAAATTTTCAAAATAAACAAAGGTTTCACTGTGTGCCTTTATCCCCTGAGTCTGCATACTCAGAAGAAACAATCCAAAAGAGAGGGAAATTAAGTGGGGTTTTTTTTGGTTTTTTTTTCTTCTTAAAGATGTTCACACACACAAGCAAAGTAACTTTCAGGCTTATCCATACCACAGTCAAGACACTTGCATTATATTAAGGATTCATTAGCAGAGACAAACATTATCTGTTACAGTGTTACAGGCTGATTTTTCTATTGGAAGGTCTAAGAGAAAAACACAGCTCTGTAGAAAAGAAGGATGTTGGGCTGCCAAAAGATCTCAGCACAAACTGATGTGTTACAATGTAAACCCTGCATATTGAGTAGATAAAGTAATAAAACTAAATTCAAGTTTTAGGAAACTTTCTAAACAAATATTCAAGTCTAGACATTCTATATAATTGTAATATATATGCTATATCCTACTTGGAATTATTTCAGGACTAATTATTGAGCAGGAAAATTGGCCATACTTCTCACTGCAGACTTTAATTCAGCAAAGATCACATGTTAAGCTTGTGCTTAAGTTCTTAAAAAGTAGCTCCATGCTGAACTACTGCAGATGCAGTCAGTAAACCATTTTAAACATTTTAAGCATGCAAAGATACTCCCAAAGCCTGGAGTAAGGCTAAAGTTTGCAATATTACCATTTAGGAACCTTGTTAATGCATCTGACATGCTGGGCATGAATTCATGTATTCAGTAAGCACTCAAGACATAAGTGTTGTCTTTAGTTTTTAAGAGTGCATCACTCATATTAATAAATTCTACTTGAAAATGCAACCATCTGCAACAGTTGATGTTGTTACTTACGTGACCCAGTTCTACAATCACAAGTTTGACCCAACCCAAGGAAGGCGACTGCAATAGGTTCAAGTAAGGTGCCTTCTGCAATCACCACACTGTACTGGCTCTACCCTCACTGCATGAAAATGTGGTGAAAACCTTTTCAGCTCCCATTTCAGTGCACACAAGTGCCAAAAGAATCTACAGCATATGAGATCTAACATATTTTCATAAACATTTTATGCAATGTTTAGAGAACGAGGTGTAATTTTATGACAGAAGATGTCCTCTAAGATAATTTACTGCTCTTGTTTGCTCAAAGACATTACACAGCAGATAAGATAATGTTAAAGTGGTAACAAAGGGAGTTGAACAAATGGGACAAAATTCACAGTCATTGGTTTATTGCATCAGCTACAGCACCTTAGTCATAAAGGAGAAAAAAAATTAAAATAATAGGGATTAGGGGAAAAAACTGACATAATTCATCATCCTGTGTTCACTCCGATACCCAATCTGAATCAATCACAATTTATTAAAAATCATGAAAATATGACATTATGAACATGTCCTTTAACAGTGTAAACAATTGTTTGCAAATGACACCTATGCAAATCTGAGACCTAACTTTAGAAGGCTACTAACAAATCCAAATATTAGACAAGCTCTATAATTAATTTTATTTGTATTACTGCACTTTTTTTAGCTGTCTAGTGTACCCAGTGAACATCTGTAATGGGTAACCTGTCTGCCAACACAGAAATCATGTATCTTGCTGTTCTAGTGCTTGGAAGCACTGATAGTCCTTATGACAAGTTTTTAATGAAATAATGCTATGCTTGTCAGTGGAACTGAGAAAAAGAATACATTAGACTGACATATATCTAATCAACCCGCAAAATACTGCATCCCAGATCAGGAGGTGGAGAGTTGTAAAATGCATACAGCATAATATGCTTATTTGTGGTCTTGTCCTGTAACCAGCAAAAGTTACTGTGACCAGCACCAATTTTCTGCCTTGAGGAATTAAAAACGCTGAGGACTGGATAAGTTCAGTGTAAAAATATCAAGTGATTGTCCACAAATACACAGTCTGAAAAGAAAGTGCTTGCTCTTCATTTATTTCTACAAAATCACAAACAGCTTTGATTTGCACTGCATTCCAAGCCATGCCAAGAAACATGGTGCACAACAAATATGAAACTCAGACATGTTTACCCTCTGCCTCTTATGCTTCCAGATGTCTCAGTTTTATGTGCCAAACTACCTCCTCCTCTTTCAAAATCCTACTTCTAAACATCAGAAAAGTCCTTTTCCTTTCTACATTCTATTTTGTGGTTGAGCAACAACACTGTGTTTTGAAGGCATGTTTCAGAAGTACTTAAAAATACTTTCCAATTAAGAACTCAACCACACTGTTGCAAACAGAAGAGCTTTTAAATGTCTATCAGTAAAAAGCACCCAAATGTCAACAGTGGCCTGGTAAAAAATGGTACCAATATTATGATTCATTATAATTAGTAAAAGACAGAAGTGTTCAATAAATATTTCTGCTGTATACTTCAGAAACAAAGTAGTGTCTCAGGAAGTGATGAAACATTTCCTTTATTAACCCAGGAAATGCTAGCTAGCAGCTTCTGATATCTGACACTTTAAAAATTATCAAATCCAGATAACTGAAGTGTTCTAAAAGAACCTGCCAAGCATCTTTCTAGGCTGTCAGTGGCTTCTGTCACATTGGCAAAGCTTCAGAAGAATGAAGAGGATATAGAGATATACCAATATGACAAGATGGGACTTCGTAAAATCCCATCATAATTACCAGAGTAAAACATTGAGAAGAGCAAGAAATTAACTTCTACAAAGTCAAGCCTATGGACAGTTATAAATCCTATGGACTCAAAACCAAAAATCAGGGCCTTGTGGTTTATATCAGTCAGAAGCAGAAACTGATGTTTGAATTAGAGTTCTGGTACAAAACACTTGTTTACAAGCACTCAAATTCTGCTACTTTAAACACAGGACGAGTCAACTGAGACAATTACCTCTCATAGCATCAAAACTCCTTCATTCATCCTGTTCCAAAAATGTGCCTTGGAAGAACACAACCTGCATCTGCTCAGGTTGCATAAAATACTCCTTCTCTATTTCCAAGCTCTCTCCTTGCTTTCTGTATAAGATAGTTCAGCCACACAAACATAGCCCTTCGTGTGTCAACAATTAGCCAAGCTTCCTTCACACAGAACATCTGGATTTCTAGCTAGCAGCTTAATTTTTGGATGAAAATACATTGAACTGTGTCTCATAGCTACCATAGGAAGGTAATAAATACCATCAGTTTCTACTAGATTAACCCAATTTATACTCTTATGTTCAACTAAAAAGTGGATAGTGGTAAAATTAATGTTCATTATTTTCAGCACTTTTTATAGTAGTCTAATGACAAATGCTCCCATTCCTGTAGTTTAAAAAAAAAATATAGCTTTCTAAGCAGTGAAGGCAGATGTACAAGTTTATTCCTTGAAATTATGTAGCTTTGGGTATATTAAAAGCAATATATAATCAGCTAACAAAGGAAAAGACCCCAAGGTTACTTAAATTGAACATGATGGGCAATGATGAAGTCCCATGGGCTCAGCTAACTGTCTCCAAAAGAAGTCAAGCTACTGAAGCTGCAGTGGCTCGGTCTTAAACCTTAACTGTACATAACTGACACATAACTGACTTTGTAAGCAAGAACTGAGCTCCAGCAGTCTTTAATAACCACAAGATAGTTTATACAACTGGAAAAGAAAGCAGTCTGTGTCCACTTCCCATTTTATTTTCTGTTGATGGCTCAGTCTCCTCCTTACCTATCAGAGCAAATTCTACTGTCATGGGACTTGGAACAAAACAATCCCGGGGCTGGTGATGTTCCTAAATCCTTTGCATAGCAAATGTGAGATTTAGGAGTATCACATCACCATGTAATCTCGATTAGAAATATACTTACAGCCTTTTGAAACAGAACTTTTGCCAAGCTCACATCTCTCCACCCTGTATGACAGGGTTCCACACAGTAATAAGAGAATTTGGATCAAACTCATTGATTATGATAGAAATTCAATCATCAAGCCATAAAACAATCCAGTGAGCTAGATATATTAAATCTTAGACTGTGTTCCACAAATGAGTGATAAGAAAGAATTAAACTAAACTGGTGGAACCCATTGCCACAAAAACATCAAGCTGAGCAATGTTCTACAAAGGTATGAACATTTATATCTGGGTGAAAAACGCTCAAATATGCAATCAGACACAAATAACCAGTCGGCAAAAATCTTCAAAGGCCCCAAGTTAATAACCAGTGGAGGAAAGCTAGAAGTTCTCTCTGAGCCATTCATTTTGGACTATTTGATCCTGTATCACTTAAAGACATGAGAGTTTTGCCTTATTTTCCCTATGAACTAGATGTTCTTGTACTGAAGAGTTTACCATTTCCTGCATTCATCATGGAAAAACATCCAGCTTAACCATGCTGACACACTTGTCTTTCTGTCTTGTTCTGCTTACTAAGTAGTTTTGAAAATGTTTCTTTAAAAAGACTAAGCCTGTCATTACATCCTGAACATTTAGTATCCAAAGTATTCCTGAAAATAGGACCAAATATAACCGGATTTGTGTAGGAGCAGACTGTGAAAGACTAAAAGCACTGACATTCAGCCAAGGACAGCCCAGGTAAATCCTGAAACTCTACATTTGTCAGGTCACTACACAGTCTATAACCACTTAACAGTAATAGCAAAAATCACATATATGGCATACATAATACATAAACAGCATATATAAATATACAAGACAAAATGCAACAGATTGAGTATGAGGACAAAATGATCACACAAACAGAATACCAGTGTTTCACAGACTGATGGTTTTCTAATTTGTAAAACACATTTATTTTAAGTCAAGGTAAATGACATGCCACTCTGATAGCTTCTGAGGTAGGGTGTGAAGGGGGAAAAAAAATAATTCTACTATATAGAGTTCACATAAGGGTTACCAAGCATAAAAGACAGCAAAGAAAAAGAAATATGGAAGAAAAGAGCAAAGGAGAGTTCAAGTATAGTATCTTTGAAAGAGTGAATAAGCGACAAAAGTATGCAATTTTGAAACAAATCTAACATTACAAAAAAAGATTCTCTTTCCACTAAGTGTTTGGCATTTTGACCTCCTATACTTTTAAGTTTTCACAACTTGTGTTTGTTTCCCAGTATCTGCCTTTAAAGTAATTTGCTTTTACTGTCCTGGAAAGCATAATGGAACTTTCAGGTTCAGTCACAGACTCCATGACACTATAGCTTGTGGTGTTCGTCTTTTGAGGAGTTTCTTGTGGCCGTTGGATTGCAACACCTTTACAGCTTTCCACTGCTGAAGTGCTGCAAAACTGGCACCCTTCTGAGTGTATCTTCACCTGTGTCTAGAAGCTTTAGAACTTTCTTTTGAATAAAAAGGAAGGTTAGCATTTACTAAGAGGCTGAGTTCAAGCATATGTTATACAACTAAGGAAACACAAAAATAAACCCAAATTACTAACATCAAAGATTGCAGTTTCACTCTTCTGATAGTAGCTCACAGTGAGAAATAACCTTCACTGCCATGTTAGAGCTGGAAAGTGGCAGCAATGGGAAAAGGAGCGCACATGAAAACTATCAGCAAGCAGGACATCTGCATTCCCTTCGAAGTCCTTATCCACTGTTCTTCTCCCGTCACCCATAAGGGCAACTGAAAAACAGCAAAACATGGGTGGCATCAATCACAGGCCGCTAACTTTTGATGCAAGGAAAGGAAACTATCTGTGGCAACTACAGACAGGGCTCTGTGGTACAAATGCTCTGGGCAGCTTGCACCAGAGCTTAGCCCCCCCCCCCCCCCCCTTTCAGTGTACCTTAATGAAAGGCTGGGAGAAGTTCCTCTGACCAAGCCCAGGAGACCTCAGCCACTCTGTCACTACCCTTGAAGGTTATCAGTGACAACGTGGTATTCTTTTATACCACCATTTACACCTAAGTTGTAGGATTCACTAGCTATGATTCAATAAAAGACTATTTTTTTGTTCTTAACTCACATATTTCTCTCAATAACAGTTGAGAGTGGCAAGACCCTGCAGGTGGGGAGGGGGAGCCTTTCCTGGGCAGTATGGGAGCAAGTTGCGGAAGCAAGGAGGAGAAGAGCGCAGGGTGAGGGAGAAAGTGGGTAAAAGGAAGGTAAACAGACAGGAGCCTGAAACATGCAGAGACCAGGAAATGGCTGAGATGGGCCAGGCTGCCCAAGCTGTCAGTGCCCAGAGAAACCCAGAAAGCCAGCAGAGACTGAAATCAAAGCTTGGAGGCCAAGAATCTGCCTGCAAGAAGAGAACTGACAGGAGAGAACTGTTCATGAAGTCATTTTACTTCTAGTCTGTTTCACTTCACTTCGACATTCCTCTGTTTAGAGATTAATTATTCCAGATTACATTCCAAAAAAACATGGTTTACAGTTTAAAAACCTTATTACCTTGTTTGGGTGCTCACTAAATAGAAAAGAAATAAACAGGTACAACTGAAAGTTCTGGCTGACATGGATCCTGTCAGAAACACATTAAGCTGATTTAAATTGCTCTTATAACAATTTTATTTACAGATAAAAGCATAAACAGGTAATAGGACTGCATGCCGACTCTTCCCTTTCTGAAGGAAAAACACATTTTAGAAAAGTAAATTCCTTTATACTTGTATTCAGTACTCACATTTTAAATATTTTTTATGAACTTTCCTATGGCAAGTTGAGAGCAGACAGAAAAATAACTTAACTAGACCCTCCTGACACACTGAAAAAGAAACTTGTCACAGCAAAGCAATTTTAGATGCCAAAATGGTACCAGCAAAGAAAAAAAATGGGCTGGGGGAAAACAGCAGCTTGTAGGTCATCCTTTGGAAGCTACTGAAACACAAGCCATGCTGAGCTTAACATTTCAATGAACCCATGTGAAATAGAGTCTGACAGGTTTCTGGTTTTAGTGCAATTATAAACAAACACGTTCCTGCATACTCCTTGGCTAAGCAAATGATAGTACAAATACAAAAGGAACATCAATATCCCTCGACATGCACATCCAGTGGGTGTTAAAATATAGATGGGAATTCATACCACAGAAGAATACGACCAAATATTTTAGAGTGCCAAACCCATGCACAGATGGTAAAAAGTAGGAGTAATGGCCACTAGATGACAAGACCTGCTCTAGGGTCAGTCCTCAGCTTCTGGCTATTTGTGTTCAGGTAAAGAAAATAAGCATACAGTAATAATTCTCAGATAAAGTATTTGGAATGGAAAAAAGGCTCATTACACAGATGGTGGACTTCTTGAATTTTTTTCCCTATCCCGGGTTATCTTTCTGGTATTGAATGCCTCACCGTGAAGGGAAACCATTTCTTTTTGAACAAGTTTTATTTCAGAGAACCGCAGAATTGTCACAGTTAGAAAAGACCTCTTAGATCACAGTGTCCAAGTGTCAAAGAAAAAAAAAAAACAACTACAAACCCACAAAGACATGTCACCATCCCACTAGAACACATCCTGAAGTGCCTCATCTACATGGATTTAACTCCATTTACTACAACACTCTGGGCCCAGCCGGCCAGCCAGTTTTTAACCCAGAGAAGAATACACCTATCTATGCCATGAGACACCAGTTTCTCTATACGAATGCTGTTAGACCATACAACAATGCTTTAAAGAGAAATCCAACTTACTAGCACATTATTGAATTTCTCAGCTGACAATGGAGATCTATTCTGAACTCAGAAAACTTATTGTAAGAAACTGTCAAAACCCACCATGTGTTAAAGATAAAGTCAAAACCATCAAGGAAACATCCATGAGATTCTGACTGATGTTGTTCTACAAAGAACTATTATCAAGGAGCAAGACATGCATGCAGCACAGCCTGCAACCATCAGAACTAAAATAAGTTCAAAAAAGTTGCCTGTTTCACTGACATATTTCCTTCACAGTTCTGACAGGAGGTGAAAACCAGCCAACCTGATCAGGAAGGGTGCAAGCAAATGATACTTCCCTTTAATGAACACTTAACTTCCGTAGCAAAGAGCAAAAGCCATCAAAGCACATCTTACTGCCCTTTGCAGTGAAACCAACAGGCAATGTGAGGCTCATCTGAATGCAGAACTGCCCTGAGTTGAACGCCACTTGTTCACACTGAACAGATGATAGCAGTCAGGTTTTTACAAAGGCTGCTGTTAGACTTCCAGCAATATCACCATCTCTACAAATATTTCTTCCTAAATGCGTTACTTTTATTGACTTAGACATGAGTAAGAAGAAGCATAATGCATCAGTGGAATGCTGTTTAGATCATTGAAGAACGATCAGTAAGTGGCACTGTCATTTACAAAAAAGCACTGTTAGAAAAAACAACTTGATGATACAAAGAAATTAGGCACCACAACCACAGAACAAAGTATAAAACAATAGCTCTGTAATAGTAAGTAAATGTGTAGTTTAGGCTTTTGCTTCTTTCTTTAGAGTTTGTAAACTCAGAAATTGTGACCTAATGTCAAGTAACAAGTAACACTACACAGAGCAACAGCTCTTCTGTTTCTTCCTAACAACTTGTAACCTTCCCTCCAAATCCAACTACTCTGAATTATGAGAAATGAACCCCAGTGGTAATAAACTAGTTCATTCTAGCAGAATGTCAGAACCTAAGCGCTAGAAATGTCTTTAGATCTTTAAACATGCAACAACCAAGAGACTTTCATAGATTTGAATTAATAACTAGTATTAAATACAGTGAGATAGTTGAAAAAAATAGGTTCAGGATTAACACGGGATGAGTTCATTTTGGTTTTGTTTGCTTTCACTGTGAGGTTTGTTTGATCCTTTTGTTTTATGATTTCAAGATTGAGATTTGAGTGTCTCTATGCATAATCTTATGTCAAAGTGACACAAAAATACATGTGCACATACAGTATACCCTGTAGTATGGGGGAGGAATAATTCCCAACTGTTTTTTCTAACAGTTTTATAGCTAAAACTGATCTGTTATTTCTATTGATTATTCCTCGTACTCCATCAAGTTGAGAGTTGCTTTCTGGAAAAGAGAAAAGTTACCCCACTCTTCTTAAAACTTACTTTTACCAATAGAGAAGTTGCTGACATAGTAAGATCAGGCAGCATTATCTTACCTTGCACTTCCTTGCCTCCACTTACCTGCTGACTCATATACCTACTTAGACTGTTAGATACTTCAGCAGCAGCTGTCTTACTTTTCTTATCTGACATTTAATATCATCTTAATTCCTGCCCAAACATTTCAGGCAGCATTTTTAATGAGAGGCATAAGCCAAGTGAGTGACCACTGGGAAGAAGTGCTGTTTGACACCCTTCAATCCCGCATTCCCAATGTAATGCTTCCACTTTTTAATTTACAGTAACTTTGGTAGTCATTAGATTCCTTCATGAGCCAAAAGCATCTTATAAGCACAACATAAAATTAACTCAGAAAAAAAAACCCTGCAAGCTGATATAGCTCACAAAAAGATGAAATGGATTCCAGTAGTGACATGAGAGGAAACAGCATCAAGTACCTAAAAACATGAGAAAAGTGAGGGTCAAGCAACACCTGTTTTTTGGCTACTTAGCCATTCGCAACAAAGCACCCTATTCAGAGAAATAACAGTGAAATAGAGATAACAGAAATAATAATGTTACATCAATATATATATTCTTATATTAAAGGAAGGACTGGAGTTGTGGGGTGTAACAAGAAACTTGATTTAGGGGTTTGGATTTTTGGAAGGGAAAATTATTTCCTTAAATACAGACACCAGTGACTTGATTTTGGATATGACTATACAAAAAGCTGTATCACACGTGGCAAACTGTGACCAAGAGCAGAAATGAAGAGTTAAAAGCTTTTCTGTCATATAAGATGTTCACACATTTCCTGAGGAAAATCACAGCATCACACAGAATGGAAGGCATTGGAAGGGACCTCTGAGGATCATCTAGTCCAACACTGCTAAAGTAGGTTCACCTAGAGCAGGTTGCACAGGAATGCATCCAGGAGAGTTTTGAAAGTCTCCAGAGGAGACTCCACAACCTCTCTGGGCAGCCTGTTCCAGGGCTCTGTCACCCTCACAGTAAAGAAGTTTTTCCTTACATTTTGCTGGAACTTCCCGTGTTCTAGTTTGTGCCCACTGCCCCATGAGAAAAACTTGCCTAGATAACCATGAAGCCTAAAATTTACTTCTGTCTCTCATGTTATCCACCTACAAATTCTGGAGATCCTCTTTATTATTTGCATGGAAAGTTTTAGTCTTCTGAATCATTACTACCTAAAACCACAACAAACACACCCTTAGCCATGAAACGTAACAGCATATTTAGTAGTGAGAAGGCACAAGCAAAAGAAGAAGAGGAGGAGGAGATGGATGTTCTTCTCCCCTTCTGCCTCTGCTCAGCATGGAAATCTTCAGCAACCTCTGACCATTACTAGTTTGTGAAGCCAAACCTGGCAGAACTGATTTTCTTAAACCTTAGTGAACCACTGCTTTAAATTATTTCTGTACCAACAGCTGCACATCAGCATGTAATTGCTGATTTAATGATGCCCTATGTACTAAGAATGTTTTGGGGCTTGTTCTAAGTCAGATACCCATTGACAGATAGATTGTTGCAAAGTTTATAAACCTGCAAAACAAATTCATTACATCAGAATTTCTAGCTGGTCAACATCCCCCAAAACCCTGGTCATTTTATACAAAAATAAATAGGAAATATTTCTTCATTGTAAATGAAGAACATGATGAAAACTATCCCCATTGCAATTATGTTGAAATTTAGACTGGATTTGATATGCTGGTACATTAAACATGGTAACTAATGAAGTAAGGGTGAATAAATGTCAGGTTAGAACAGCAATAAAAATAGCAAGACTGAATATATTGAAAAACGTTATAAGAAGAATAAGTAATACAAATGCATGCTGTTATTAACCACTTTTGGTAATGAAACTATAAATAATATTTAGATACTTTGTTCCAATAATAACATTTCATAAAAGCTGGAAAGCAGAAATTGACCAGGATGCCAGTTTTTTAGTTTATGATTATGTGAATAAGCATAATTTTTAATTTTATCCTATTAGTCAGAACAAAAGCTTCCAAGATTATGGCTGATTATTATCACCAAAAGTAAAACTAGAATTTGCTGAAAGCTGTCTGTGATTAATTCAGTACATGAACTTAGAAAGAATTACAAACAGGTACAGAACTATGAATTGTTTTGTAAATACAGAAACCAAATTGGAGTTGTGCACCATTAATACACCAAAGCAGTGAATGTTTTCTGGTACATCAGATTCAGGCATTCACTACAGAAGTCGTCTCCCAACACATCAACAAAATCAGGTACAAAAGAAACAACCAATAGAATTTGATAGCTACAACTTTTCACACATCCTGCCTTCCTATCAGAACAATACTTTAAAAGTCCAGGTTTAAAAAAAAAAAGGCTAAAATGTGCATACTCTAGAAAACTAGTACAGTAATATAAATTAAGCCCTTCTATACAATGAATTTTATTTTGAACATTACATTTTATAAAGAACAGAAGAAAAATATAGTCACAGAAAACTTATTTCATCTGCAATAGCTATTCTTCCAACCAACAGATTTGGAAGTGATTCCATATTTAGGGTAAAAGTTCTTCCAGTGGGAAATGTTTTAATATTTTAATCATTTTAGAGAGATGGGAGTTATTTTTTTTAACATAAGCTAAAGCATCTTTCAGTTCTTACAGGCACCATCCTCATCATTATGACACTTGAACACTGATTTAAAATGTTTGCTTTGCCATTAATGAAATCAGGAAGATAGTGTTTAGAATCGTCCTCTGAACTCTTGATTAAAATACATACATAAATACAGATATGTATTTATATATGTGAGCATTTGATGGTTTTGATCTACACTCTTGACACTTTGATCTCACTTTTCTTTGAAGATGGTTCAAAAAAGAAATTTCTAGCGTATGCTCCCGTACCATCATTTGCATAGGAGATCCAGAACTACTATCAAAGTCTGTGTCATTCTAGTACAAAGGGAGACAATTGTTTTAAATTGATTCACACTTTCACACAAAATGATAGCAATCAAGTGTTGTAGATTCCCTCAGGCTGCGTTGAATTTTTCATGTTATAGAATCCATTACATCTGACAATACTTTTTTTCCCAAAACTATTTTATAAGGCGAGCCAAGTGGCATGATGATATGGGAGCAAACAGTTTAAGTCTTCCCAACTATTAACCTGAGTCATTATCATGTACCAAAAACACAAATCTACATATCAGTTCAGATTTTCTCTAGTGCCTGACTTAAAATGAAAGACTACTCACATACTCATGTTTGCTTTTTCAAATGCCTCAGTGTTCAATAAATTGCTTCCCTAAGAATTGCAACTACTGTTTCTGAAAGCCCAGCAAGCAAGCACAACCTCCAACCACTGCCATAAGCTTTCAAAACTGAGAGGCACATATTAAACAGTTGTCTTCTGATAAAATAGGTCTTGCTTGTCACTGCTGTGTACTTGTGTTAAGTGCTAAAACCAGATCTGGTATCTGGTCACCGTGAAGTGATCGTGACCCTGCATTCACAAAAACAATTCTACTGCATAGAAAAAAAAAAAAAAAAGTCGTGAGTTACTGTCTTTTACTTCTACCACATTTATTCTATATGACGACAATAAGTATGTAGCAAGAAAAAAGTCTGAATACTGTATGATTGTATGAAAATGTGAAACTGGTCAGACCACTGAGAACTGGTTGCAAATCCCCCGCAGGACAGACCTGTTGGTGAGGTGGGGGAAGCCTTGATTGAAAAGACAAGCTATAAAAGAGTTTATATAAGAGTCAGGTTTACCTCAAAGGCTGCCAACACTGTGTTGCAGGGAAACTCTATAACACACCTTGTCACATGTGGAGGAGACTTTACTATGTCTTCCTGAAACTTAGACTGAAAGAGGTACAAACATTCATTAATGAACAACTTTTTTGACTAGTTCAACTTAGTTATAAGACTGCTTTCTTCATATTTTGCACAAAGGTTCTGCAGGAAAAAAACAAGTTCTTCATTTAATGTTTTATAAAACTATATTTACTTGGTACTATTTCTGTCTTAATTTTTTACATCACTATCTCCCTTTCATTTTTCTACAAATAAAGAAAATTCCCAATTCATACATAACCAAGTAGACTATTTATCTCAGGCATATGTCTTATTCCCTCCCCCAAAATTTTATGTGGAAAATTCTTCTCTATATTACCCACAACAACAAAAATCAAGGCCAAGTAAGTCTGTTTTCTCACAGAGAGTGTCTGAGCAGTTCTGAGAAGAGCAGTGTCAGATGCTTTGCAGCCACTGAGAAATACAAGGCAGTTGTGACTTGGTAACTGCACAGCATCCCTGAACAGATATCAGTTAAATCTATTTCATTTCAGGCTAACCTACACTATGAAACATGTAATTGGTTATGCCTTTTGCATTATTTCCAATCTAGCTCAGATTTGCATTGTAAACAAATCAATTTGCCACTTTAATTGTTTAGCTCTGAGTCAACTTATGGGGCTGAGAGGGCAGACAAAACATAATAAATGACTTCGTGTCCAGATTTTATCACAAGGAGCTGAACTAAATAACTTACAAGCCCAGTCAGTTCTACTGAGTTACGAACTAGCTCTTCCTCCAGAGTAAATTAAAATTCTTATTGCATACAAAAAGCCTAGTGAACACATTTTATTACTGTTGCAGGGAAGTGCAGAAATAATGGAGGTAGAGCTAAGGTAAATATATAACCTGATGTCTCTCTGGTGGATTGTTTGCTAAACCTTGTAATTTTATGCACTGATGTTTGAATGTTGTATTTTCTGCCTCTGTATTCCGAAGGCTCAGTAGAAAAACAGAAGTTGCTGGGACACAGCAAAATGGGAGCATGATGATGACAGAGGAAGCTACTGTAAACAAAGAATATGTCCTAAGAACAATGACAATTTTCTGCTACATTTTGCAATAAAAAAAAATCTCCTCCCAATTCAGGAACAGTGGGTATTTTCCTTAGCATTCAGGAGAAGAGCAGAGAACATGAACTAATAGAAACTAAGTAAATGGGAAAATTATAGAGTTTAGAGAATATGGAAGTTGGCATTTATTCTACAGTAGAAATTCATAATTTTAGAGATATACACTTGACTATAATAGTATCTGTGTACAATGAACAGCAGAACACACACTTTAAATTATAACCAGAGAGCAACGCGAAAGCCCCTAAATGCGATAAGCGCACAGAGAGGAACGTTTGTCATAAGCAATATGAAGGTGAACTACAAATGGTGACTGCATCATTCGGAAGCTACATTAAGGCAACAGGCTAAAATTCATCCCCCACGGGTGGCAACATTTTTCCCAGTTTCAGCAGAAGTAGAATTCTGTACAAAAAGTCAACTTCTGCAATAATTGAAAGACCTGGACTCAGTGATACAGAGACAGAACAAGCATAAAACTTATCATTTGTCAACTAAAAAATCCGACCTTTGAATAAAAAGGAATCTATTCCAACATATTTATTATTTTCTGCAATGATTAGACTAACCTAGAGCCATCTCATGCATGAATAACAAAATACATTTTCAGTTACTAGCTAATTAATGTCAACTCAAGTGAAAAACAGAAGTGCTGATTTGAATCCACGAAGGGGCAACACTAGTACTAATCTTACAAGTTAAATATTCAACACAGTCAGATCTTGCAAGTGTCTGGACAGGATTTTCTAGTCTAGTCTTTGAGGATAGCTTTTGAGAAAAACATAGTAGTGTAACTAGTGGGACTCTGAAATACAGAAAGATCATGATGTCAATTCAAACTGAGCAACAGAAAACAAGCTAATCTGTAGACAACTTGAAAAAATAACTGATCAAGAAGAATGCATATTAAATAAAACTATCAGAACTACATGAGAAATCAAACTATTACATAACTGCAGGGAACACTTTAAAAGATTCTTTTAAGTGGAATAAATAAAAAAATAAAAAAAAAAGCCTTGCATATGGAGTAAAAGCCAAGCAAGCCTCATTAGGCAAGAAATTTACAGAAGCCATCTTAGGGAAAATACCAGCCTTAAAGGAATTGAAAACTTGCTCAGTTAAGGAGAGTATTAAAAATTATACAACAAGGGAGGATCAAGCTAAAATGGAAACTGAGAGAATAAAAAGAGACTCGGCAGACAGAAGCACAGCATGGTCTCACAGAAGGATTCAGTTAGAAATTAAGGTGCTCTGACAGTCACATGCACTTCACAACTGTAACAACACACATAAGACCTCAATTCTGGCAAGAGATAAGCACTGTCAAGAACTTGCTCATAAACCTGGTCTGAGGAAGGAAATCTGTAAATGATGCCCAAGAATAAACCCTTACTACAAACGTAAGACAGATTTTTCATCAGTCTTGGGTTTTGCTTCTTTCACAGCACCAAAAAAAAAGAGGATACAGCTTTCACGGCTAGGTGGTTTGGAAAGTAGCTTGTGAACGTAATTGTCTTGCCTGTTCACTCAGGAAAAACACTGCTGTGCTTTCAATGCCACGGTAATCTGGGACTGCAAAGCCCACTCTCTACCAACCATTTAGGTCACTCCTCTTAGGCTTTGAAATTGTTCATGAACCTACCCATGCTGATCTATTTCCTCAGTCTTATTAGGTCATACACAAAGTCATGTTAGCCACGCCTGCATTAATTAATTCAGTTTCCCAAGAGCTAGAGTAAAGGAAGCTGAGATATTCCCTCCAAAATCCCAGATGCAGCATCCCTCGGAAAAATAAATAATTATCTCAATAAGGAAGAATCTCAATTCAATCAGTTTCTATTCAGTCCTTGCTCAGAAAAATTCAGTCTTAAATAGCAAGCCAACACCAGGAAATGCTAAGCAATAAGCAAGGATTACACTCTCTCATAAAACACTTGTCAGTTCTCAGGTGGCCCATTAGTCATCTCTCCCAAGTCAAAATTTCATATTTAACTGTTTTGAAAAGATGAAAGCAGAAGTTTCCTCATCATTTTCATCTTGATAGCATTTCACATACACTATCACCACAAACTCAGACCTGGCATAAAGTGGGTGTTACTTCATTTCCTGTCCCAAATTTCCATTTGGCATCAGGTTTTTTTTTCTTTCCTTATAGCTTCAATTAGGACAAGGGATCAAAAACATCACAAAGAGCTGTTCCCCAACCACTACAAGGCTATTACAACCATATATTGCATTATCAATAAAATGATCTCGCAATAACTGTTATTTCTAAAGGAGAGTCAAATAAGCTCTGTCTATAGTACAGCCAGCAGCAAGATGACTTTACTAATAGGTAATAAATTGCCACTCTGATTGGAGCCAGCTGCCTAGTGAGAAAACTGGAATCATGCATTGATGTTTTGGAGCGCCTGCTTTTGTGAAACATTGGCTGGGTGCAGCACTATTTATATGCAGCTCTTCTGTGGGCTGCATTTGAGATGAAGCGATAGCTACCATCTTAAAACAGCTGTCAAGTCATATCTGCCATCAAATCTTATGAAGTGGGGTATTTTTTTTAATTTATTTTCATTTTAATTATAACAGTGAAAACTTACACTCCAAAATGAGCAGGCATGCCAGCACACCAGTTAACATGGCAGTCTTCAGAAAGATTCAGTCATCTCTTCCATTTTTTCCTATTTTATTTCCATTGGCTTATACCAGATATTCAATGACAGAAACATGGACACTTTCTGGGCTCTCCCATCTTGACGTTTGCACAGCCTGATAAGGGGGTGGGGGGGAAGGAAAGCAGAACAGAAAGGGCACTTAGTCGCTGCTTGCCACTCTCCAACAGCTCAAGTTGACTACATTCTGGCAGATTTTCATTTCCCAAGTCTGTAATTGCTTGCCCCAGTTACATCCTTCTCAGAGGCCACCCTCTTCCCTGCAGATGCCTAAGCAGAGTTATCAAATTTGAAAGGCAAGTAAAACGAACAAAAAGCACCAAGTTTGACTGACTCTCCTCACATCTCCACCTGAATGCAGATTTTTATCTCCGTTATCTACATAAGACTTGTAGGTGCACAGCTTGCTCCCTCTCTGGAGCTTCTTCATCCATTCCTCCCCACTAGGAGATAACAGGTTTGCTCCGTCCCTACATGGAGCCCCTGCACTTGGCAGTCTGATAAAGGATGAGCCATCCTGCAGCAACCTGTCATCTGGCAGGCTAGAATGAATGCAGATATGCTCCAGTCTAGGAGGAGACACAGTAGCCTCTGCATTTTCACAAGGGAGACCAATAAAATGGAAGCAATACACAGCAAACTTGTTTGTCTGTCTCCAAAACTCTCTAATTCAGGCTTTTTTTCTGATCCCCAGTACACATTTGTGGAAGTTTGGTTTGTGATGTAGATACTTTTTATCGTTTACTGAATAATTAAAATTCAAAACTTTAAAAAGCTTTGGGACTGCTTACAGTAGGAATTTCTAGTTTCAGCAGAGTTCTTGCATCTGAGGACTAAACTAAGGATATCATTAAGTTTCCGGTCAAGTGCATGAGTTAGAGGCACAAGCTTAGAGGTGAACTAACAGTCCTCTGAAACAGGGGCAGTGACTCAACCACAGCAAAACAACTTCTCTTCTCAAAATGCTTTTGTTCAAATAACATGATATGTAGACATATGTCAGTGACATTACAGGCTTAAATCAAAATGAAAACATGAGATAGCCTGGAGTAGCTACACTGGTTTAGTAACTGGTGAGGGTCAAAGGGGTTACAGATGCGCTGCTGGCCTTCCACACGTATGGCTAGTGTTTGCCAGAGGAAGACAACTCCTGGCAACCCACTCACTTCTAATGAACTTCATTTAAGAAAACAACTGTTCTGAGAAAATGTGGCCAAAAAACGGGTTGTCCACTCACATTACTATTTTGTCATTCACAAGTAAGTCACGTGAACTCATGGCTTCACAGTAAGAAAAGACAGTGACAGTGCACTGCATCCATGGACCAGAACCTGAGCCCTTGCACATCTAAATACCCTGCTACAGCCCACAGACTTTACTTTGATCTTTAAGACTTTCAGGATAAAAGAATCATAGTTTTGGAGCGCAGTAGCCCACATCGTTACCTCTTTAAATGACATCAAATGAAAAAGCAGCAGAGAATGATGTTTTAGTCCTTCCTCTCCTGTAAGATCCTTATTGTGTCCTTCTTTCCCCCACCTCATCATCCTCTACAAACTTCTGCCACTTCTCTATCCAACCCCAAAATTACATTCCTAAGGGTTTGATACTAAATTTTTTTATTCTCCTTGCTTTTGAATTTTGTGGGCTAAAGTTTATGGGAGGTTTTACCTGTTAACAGACGCATAACAAGCTATTACATCCTGCTAACCTTCTCCTGTAGGTAGCTTCTCCTCAAACTCTATCATTTGCCACTAGGAGACAGGCTGCTCCGTGAGATGCATCCACGCTGCAATCATCATACTATAGACATAACTAAACCAGATATTCACAGGTTAGCTCAGGTTCTGCTAGCAGGGTGGCTGTCATAGTACAAAACTCAGCAAAGGATACAATACCCAGCTGCACAGGGCCAGGCTGTTAGCTTTCTGCACTGGCAAAAACCCTCAAGCAACTCTTTTTAAGGCAAGTTAAGTATTTCTTCAGAGCAACAGTCACAGTAGGGACTGCAACGTAGACAGACTCCCAGAAACTGTACCTGAAAAGATTTCTCCTCAGAGAAAAAAGGCAATTAATTCCCTAATCCAAAATGGATACCTGAGGATCTGTGCAGAGGTCAGGGAGTTTTCTCTACTTTAATGCTGTCCACGGCACAATAACATTGACAAGGAACAAGTTTTCTATAGCTGCCACTGTTTCAGAGGGGCTTTTGTGTCACAGAGACAGAGAATTTGTTTTGTAAAACCATTCTATAAATATGTTCATTATGGATGCAGCAAAATTTTGCAGACTGGGAAGAGACAATGTTGTGGAGATCAACTGTTCCACTTCTTTACTGTGGATACTCAAACTGGTAATACTTTCAAAAGAAGACAGGGTGGAGATGATAACAGAAGCATTGGACCTCACCAGTGGGCACTAAGTCTCCTTTACATGAGGGATTTTTGTCAAGTTCTGCTGGAATTTGCAAAAGGACAAGAGGGGTTTTACTGATGATAGAAAAAAAGAGTCTGTGAGTTCAAACACTTCCTCTGGTAAGCGCAACCACCGGTCACACCCTAGCAAAGAATATGTTATTTCATACCAAAAACAATGATCATACGGTGTAAAAAAAAAAAAAAAAAAAAACCCCGAAAAAAAAAAAACAGGGAAGAAAAACAAGCCACCTATACTTAATGTAGTGATTGTTCTGAGTGTTGCTGGAACCAGATACTTCATATAGTTACCACCAGTTAAAATTAATTCCAGAGCATTCTGTCCATTCAAAATGCATATAATGAAACTGAAAAAGATCGTCTCAGTGTGGTACAATACACAAGCAACTGCAAAGAAACAACTGTGTGTTTTTCTGCCTCCTGGGTAGTTAACACTGCTTTTAATTTCATCTCTGTCTTTTCATATTATCATCTGCAGAAGCTCATGGCCAAGAGTTTGCCCTGGTAATAGCTGACTGTTCTCTTTGATATCATCACTCCTTCCTCTTTATGGACAGGCAAATATTCATTGTGATTAGCAAGGGACAGCCCTGTCTATCCAGATTAGTCATGTGTACTTAGCAGTTCACTTCATGCATCATCACTAATTGCTATAAAAGAAAATGTCTGCGTTTCTTTTTTTAAACAAGAATGACCATAATTTTCTCTCTCCAGGGAAGACAACAATGCTTCACTTGTATTCATCACAGCTGGTGAGAATATGTTTCTATCAATAATCCCAGGAACTAATACCTTATTAGTCAGCTTTTTTATACTTAGCCTGAGATTTAATATTCTATGAACCTCTACTAAAATATTACCTTCTAAAATGAAGACTCAGGAAGGTACTAAAAATGTAACTCATAGTTATTCCAATCCTTAAACTGCATGACCATGCATTCCTAGATGATAATCCTAAGAAAAATTTAGTGACAAGTCCTCCTACTACAGGAATGAGTGTAGGTGAGAGTGTGTGTGCCCAGTCCTAGAAAGATATGAAGGTCCTATTTGTATTCTCAGTTTAGCTCTTGTTCTTAGAATAATAATAAATTAAAATAAATACATAAAAATATATATACATATATATATACAAACCACCACCCACACTTAAACAGGTTACAGTTTTATCTTCCCCCATATTTGAATAGTCTCTGAGAAATTTGTTTTTTTCTTCAAAAGTTACATTTATAAAAATATCAATTCTTGTCTCAAGAAACATTTGTAAAATAAGTTCTGTTTGGGGGTTTTGTTTGCTGATTTTTGTTTGGTTGGGTTTTAACTGATATGTAATTGAAGTGTGTCCATGGTCATCTTCTGGTTTTGTTTCCAGCGGTGACTGACATGCTTAAGGGAAAACATGGCCTTTTTATAATAAGTAAAAAAAATGCTGAGCTGATACCAATAGTGTTTTAAAAGATTCTTTCATAAATATGATGTTTTATATGTTCATTCATTAAAAGAAAAAAAAATGCAATGGGTACTTATTATATAAATGATGTACATACCATTTTGCCATAGGATAATTATTTTGTGTCTGAGAAAACTTTTTTCCTGCAATGAAAAAAAATTTGTGTAAGATTGATTTATAAAATTTCATCTGCCACAAAAGTGCTGTTGACTGATAAAACCAAGAGCTATTCTTCTTCTATAGGACAGCACTAGAAACCACATTGCTGAAATTAAAGAAATGTAAATGGAACAAAGTATGGCAGGTGAACAAGTTTAAAAAGAAGTCATTGTAGAACCATCTATGATTTTACAGACACTAGGGTTGACACAGTCATGAAGGAAAGGAAATGGAAAGTTTTATACTAGCTTCACACGCATGCTACTCTGCTATACTTCCTTTGCCAGAGGTGCCAAATACTTTGGCCACACCAGGTCAAGCCAGAAACTCCAGTTCAGGCTAAAGCTCTCTTTTGGGGCTCATTTCGGTATGAAAACAAACTCTGATGAGAGCACTGACCTATCCAAAAAATCCTTTTGGTCATCAACTGCTCTCTCTACACCAGTAAACAGTACAGAAAAGTCAAATCTGAAGAGAATGTCATTAAATATTCCAGAACACTAGTTATTCTTGCGTGAGTTTAGTTTTTGGGGTTTCTTGGAACTTTTTGTTTTGTTAGGTATCTCTTAGACTAACTCTAGCCTGGACCAATGCACTTAATGCCAGTTAGTATTTGAGGCACACCAGGTGTACTCCTTAACTGCACCTTCCAGTTTAGGTTCATCCAAAAGGAATCCAGTTCTCACAGTCTAAAATGGCTTCATTAATACAAACCAAAGCACAGTGAGTTGAGAGAACTAAGACTTTCCCTTCACAAACACCTTCCTTGTCTGACCTATAGCACTTAAATAGATGCATTCAAGATTACTTTAAAAAGGAAAATTTTGTTTCCAAGGAAGTCAAGTTGATTTATGCACAAAATAACTCAAGTCAAGAGAAGTTTTTGCATTGGATGAGAACATCAGTTACAATGTCATTGAGGGGTTACTCAGGTACCTCCTGTCAAGACCTTTTTTTTTAGCTTAGCTTTTTACTGAACATCTGGCCAACACAACAAAGGGACACTTCTGAAAGTGTCCTCAGTCAATCAATACACAAACACCTAAAGAGAACATCTAAGGAAGATCTGTGCATCCTATGTAAAGATTTGACCTGGAACTGTCACCATTTAATACTCACCATAAACCATTTTATTACTATTATGAGACTCCACATGGAAGATAAAAACTAAGCAAGCAGAATATTTAAGACCTTTCTTCTGTCTTCTGAAAAAACAGTAATGAAACCTATCTGCTAATTAACTAACTGCTAATTCATTTCTGTACAGCCATTACTGTGCTGTCAGTCTAGCACCTATATATTTTATTAGCTTGTATTGTTTGTTACACGTTTTTCCCGGAGACACGCTGTGAACATTATTCCATATTCCAAACCTTCCATGGCATTATCTGCATGTACATTGCTGTTACTGATAATACACACTGCCTGTAAGAATAATTCATAAAGCAGGTAGAAAAACTTAAAGAAATTCAAGGTATTGAGGTTTTTGCAACAGCTTCCATATTGATTGTGATAGCAATTTTCTGTACTCTTTCCAAGCTCTTTATTGTTTACACCAGATCTGTTGCTAAAATACCAGCTGTTCTATAAAACTGATCTAAATTACTTAAATCTGTGCATAGCTACTGCTAACTGTAGTAGCCACTTTAAAACATATTTTTCCAATAAAATCTCTTTTAGTTTTCTAATCTCAAGCATTCCTAAATGACCAATCATGAATTAAAGACATGAGATTTTAAGTAGATTTTGTCTGTCAATCTAAAACATCATCTAGTCATCTGAAAAGTCTTAATTAAATAAATCTTCAGCTCTTTTTTTTTTTCTCTAGTGAATGTGGTGCAAGTCCTACGTTAAGTTGTTGTAATTGTGAACATTCTGATCATCAGTATGATACCCTTTAAATTCAGGACTATAAATATCTGAAAAGAAAATTTAGTAAATAGAGGTCTACAATGTCACCTCTGCATTGTTAACTGTAAGCTCAAAGCTGTAGTTCTTGTAGGAGAGAGAGGTGGAGTAAATATGAGACATATGGGATGCATGCACACTCCTACTCATCTATCCCAAACCCTTAAGGTCTAGAAAAAAAACAAAACAGATGCAATCTTCAACTGGTTGTTGACAATGACACTCCTAGCAGGGCTTACATCTACTAATGAACACCCACATTCAGAAGCCCAAACAAAGGTATCATGGTAACAATCCAGGTGATTTTTAATCCTATCAATCAAATGCCCAGTGCACCTATGCTGAGACTATTCCTACCTCTAAAGCACAATTATTCTTAAGCTATCATTACAGATCCTGGTCTATCTAAAACTTTTGTGATCTTTTGACTACCCAGGGTGCAATGTTGGTGGGTTTGGAGCTATAGGTTCAGCAATAGATCCACAGAGATCTCCTGTCTGGGAACAGCTAAGGGAATGCTCAGTATGATAAACTCTTTTCCTTCTTTCCTCAACATGCCTTTCTTTTCTGCATCCAACAGAAGGTCATCTCCTTCCTGTTGCCTACACATACAACACACATTTATTATGTTCAAAATTTCTGAACAGGGAGTACAACTCTCAGTTTGTCTCACCAGCTGACTCTCATGCTGGGAAGAACTGCTGCTTCTGACAGCTCTGGAATCTAAAGGTGACATTTTTTCCCCCCTCTCATGTAATACGATTGGCAAAGCGCCATCTGGCATCCAGAGGTCTGATTTGGGATTTAGATTCCAATTCTTGCACAGTGTGAGAGTTCCAGTAACACTGGTAGGTTAGAAAAAGTCCAACAGAAATCCTTATAAGTCAATAAATTGCCTGGTCACAGGCTTAAGTAGGAAGGAATACATCCTGCACAGCTAGTGATTGTGCCTCTGTTCTAAAACTCCAGATTTTGGGGCTTCTAGTCAAGGCCCCTTGGTAGACCTGCAGATGTAGAGAGGAGTCTGACTTTCAGGCCTGCCCAAAACTTCCTAATAAATCAAGAACCATTAGAACATCTCTAATGCAATACTGCCAGGTCATTTGCAGCACACATTCAAGCCGAATACAAGGCTATAAATGAAGTTACAGTCTCTCTATGTAATTCTTATTACCTATAGCACAGTATGTACTGATAGAGACCAAAACTGCCAGTGATAAAAAAACCAAACGAACAAAAAAGGTCACTTCACAGTTCTACACTTTGCTCAAGTGTCCTAAAAGTAAAAAGAGATTGTTTCCATATGTATTTTGAGGCCTTTTCACATATATTGAGTGACTACAAAGTAAATTTAAATGAATACATAAAAAAAAGCTTCACAACTGACTACAGTTTTTCTTAGAGACAGTTTGTGACTTGCTGTCAGTGCCAAAGAAATGTTATCTGCCCCATTACAAAATCCAAAGGAAGACATGATGCTCTGTTTTTCACAAGAAAAACCACACAAGGTCCCATATACAGAGACAGTGAGGGCTGGAGTGAGTGAAATATATGGCTATGACAGCCTAAATAACGAACAGAAAAAAATCACCGACTCTTACCTACGCTGTGATTTCTGTAGTGTTGGCATATGTCACTTATTTTCCTATAAAAGATAAACTATAAATCATCTTAATAATGAAGACAGTCTAAAATTCACTGGGAGGTAGGCACTGTATAGCAATCTGCACTGCTCACAACAGTTTTAAATATCTTCCTCCAGGTTAGGCTTTCATAATGCACAGCAAATTCACATTCCCTCAGAAGGGAATATGTGACTTGAACCAAGTCTGATTTTAGTGAATTCATTTCTGAGACAAATGACCCAATTGAGTATAATGGCTCTGTGAAGCTGCCTAGAGTAGAACATATGAGTAAGTAAGTGATTGCATGATTGAGGCCTGAGACATTAAGAAACATACTGCTGCTACCCAGTAACAGCATCATTAATGCAGCCATTTATTGGTTTATTTTTACTTAGAACAGGAGAAAATGCATTGCCCTTCTGAGACCACAAGAAATCAATACATTTTCAGCTTTTAATAACCTGATCTAAACCAGTTGCTATAGTGCAGTGAAATCTGCTGTGGGTATATGACGCCATTCATTCTCTCCACAATATTATTTGCATTCTAACACCCACAAAGACTTCAGTCAGGTAATAATTAAACCTATGCTACACTATCTAAAATTAAAATGATGTATATTAAGAAGCTTAAAAAGTTCTTTTAACATCTTTATTGTTTTCATAGAAAACAAAAACCACAAAACACAAAACCAAACAACAAAAACCACAACCAACAAATAGGGCAACCAAAATACACGTTGTGCAATCAACTCACAACATCACCAACCTTCATATTAACAGGGTGTCATAGACAACACCTGGGCTGTAAAAAAGCCAGATATGTAAATGCATGCTGAATTAGACGCCATACATGCTTATTGAACCTGTTGACATCCTATTTAAAGAAGATCTACTGTTACATACTAACATTTTTACATGTCATTTTTCCCTGAACAGAAGTATATTGCAAATAGGGAATGGCAGGACTTAGAACCTGGATTATGACATGAAGTCTCAAGTTCCCTGACCAAAGCAGTGAAAACAAGCACTATGTTGGAAAAGAGACTTTATTATGGACCTTTGAAGTGAAAGAGGCACTGACTCACTAGGAGCAGCTCTTTCAGAATCATAATGCCTCCAGTAGGGAGAGCAGCACTCTTTCAATAAGTAAGGCCATTTCACATCACCATTCCTGGTCACCAATGCCAAAAATTTTTATAAGTAATTTACATTTAATTGTATTTGAAAGTCTCATTATTCATTATTATTCTCACAAGACCTGGGCTGGAACTCAAAGAAACATCGTGGATTAATCCTTCAGAGGTTATATGTATAAGTTTGGCTTTGGGGGTATGCAGTTTTAAAAGTTGAAAACTTGTAAATAAATCAGTAGTAAGTGGGCTCAACTAGCTTAAAAAAAAAAAAAACCGGCTCTTGTTTGCAATAGATATAATTCAAAATAAATCATTTGAAGAGCAATCATTATTTCACTGAGTACCATGTAACAGCCTTCTTTGCGCTACAAGCACTTAGCACCCACTGTTGGGAGTGTTTTATCTTGCTCTCAGCTTTTATTTTTGATTTACAGCATAAGAAAACAACTCTTTGCTTACATCCAGTTCATTCTTCTTTTCAGTCACTCCAGATCAAGTCTATAGATGTTTTACTTATTGTACCTAGTATTTTATCAACATTTTTAGGATTCTCATAGTACTTCAAAAGTCCAATAGAATTAAGAAGCTATTTAGTATTCTCATCTGCTGAGGTTGTCTGATTTTTAACGTACTGATTAAGTTTCCCTTCGTGTCTTATACTTCATGTATGTAATTGGGAAAGGTTTTTTTCGGTGACTGTAACAAATTATGAGCCAAACAGTATTAGGAAGAACTTGATTCATCCCAAACACAACAAGGTTGCTGGTACCCTCTCCAAACATATATGTACTACTATTATTTTTTTTTCCAGACAAATTAAGAATACTTCAACATCATCAGTTTGCAATTGAACATCACTTGACCAAACAGCTTAGACATGCAAGTCCAGCATGTCAGCTTCTCTGAATCCTAAACCCTGGTCTGAATGAGTTACATACAAAGGGATTGCAGATGACATAAACAGCTAACCACAGGCATCGAAATACTTACAAATATAAAATTTAACAAGGATGATGGGCTTGAGAAAGCCAAGTAAACATAGCCTTCTGATGCTTCTCGTTTGCTGGTTAGACAGGGGTTTGTAAAGATAGATACCTTTTTCACCTGCCTTTGAAACTTGACAGAAGTGGTTCTCCAGTGGTACTGAATTAGGAAGCATTTTGCTTGTATTGTTAGAGCCTTAATTGAAACAGTCAGACCAAAATGTTTTATTAAAGAGAGAAAGGACTTTTTTAATAAGGCTCTAAGGAGACTTGGTTTTAGTGATGCTTAACACAACATTTTAAACCACACCATACATCTACACACACTATTTCTTGTTAAGTGTTGGTTATTTAACAGCAGGCTGGCACCAGATTTCCTGCTGTGGTTAGTTAAGGTTGGCTCATACAAGTTCTGACAGTCTCAACATTGATGAAAGACAGCGTCAATTTTAATTCTTACAATATTTCACTTCTTGACACTTACTTTCTCCGACTACTGTTTATAACAGATGTTCTTCACACAGCAGTAAGTGTAAACACAAATATAATCAGCTGCTAAGCAGGATGCCCTGACATCACCTGAAAAACTAGGTATGAGACCATGATTACAAGAAGTAGATACATCTGTTCCTCGTAGGTGTTTAACACTCAGGGCTTTTGACGTGGACTTAAGACTTTAGCCATTAAAACCTAAATATTACAAGTTAGAAGTTGAAAAGAGCAAGCATGGAAAATTAATAAGTTGGCTTGTATTTATATGGATCTTAAGAATAATAAACATTTTTTTTTTTCCCCAAAAGCATGCCTAATCAATCTATCAAAGTATGAGTTTTCAATTAAATTGTTTAGCCAGAGTTCAGTTATGTTTCAAATCAGTTAACAACCTTTATTTTTTCCAATTCATTTTTTTTTCCTTCTTTCTCCCACTTGCAGAATTTTCACATTTTTACTTGTGGTAATGCAGAGGGTAGGAGGGGTATTTTTGTGGGGTGGCATTTTTGTTTTTGCTTTTTTTTCTTTTCCTTAAAAAAAGACAATGCAGATGCTGTTTCAGGTGAAGACAAGATGGAAATTTTATCTGTAGAACATAAAAATAGAAACAAAACGAAATATAACCCATTACAAAAACTACAGAGCATTAAAACTTGAATTCTTCCCCTTCACAGGCAGAGCTGTGGCAAGTACATGTTAAACCAAGCAGCTTTTAAAAATCAAAAAACTGCCTCATAGCTAAAATATTTTTTTGTCTAGAATGTGGCAATTTGTATGTATATGGAGAACTTATGACTCACAGACAAAAAAAGGGTGAGAGTGCAAAGAGCAGTTCCACATCATGGACTGAAAAACTGAACAACAGATATTCATAAAAACAACAGTGACAAAGTGCAAATAGGACATTTCTATCCAGACTTGAACAAAAGAAGTGTTCTGAGTTTTGCATTAGTTCTGATTTTTCCCCACAGCCCATTTCTAAAAGGCTGGTATGTCCTAAAAGGAAAAAAAAACCCAAACAGAAATCTTGATAAGGTGACTCAATCAATCATGGGACATAATAGAAACGGTAAACAAGATTGTCTAACCAGAACGTTAACCTTCAGGAAGGAGGTAGAAGTAATAAAATAATCCAAATCCCCCAAAGACATCAGCTGGTATGCAAATCTAATAACTAGTTACTTCATTATTGATGCTGACATTCCTTTTGTTGCTCCAAGAGGCTGATTTGCATTTTGTGGTAGAAGAACTATCTACAGGCTGTATATAAAACGAAGTAAAACATCTAAAAAATTCTAGCAATTGTCAAAGACTTACATAATGAGCTAAACACAGGAAAGAGTAGTGAAAGTAAACATCTCAGCTTAGATAACCAAGGTCATACAAAGTACTTTTTGCCATGGTATCTGATAGGTATCAAAACCCCACTTCAATAACACATTGAAAACAAAGAAATTCTTTCTAGATGACTAGAAAACACCAAAAACTATCCCACCAAAAATACACAAAAAAAAACCCTAAGGAAAAATAATTGCCTAACTTCTTTCTTATGTATTTCAATTCATAATTCTACAGTTGGAAGACAGAAAAGTAATCCCAGCCTAGAAGCCCAGTAGACCACATAGCAGAGTACTAGGCAAATGCAGTGTTTCCAGGGACTCATTACTTGTCTGTACCCAAGTATTTATCAGTGAAAGACCATAGGTGCCTTGATGGGCCGTGTGTTTGTAGATGCATTGTAGTTGTATTGTAGATGTATTCACCTCAGTGAATAGAGTTGTTACTGAAAAGTCACCTGAAAATCTGACTTGAAGTGCATTAAGTACCTGACAGTATGAACAAAATACGGAGCAACACCATTAGAATGGATGATAAAACCTTGCATTTTCACTTTCTAGCATTCTTAAGTATTTAAATTTTCAGGCAACAACCCCACACGCAAGTCCTATCTTCTTCAAGCATTACTGCATTTATACTTGCATCAATACACACACACAGACTGGAAGTGGTAATAACACCCATGGTGCATTATTCCATTCTTTGAAAACGTCTGTCTTTTCTGACCTTCGTATCTTTTAATGTTTGTAACAGTTATATTTTAAATTATCCCATCAGTCGATCCTCTGTAGCTTTTCTGGAGCTGCCATTCTACACCCAAGAGAATTTAATTTTCATAAACTTTTTTCCTTCTCCTTTTATTGCTATTCACTTTCCTTCTTTCTCTAAGTTAATTTTCTACAGTTAAGTTAACCTTTTTATTTTCATTTTGTTGCTCTGAACTGTATTTTCAATTTCTTCTCTGTCCACGCATTTGAGACAATTATATCCCTTCAGTTACAATTTCCCTGACTACATCTCCTTTTTTGGCCGTTGTCCCTTACTGCCTCCATAACCAAATACATAATCTTCCATTAAATTTTTTCTGTATGAAAAGGGCATAATCAGACCCATTAATATTTTCCCACTGATTGGTCCCTTCCATCTCCAGTCTCTTCGGTAGTTTATTTTCCTGAATTCTTTCCAGCACATTCACATTTTTGTTGTGCCAGCTCTAACAGTGCTAGCATACGTAGGCTAATGCATGAGTGTTTACATATTGAAGAATGTGCAGGCAAATGTTGAGCATAAAATAGAATTAATTTAGCAGAGATCTTAGACCAAAATCACACACCAGAGCAAATCCTTGGGAGAACACCCATTTGTCCTAGAATTAAACTTTACCCTAGGAAACAGCTGGACAGGAGCACACAGTAATATAGAACTACTCTGATCAACAGAGGCAGTAGGAGAACAATACCTATTTGTATGATATAAAGATCCAATCTTTATGTTTCGAAAATTTTACAATTATCAGACATGTTTATACTTCATAAGTTTTAAGACACTGACAAATGTCAACCACTATGTAAATGACAGATGCTCTCTATTAACCCCTCTCCCTTCCAAAGGGGAAGAGTAAGGGAATATTGAAAAGAAATTTAAGGATTGGAGATGAAAACTAAACCAGTTTTAATGAAAAGAATAACTATAAAATGAAATACATACAAATACATGCAGAAACAGTAGCAAACCTAACCGTCCCGAATGCAATGACATCACCATCACTACCGATGCTCTGTGCAGACACTGGGGAAGTCCCAGACTGTTCTCAGCAGCAGATGGGAACCAGATTCAGGAGATGGTTTTTGGAACTCTACTCAGGAATGCACAGACTGGGATCAAAAGCAGGACAGACTCCTCCTTGGACACTAGCCGTTGAAGAATAGCTTACAATATCACCTTGTGATCCCTCAGCTCTATACCAAATAGGAGGTGTATGGGATGGAATCCCTCGTTGGTCAGTTTAGGGTCACCTGTCCTGTCTCCTCCTCCCCGTAAGTGAAGCCTTCTGCTTTGTGGCACCCGCAGTGTGGTTCACAAGATTTAGCAGTGATCTCGGTCCGCATAAGAGCAAGTATAAGCAAGAGCCTTTCTGTGCACAGATCCTTGGTAGTTACTCTATACTGCCACTGCTAGAAGACGACACTGTCTGGGAAAATATGCCATTGACTTCAGACAGAGCAGTTATTTAGAAAAGATTTGTCTTGAAAGTAACATCACTGAACAGAATTACTTCTATTCTAGCTCAAAACAGGACAACAACAAACACAGGACTCACAGTATATAGATTTGGAAATTATACAAGTAATAAGCACAGTGTGAGATGCTTTTGTACCAACATGCATGGTATTTGAAGCAGGCTGAAGGACTCCAATTTGAAGGCTTAAAACAGCTTACAATGTCAGGTGGGGAAAGAAGGAATAGACTTCTTAAGAATGAGTTTGAACAATTTGCTGAACCTAGTAGAGAATATATTCTCAAGAAAATGTTGCTTCAAATACAGCTGACTAATAATCCTAAGTCTTGCTATATTCACCACTGCTGAAGGTCACTGTGGATACCAGTATATCATGGCTGGCCATGAATGAAAACACAAGTGTCTTACCAACTCTGTTGTCACCAAATCAGGCACTGCAGTCTTACTAAACCACAGCTTTCCTGAATACAAAACTGATTCTATGTCTCTATCCCAGTGAAACCAGGATGTGTGTTTTCAGTTTGGACACATAAAGGAAAAAAAAAGTCAAGCTTGCCATTTGCCAGGTGACATCTAGAGCCTAAAGCAACCTCTGCTCATGACAGACAGTCTTCATTTCTGTATGTCTGACCTTCTCATCCTGAAAATTTAATTCTGCTAGTCATAAACAACCTTTTTACCATACATATGCTCCACCTTAACCTTGTGGTGCCTCCAAGTAATTCTCCATGCTGATTTGTTCTAGTCTGACATCTCTGTGTGCTGGGATTTAGGTTAACCTTTTATGCTTTTATAACAGATGCTTCATACACTCTAGTCAGGGATTTTGTTAATTGCTTCTCCAATGGTGAGGACATCTCAGCTGCAAGGGATTAGGAAAGAATCAGGAAATCAACAACAGGTAAATTAGAAGTGGATCAGACACTTCGCCATTGGAAAAAAAATGTAAATGTTAAAAGCTAAGTTTGATCCTCATGTTCATGCATGCTTTCAAAATAGGATTTGTCAATTGCGGATGCAAAGCAGCTCCAATTTGATATTAGTCACTTTGTCTAGTTCATATTCTGAAACATTAAAGCTGCATAAATGACCTGCCAAGTATTGATGTAAGCTTATTGACAAAACAGAATGCTTCACAGTAAGGGCATCATCTCACAAGGCTCCACACAGTGACTCTGTAATTACTGTTTCAGCCTCCACATATCAGATCACTAGTATACTGTGCATGACTCACCAAAAATAAAAAAAGAATTAGCTGATGTAAGGAGGAATAAATTATCTGAAACCAATAATCTTTGAGAACTCACAAAACCCCAAGCATTCTAAAATGATCAGTTACACTTCTTTCACTAAGGATTAGAAATAATAGGTAAGCTCAGCAATTTCTTTAAAAATTCGTTTAAACTTATCTAGTAGCACATAGATACCCACCACATCCTCCACAAAGCTAAAGTAATAAAACAAAATAGCCTATAAAAAGAAGCATAAGGGAACAGACGTCTTTCTAGTGTTCCATGTAAAATGACTGCACTTTTGTATTGTGCAAAACATACATACTTAAAGCCAGAAGATCTGATCCAGCCAAAGCTTTGAATTTGGACTTGACAGGGAGGCAGAACAGTTAGTTTTTTCACAGGGAGGGGGAAGGGAGAGAAAAAAGTAACAGAAACAGATACCAGGTCCAACTAGACCTGTATATCTATCTCAAGTCCATACATTACATCTGTATTTAGGTGTTTCTCTTTCACTGTCATCTTGTTTGTTCATTCTACATTTCCACTTGCCTTCCACTGGCCTTGTCAGCTTACTGCTGCCTAGTGTTTGCAGCTTTATTACATGAGGAATATTTTCATTGATAAGAACAACAAATTAAAAAAAAAAAATTAAGGAATCAAAAATCAAAATCTTAACTGGTTTTAATCATCCATGAAATGTAAACAAGTTTCTGCAATGTTTTGGAAATAGAGGCTTATCTCTTCTACTGGAGAAAACAGCTCTAACAACTAGGTTGCCAACAATCAACATTTGCCTAGTTTTGGTTTCTTGTTGGCCAACCCAGGAAAATCTCAAACTGCTACAAAGATCTGCCAAAATAAAGGTCTGAGCAAGTGACACCAGTTAACAATGCAAAGGCTTCATTCAAGCAGCTTGTATAGGAATGAGTGCCTTGAAAATGAACTCTGAAGACTGAGCTAACAGCTAAGGAGCTGTACTACGAGGAATCACTCCTCTACATCAAGAATAAGCAGAATGTGATGCATAAATGCACATACTTCAATAATCCATCATTTCAGTATCAATAGTATAATTTATTGACTCATGCAATCTTTGTTCAGTTGCTCTAGTTCACAAAGTTTTTTTTGGAATTCCTTCAGGTTTTTACCCTTATTAAAATTCATCTACAAGAATGATGTCTTTAAATACCAATATCTGTCCCACTTCATCCATAATTTATGAACTTCTTCTTAACACAAAATCCATAGGTATCACTTTTTGCCCCTTGACTCTAAAAATTAAAGCCAGACAATGCTGTAGTGAACAGCATAGGAATATAACTGTCATTTTCTGAAATATCAAAGAAATCTGCAGTTTAGATAAAGTTCCTATTTATTGCACATCTGAGACAAAAAGCTATTAAAGGTACCCTGTGGCTTCAAAACCTCTTTATTTACTTTATTTACATTTTAACAATGTCTGACAAGGTAAACCTCTTAAGAAATACTGGATCATTTGTGAGAAAGGGTGTTGAATCTTAAGAAAGCAAATATTCTCAGCCATTACAAAGGGTTCCCTCAAAAGGATATTTTCTTAACATTACAGCTGTCAATCAAAAATATGACTATATTTTGTTATGTGGAAACTAGGTTTCAAAAGGAAGAGTAATGAAGAAATACAAAAAAACTTTACTCAAATAAGAATAAATGGGAAAATGGATAATGAAAAATATTTCAGACAGAAGACATAAAGCAAGCCTAGAAATCAGAGCAAGCAACTGTTAGAAGCATTTCCTAACATTAACTCAAGTTGTTTACAAATTAAAACATGTAATTCATGTTACTATTTACCAGATCTAAACTTCAAATCTAGTGTGTTAGATGATGTGGAAGACTATGTTAACTAAATGTTAACAGCAGTCTTGAAAGACAAGGAAGGAGATGTAGCACAAGTGAACACACCTTCACTATTCTGTATAGACACTATACTATTTCATAAGATTGCATATATACAATCGTATGTGTAAAATACTAGCACAAAAAAAAATTTAAGTATTCACCCCTGCATAAACTTCCTTTTTTATAAATGCAGAAGGTCACAGAAGACTGGACTCTGCAAAGATTCCTACTGTATTTCTCCAAAAAGACTCATTAGCACCTGTCTACATAACAATAGAAAGGGATTCAGCACAGAGATCCCCAAACTGACTGAGACCCAAACAAGTCAGTCTTCACTTCACAGCCCAAGAAGCACCATTGCCATGTTCTTGAAACACCAAAAAAAAAAATCTGCCTAGAAAGCCCTGCCTCCTGTCCCCATGCTAATGAACACAAAGATCCCAAGCTGACCCACACAGAGTTTTCCATCTGCAAACCTCACTGCTTCTGGTTTCAAATCCAGCAAGGGCAGAAATTCCCACATAGCAGGGTAGAGACATTCTTCAGAAAGGAGATATGCCAAGTTTGGTGATGATACTGAGAAACGATGTACTGGGGCATCTCCTGGCCAAGAGGAAAAGGAGAGAGATGAACCATAAGGAGGCACATGTATGAAGGTCTACTAGTAGACAAGCACAAGTGCAAGAAGGGTTTATGAGTTTAGAGATGTAACACATGCCCACAGAGAAAGCTATTTAAAAGTTATGAATATTTGCATCTGAGCAATACACAACTCCTGTTGTCATAAGATAGCATGAAGAACAATAGTTCAATACCAAGCTATTCATTCTAGCAACCTTCATTTTATTACCACTCTTATAGTAATTACTATCAGGGCATCAAGTAGGCATGTTCTTCTACAATTCTGTCATTTTAATATAAAAGCATGACAACTGGTTAAGTCCTGCATCGTAGGTTTACAGGCTGGATTGCACTTTCAGCAGGAAAGCCTAAATTAGTATTTAAAAAACAGAATCTGTACAGGTTTTAAATATATCTAGTCAATGAAACTAACTCTCTTACTCAGCAACAAAAAGACAGAATACGGTATCAGAATGGCAAAAATCGAGGCAAAGGAGATAACTTACTGGTCTAATCAGTCTTCTAACTTTTGACGTTCCAGTGACACAATACATTGTTCAGCTTGCTGAGCATGGCTTACAGCCACCTATAGAGATAAAGATATTACACACACAGGGAAAGTATCTACTTTCCAATGTAAAAAGTATTTAAGATATGAAATTTTGTTGCAGTAAAACTTGACACTTGTGAACAGCAAAGCACTGACCAAGAAGATGGGTCATTCTGTAATTCCGATGTTATAAAATAGGTTTTTGACCGTATATGGGACTGGTATATCACTAGGCTTCGATAAAGTAAAAAGGTAGATTTAAATTTTATATATAGGTTTAAATTTGCAACAAGAAATGGCTATGGCATGGTGTAGCCACAGATTCTTTACTTATCATACCATCATTTGAAGTGGTATTTCTTTGGTAGATCAAGTAGCTGCGGAGCTAGTTTCATCACTAGGCAATGTAAATAACATTCTTTTACTGTGAATTTTTCTCAGTGTCTCCCCAAAGGCAAAGCATCATGACTTCTTGTTGAAGAGATTAAATATAACATCTTTCAATCTCTCTCAATATAATTCTTCTTTGATTTCAGAGACGTAGCTATCTACCTGAACAAGCTGTCAAAAAGGCATACTCTTCAGCTAATGCTGAACATGGACAGACCACAACCTGGAAGGCTATCTGTACAGACACACACATACAGAAAACCAGCCAGACTGTTCGAAGAAAGCTTGCATGAAATCAATTTATGTGATGTGCAGTGATACCACATCCTATGAAATTATTAGGAATAATCTGATGTTTTCTTTCAAATGAAAAAACCCCACACATTTAAGGAAAAGCAAGTATATTCTTGCACGAATTACCTAACCTGAACTTGCCCCACATTCCACTGTTTAATGTGGGAATAATTCTTGCAATGTGCATTTGTCATGAGGCTAAAATCCAGTTATACTAGATCAATAAACTAACAGAAACACATAAACGAAATACAATTGGATGAGATGCGGGCAATACACTGGTCTTTCTTGATGTTCATCCATTTATGGAGTCTCTTAAGCAGAGATTACCAGCACACACACAGTTATTCACTTTAGTACAGCTATAGACTATTACTATTTTGGACAGAAAGTCATTTTTTCCTCATATCTTAACAGAATGGAGCATTTACCCTGCCAGCATCAACGGTACAGAGGTTTCTAGTTTCATTACTGTTCACTGAAATTCTGGTGTGAAGAATATTGTTTGCAGCGAACAGTGAAGACTAGAAAACTGGTGGGATCTGGGCCAGTTTAAGTGACCCAAGTGCAGAGAGACAAATGCCAGTGCTCCAGTATCTCTTCATGTAACTTTCTCACTAATTTCAATAGATTCTATGTAGATTTGAGACTGCATGAAAACACACATATGTAGACATGCAGCTCAATTGTCGTCTCCTTCTGCTCTGCATTTTCTTTTCCCCATCCTTTATACATGTTACTCAGAATGGTATTTCCCTCCACCCCATTTTTCTTCACTGCACATTTTCCTCTTAATATTTTGTCTTTTTTTTTTTTTTAACTGTTTAATTGCATACCATTAGAGAATAAGCCAGTCCCAGAGAGCTCAATAGGATTGTTTTGGTTCAGTTTATTTAACTGTATTGGACCCTATCTACAAATTGCATTCAACATCCAGTAGCATGGTCATCACACTTACACAGGGTCTCTGTGGCTCTGTGCTGCACAACACTATGCTCTAGGAGGACTGTACGTCCACCAACACTGAACTGAGAACTGCAAGTTATGTATTCTACAGCATCTTCTTAATCACACACAAAAGAAACCTGGACCATGTGCTACTGTTCCCATGGATAAGGCCTTTCCAGGCTCTCAATAACACTACAAGACTGAGACATTACACATCTTCACACCAGTCCAGTAGGCAAAATAAAATCTAGCTTTAATCCCAAGAAACTGCAGTTTAAGAACGGTAAAGCTGCTATGACACAAAACTCAATACCAGTTTGCCAGGCCCGCAGCAGTGGCTGTAGACTCCACGTGCAATATCAATATGACATGAATATGTCTAAACCACAATCCAAAAACGTGCCCAACAGCTCTTGTTGCCATATCTGAACAAGGTTTAATTATTTGGATTGGGGACCAAATGCAGTTTCAGTGTGATCTATTTGAAGTGGAAGATATCCCATCTATCTCTGACGGTCTCTCTGCCACAGCTGTGCTCTCTGCTGCACTGGCCAGGCAGTGCTGACTGTCTACAAAAAATTACAATTGCACCTCTGCATCACAGCCAGGCTCTGCCTTTGGCTTCTTTGAGTGTCGTGGCACTAACCTCCCACCAGCTACCGTCATGACACACTTCAATTTGGGAGCAAATAGCAAAGGTCACACTGCTGGTACTTTTTACTGCTTAGGCACCTGAACATTATATTCATCACAGAAGTCAATATCTCAGTAAAAAGATGACTTGAAATTAAGTGATGCCTTGCCTCACTGTTTTAGCCTGACCTCATACTATCCAAACAGTAAAACAGTCCTTCTTGCAAAAACCTAAAGACCTAAGAGAAAAAAGGAAGGCAAACTGTATTGTGGCTATTTTGCTTTATTAATCCAGCTGGACTACAAAGAGACTGAGACATGCAACAATAACAAAAACAACTGCAAAAAAGGCTGCTTTCCTCTGTAATTGTAGAGTAAACATTACTACAATTAGTATGAAGTGCTATCTCCAGAATGGCTTTGTTTCCACTCTGTTTCACAGTTTAGAATATACTTGTTTCCCTCCGCTCAGGTAAATTGATTTTTGCACAGCACAAGGGGATGTGTTCTGCTTCCGACTATGGATTTAAAGAAATACTACACATCACCTTACACTGAGTAAAAATCAATTTTCTACCTGGAGGTGATGAAACTGTTTCTCACCCCTGCTGCACAGTCATGTATCTCACAAGACTTAGAAGCATAAACTGGTTCATTCCGCCAACAGCAAAAATAAGAGGTGATCTCTTTAAATATATTATTTTGTGTGTTATTCAGCTGTTCCTTTCCAAAGGTTATCTGTACTTTTAATTCCTGTATGTAATATTAAGCTTTCTCCTCCTCACTTTTTCATGCTCAGCTGTTACCAAGAGACTTCAAGTCTTGATAAAACCCCAAAACACATTACATCTGAAAAATGCAAAGCTGTCATCTCTCCCTTTCTCCTGGTGATAAAGGGCATTCTAGAAGAAAAGCTGCATTAAAAGCTCAGATCTGAATCTGAGCACAACAGATAACCAGCTGTTAAGATTTGGTTGTAGAGTGCTGCAAAATTACCTTATTTGCAAAGCTCACTATGTGGCGAGGCAGATTAATGAAGAACACATGAAGTAGTAGAAGGCAGAAAGCTGTATTCTATACATATCTGGGTCTGACTTCAAATATGATATTGAATATGCAGCTTCGAACATCTATCCATAAACATTCACTCTGAGCAGTTCTGCACATGCAGCATTTTAATATGGAGAAAGCAATACTAAGCTATTTCCCTGCATAACGGTACAGAAACGAATGTTTTAACTTGCAAGTGGAATAAAATGTTCAGAAAAGAAATGGTTGGTGGAAAAAAAAAAAATAGGGCTCATTTCTGGCAAAGGATGTGTTTCCAGACATATGAGAAAAACTTCTCCCTGTCAGTCAATCAATCAGTACAAAGTTTATTTTAAGTTGCTCGTAACGTGGCTTTGGACATTAGGAAGGTAGTGAGCTACAAAGAAGATCAAATTATTTTTCCTTCAGTGAAAAAACCAAAACAAAACAAAAACTAACAAACAAACCAACACATAAGCAAAAAACATAATTCTCTCTATAAATTTCAGAATGAAAAAACTATTGAAAAACATTATATGCTGTGAGTTTTGTCAGTATCATGAAGGGGAAATAAATGAGCCAGCTGAAAAGCAAGAATTATGTACCACATGTCTGAGCTGGAGAAGTTTATTATGATGGTTTCCTTAGTTAACTGACTAATAACATTGCTGTGCAAATACAGAATAAAGAATGGAAAAATTTACTCCACAGATAGCTTCAAGTAGAATTTTCACATTTTAATGCTTAGGGTTAGATGCCAAGATGCACATATATCACTTAAACCACAGCAGCCTCATTTTAAAGTCAGGTAAGCACCCACAAAATGTACAGCTGCTGCAAAAGTTGAAAGTTCAGTGGCCAGAAAACTAAGAATTTTTGATTTAAATCCCTAAATTATGGTCCAATGTCAAGCATCTGTATTTGGGTGATAAATGAGGGCTAAATTTGCCAGCAAAAAGCAATGGGCCACTTCTGCATCCCATAAGAGCTATTTAATTATGTCCTCAGCTGTCTACACCATAAAGATGATTTAGGAGCAGGGAGCTGCTCTCCACACACAATTCCAGTGTCTTGCAGGTAGAAACAAAACTCTCAAGCTCGAGGGTGGGGGTGGTTAGGAAGTCAGAGGAAGAGGCTGAAGGACTCCAAGAGCAGGTTCTTGTCACACCTTCCTATGGGATGGTGACCAAGGTCAGCAGTCTCAGTGTCCCCACTTCAGTCTAGCATCAAGCAGCTCCACAGGGCAAATGCAAGGTGATATCACACAGCAGGGACAAGACCTGACAACTACCACCCATGTAGCACTGAGCTGATAGATGAAATATAGAGTCATTTTGGCCCAGTATGCTTCAACAGGCAAATCAGTCCAGTGAGATCTTCTGCCATGTGTGCTGCTCCTGTCTTCCTTGTTTTATTACAAGAAAGTTTGTTGAAAGCCCACTGGAAGTTTCTCTTAGTTTTCCATTAAGAAAAAAAAAAAAGCTCTACTGTACTTTTGATCAGCTATATCTTTATCTATAGTGCTAAACAAACCACAACCAAACCACTCCTTTTCATCCCTCAAGAGAGAATCACAGCTAACATGAGACAAAGATCACTATAAATGGTGGCACAAATCCCAAAAGAAAACATGCCTTTCAAATAAGTGCAACAGCTTTTAATTTCTGAATTGTGCAGTCAAGCATACACATTCTTTTCTGATGAAGAAGAATATAATTACCTAGGGGCATGTCAAAAATAACTGTTGCTTTTCTCTTCCCATCCTTTTCTTGGGAGAGCAGAGTTTGGTGAGCCAATCAAGAAATTAAAACTGACATTTTGCAAACTGATCGTCATGTTGCTATTTATTTAGGTTTTTTGGTTGCCTATTTAGAGTGAATACAGCTATCAGGCAAATACACTGAGAATCTGACACAGCCTCCAGCAGTATTTGAACTAATGTTTAAGAAAATTAATTTCCTAAAAAATAAACCAGGAAATCTCAGTAGGTCATTGTGCTGTCCTACATCTATAGTGAAGTGAATGCTTTAAATTCTGGTATAAACAATTCCCATCACATAACTTCCATTTTAACAAATGTCCTATTCATCAGCTAAATAAATTTCAAGTTCATCGTGTTTTGAAATAGCAACCTGGCTAAGGGAAAGCAGCAGACTTGTTTGGAGTTTGGTGGGGTTTGTGGTTTGTTTTGCATTTTCTTTTTGTGGGTTTGTTTTTTTTTTTTTCTTTCCCCCTGTTTGTTGTTTGGTTTTTGTTTGTTGTTTTTTTCTTTTCTTTCTTCACTTTAACCCATGATCAGCAGAATCATTCTGCAAATGTTCCTTAGTTCAGATAAGGATGATCATACACTTCTAGTAAATCAAATGGTTGAAAACTCATCAGTAAATTGACCCAACATAGCACACAGCAAAAAAATAATTTTGGGCTCTTTACATATTCGCCCACACAGTATATCACATTGTCTTCATTGTACAGGAGCTTTGTTTGCATAGACCCCCAAATTCAGTGGTCAACTCCAGAAACCTTAACACCTCTGTTTCACATTTAAATAAATCATTCCCAGTTACACACTTGTAACAGCTCAAAATCTGGTTATAACTTCAGTCAGTATAGTTTCCAGAATAGTTCATTTTGAGAACAAACCTACATAAGCAAAACAGTATTGTCCCACAAATCCCTGAGATATGAGGAAGGGTTTGCACAACTAAATTTTAATCCTTGACACTAAGCCTTAGCATACATGCATTAATACTTCCATTATAAAGACTATCTATCAATATGACAAGGTTCTGAAGTAAAGATTACTATTTTTCTGTTACAAATTATATCTTCCCCACCCAGGGATACTGACAGACTTTCAAAGAATTATAAAGAACATTTCTAGTACCTGAGATATTAGCAGTCCACACTGTGGTATATGCTAGAAAGGACAGTTTGCTGGGTTTTGCTCTCATGTATTCCACTGCATACCAAACCAAATCCAACAACAAACAAAAAAACCCATCAGAAACCACCTCCACCTCACCCCCCACCTGAATATTGAGAAAATTCTTCCCTATACAATATTTCAGGTTAGAAGGAACCCGCAGAGATCATTCAATCCAACTCCCTTTAGAGATCCAGCAGCAAGTAAAATCCTTTTACAAGGTATCATGAATTACACAGCATTTATGAGCCATTAAAGAGAAATTCCAAGCTTTCAAACTTAAGTAGTGTCTTGGTAAGTATCAATAGTTTCTATACCATTAAATGGTTCCGTAAATTAGTAACCACACATGACATTAGCAGACTTGCTATGCTATACAGAAGTCACATTGCTCATTACCAAATAAAGCAGACAGAAGTTATTATTTAGAGGTTCATTGAAAGATGCACAGCAGCACACCTATCAAGACACTTGAGATCATATCAGGTACTGAAGAAACAGCCAAAGTTTACTTGACTTAGAAGCAATACTGGCACAGTAAAGACAATACTTTCAAACTAGCTGTGTAATACCATAACTTAGAATTATAGAATCACTTATGTTGGAATTTCAATTCAAGTTCAACCATCAACCCAGTACTGCCAATTCCACCACTAAACCATGTGCCTCAGCACCACGTCTACACATCTTTTAAATATATCCAGGGATGGTCACTCAGACACTTTCCTAGACAACCTGTTCCAGTGCTTGAGAACCTTTTTAGTCTAGAAATTTTTCATAGTCTCCAACCCGTACCGCCCCTGGTGCAATTTGAGGCTGTTTCCTCTTATCACTTAATACTTCAGAGAAAAGACCAGCCCCCCCCCGCTACAATCTACTTTCAGGTAGTTGGAGAGCCCACGATGGTCTCCCCAGGCCTCCTTTTCTCCAGGCTAAACAACCCCAGTTCCCTCAGCTGCTCTGTATAAGACTTGTGCTCTAGACCTTCACCAGCTTCATTGTTCTTCCTTTCGTTAGACACTGGTCAGGTGCAAGTCTTCTGGAAAGAACAATGGGGTTTTTTGAATAACATAATTGTATACACACTCCCCACATTTTTACCACCTTCTAGATTAGTTGACCAGATGATTCTGTCAGCACTCCCATCACAGCAATGTGGAATTTATCATGAACTAATTTACCCGAAAAAGGACTTGTTTCAATTAATGTTGAATGCATAGTTTATGGTATGATATTCACATTCTTCTTCGAAGTGAAAGAACTTGGCATTCCTCCTAGTTCTTAAAATAAGAATAATAATTTTGACCAAGCCTTAGCAATTTCTAGAATATTTACAGTATCACTGACCATAGCCAAATACTTCATATATCACAAAAATCTCTATAACCTACAACATGTGCTTGTTATGTATATATAGGTGCTCACACATTTTGTCAAAACAAAGAGATATTAAAAAATTAAAACTAGGCCGAGATTTTCTGTAATGTAAATAAGTCATGAACTTTGGTCAGCAACAAGTAGGCAATAGCTTCCAATGCAAGACAATGTAACAAGATGGTGAATGATTGCATTCTTGATAATATAACAATTAAAATGCAAATAGTAACTACTGTCATTAAAATGCACTGCCCCTAAAATACACAGATTCTGCTCACAATAAGTAGGTGATTTTATCCTGATGGTATCAAGTATGTGGCCCCTAGTACAAGACTGTAGAGAATTAGTCGCTCATTTGTTTCCTACTACTAAAATATTACCATGATGTTCCAACTTAGTGTAAAAATATGTAAAAGGCTTATCTTACCTGACAAAAATTTGTTCAAGTGCTTAGGTTTGTACTGGTAGAAAAGGAAAAGCACTATGCCTCACTGTTTTGTAAAACCACAAGTCACACAAGATTTACATCATCATCTTTCTGACACAAACTCAAAATTCCCACATATCTCAACAGTTAATATTTGCTTTGTGTTTCGAAAACCTGATTCACTGGGATGGTTTCTAAACATGGTAAATAATTTAAGAAACTGCAAAGTCTGCATGTGGAAAGGTTCACATGAACCTTGAAAATTCTTTTGTTGCATTATTTAGTATAGTTATAAATGTCAGGTTACTTTTCATAGGGGTATGTCTGTTTAGAATGACATTTGCAGAATAATGTTTGCAAAAGTTTGTACGAGTATTCCTCTCGGTGCCACTGGCAAATATTTCATTTTTTTCAATAAATTCTTCAACATGGCAGATCGCTTTAAAGGAGATGCTTCATCTTTGTTCCATTTTCAGCTCTTTGTGTCCTATGGCAGTTCAAAAACATTCCAGAACTCTATAATTGTTATTGCTGTCGTCCATCTTAGTTGCACACAGCAACTCCGATTAAGGAACAGCATTCTCCACTGACCTTTATGTTATCAACTTAGAATTTTTAAAAAAACACCACATGCCTCTACTATAAGGAGTTTCCACTAAGTATGCAAGAGAAGAGGATGAAGACACTGTGAAAACATAAGAAAGCAAAGAAACAAAAGAATTTACTTGCCAGGATATATCCAAATGCCCAGGGGAAGATTTTATTTTAATTAAAAGCATTGAGCAGATGGAGTACAGTATGTCAGAACAGTCATAAGAGCATTAGTTTCAAAATACCTGTCTTGTATTTTCACTCTGAACTCTTGGTTTTTTGAGAGACGGAAATGATTAATGCATGACTGACTTACACCTACTATTTATGATCATATAAACAAATCTGATTCATTGAAAGTGCCACCTCAGCTACCATTACTTTCAAGTTTAGGTTAAAAAGTGGAAGACCAACAGGAACTGAACAGTTAAAAAAGCCCTACCTGTTCTCTAGAGATGCTCTACATACTATTCAAAACATTTGAGCTTTTTATGATGCATATTTTTTGTTCAAGGGCAATTACTCCAAAGAGAGGAAAACATGCTTTTATATAGGAACTGATCAGATGAAATTCTGTGAAAAAACCCTCACGTCCAGGCTGGTATACCATTCATCATTAAGGAACAAGGCACTGAAAATAAACAGCAATAAACATATCACTGACAACTTTCCCATGTCATTCAGAGTCACAAGTCAAGTGTCTACAGTTGTGACATCGCATGACGTATTCAGGCAGGGCACCTGAAGCATCCAGTGTTTCATAGAGATCTTTGCTGAGTTTATGGTCAGCTGGCCCAAAGGATAGATTGAAATATTGCCTAGACCACATAGCTATTTGGTACACAGGACTCAGAACAGGAAACGCGTCACTGGATGTGCCACAGAACTAACACATCTCCAACCATCTATACACAAAACTATGACAAATGTACTCAGTGAAGCACCAAAGCAGTATCATTTTTCTGCCAAAGCACTGTCTGTTTATATTTCTTTACTTCAATGAAGCAAACTTAAAAAACAAAAACCAACCATGCTTTCTTTGTATGATGTGCTAAAAAAAACTTCATCAAAAAACTTCTCATAATGACAGTTATTCGAAGGGAAAAAATCTTAGCTACACAGCTCAGAATTTATACAGAGAGGAGACAACACAAATATCCTAGGAAATGTCTTCCATAAAATATTCTAGCTCTGTTTGTTCTAATAAGTGAAATAAAAATTCATCTTAGTGACGAAGGAAAACGAGAAATTTAAGGAAAGGTTAAGTGTCCTTTATTCTGGCTTAATCCATGACTGGAAAGCCATCAAAATCTTAAGGTGTGATTTATCCATGTGATGTAGGTTGCACTATAAAACATGAATTGTTATTTATTGAAAACCATTGGATAAGCAGTGAAGCTCCTAAAAATGAAATTATTGCAAGTAAGAAATACGACACACACAGTACAGCAAATAACATTAGAAAAGCCAAATCCTAAGCTAACAATGTTGGATATATTCTTTAGATGTTTATCATTTTCCTCAAATGCAGTCTAACACCAATTCTGCTCCAGAAGTCTGAGCAGGGCTTAAGCGGTTGAGAAAAGCATGAAATAGTGTGTGCATTACACAAATAAAAGCCTTTATTCCAAGCAGACAGTTAGGCAGTTCACAAACATCATAACCAAATGCCTTGTTAGTATTTAAACATTGTATTTAAAACTTTGTAGTAAATATTTACTGCTTACTCTGATCTCTGCTTCAGCAACATAAAACACCTACATACATTTAGCAAGTGATGTATTCCAAGCACACACCAGGCAGAAATTGATCTGTAACACTTTAAGGACATTTTCATCTCATATACTATGAGTGTATCTAAAAGCCCATATCAAGCTTCACCAGTATTGCCAGAGAGCCCCATAAAGCTCAAGGAAAGACCATCATGTTCCTTGTGGATACTGCCATGTAACAGAATACTCAGTTCTAAATACTTATGAATGTTTGGCACTGTGGTTTTGATAGTATTTACAGGACTCAACTTTTCATATCACTTACCATACAACTCAACACTATCAATTATTTTAACACCAGGAATCAATGACAAAATACACGTTTCAGCTCACCAAACTTTGCCTTCTGTTCTGACTATAGCTCAGAAGACATAAAACCTCATCTCATACTTCATAAAATGTATTTTAAAAAAAATTGGTAATTTTCTTACCGCACACAATCCCGGACAAAACAGGCACACTAGACTACAGTCATCCAAGTGAAGCATGTGAAGAAGCGTGAATGATTTAGATCTTGGCATAGAAATAATTCTCTGAAGTCCAAGCATTAAAGGATTCCTAACGCTTAAGAGTCTGAAAAATCAATTAATGGCAAATAAATACAGAAAGGCATCAGCTCCTCCTAACCTGTGTACTATTTTCTGTCTTAGCTAAGAAAATAATACCACAGAAGCTTGAAGATAAAGCTCACCTTTACCTGCTACTCCCTTTAAACACTCAAGACTCAATGTAGAAAAAGAAAAGCTGATGGATAATTTTGAACTGCTGCTGTTAGCTTTTAAATACAGCAATCATTTATCCTGTCTTCCAAAAGATCCAACTTCCATTGAAAATGAAATATTTAAGTCTATTCTTCTATAGAGGTATTGTAAAAATCTTTCTTTGAATACATCTTATTGTGCCACCAAAACACACAAAAAAATGCCTTTGTTGAATTGGTCTCTGTAATGAGCACCATCTATTTCAGATTGCCCCAAAAGCAACTGTTCACCTTTTTAAATTCATGTTCCTGAAACAATCTAAAGATTAAACAAGAAAAAGTCAACTCTCCTTAAGTCATGTCACTCCGCAAAAGCATTTTAAAATTACATATTTTAGACTCTCTCATTCAACCCCCAGTTTCTAACAGAACACATTCACATTTTCAACATATACCTTCCCTTTTTAAAAGATAATTTTTTTTTCCTCAATATGAACACAGTTTCTTCAGTATTGACTACAATAAGAAAAACAGCAAGTTACCACAAAACTCATTAATAGACTAAAAATGCTGACCAGAATACCTGTAACAGAAATTTATAACATTTTCTGAGCTTCATATTTCTATGTTTAAGCCATTCTTTGCAAATGCTGGAGAATGAGAGAGACCTAGTCTCAGCAGAGCTCCAAAAGGCCTAGCAAATGGAAATTTCAGTTGAATTGAACTTTTTAAAGGTAGTTTTCTATGAATTAAAAGGAAAATGGTTTCAGTCCCCATCCCCCCCCCCCCCTTCCCTATCTCCCCCCCCAGATTTCATTACCCTCAATGCTTTAGATTCTAGAGGGGAGAGAAGAGAGAAATCTTTGCTGTCCTCATTTCTCCCACCCTCTTTAATTTCATCTGTGACTTTAATTATATTTCTTCTCATAAGCTTGTCTTGCCTTTATTTTACTTTTAAAGAGATAAGAGCTTGCAGCAAGGCTCCCTAAAAAACTCTTTCAGCTCTATTTTTAATGCACACAGTAAAGTCAAAAGCATACATTAAAAAATACAAAGCACAGCTGATTATTAATTCCATTTAAACTATTACTGAGAGAGAATCACTGATCAGAATTATACTAATTAATTTTACATAATCAGTGATTTTCTATAAAAGCAGCTCTGTGAGCACTCTGAGACTGTCAGGCTTTGCTTAATGTTAAATCCTCACCTTTTGTGCTTGCACACTTGACAGTATTGTTGAAAACTTGTCGACAAAAGTAACATTTAAACTTTTAGTCTCTGTGTGAGCTAAAAATGGAATGACTTCCTTTTGATAATTAATTACTGCTTTGGAATCACTAAGTAAAAGAAATGTTTATTAATCTATATACAAAGTTCTCTTTAAGGGTAATCATTTTATTGCTTTGCAGCGTGATTCCAAAGCACAGCTCAGCACTTGACAGGTTTTGTTGAGTTTGTTTTTAATAATTGGATACATAAGTCGCTTGTGGCCATTTGGATGGAACTATTCTAGTTTCACAGAGCTTTTGAAAGTGATCAGACTTAAACACATCACTCATTCTGCTGAGCCAGCTTGACAGTTTTGATAGACCATTACAGTAGCTTATATTTGATTTCTGGAAGATTTAAGAAGACATCTCAGACTTAGGCTACCTTGGAATCTCAAGTTTCAGTGGGCTCTGACTTTGATCTCAGGTCATCATTACTTAATGCAAATAACCCATGGCAAGTCCTTTCACATTAACATTAACCAGGAACTTCTGCAGTACTATCTTGCACCCTTCTTTATTTATAACCATGTTTGAGACATCAAGAGGCACTGTGAATCATGGAGAACTGTTTCTTAATAATTCAATTAATAATTAAATTGAACAATAATTAATGGGTACGAATATTTGTTTGAATAGAATTAAGCCAGCAATAGCCTTGTGGAAAATAAAGCTGTTTGCATTTTATTAGAGAGAAAGTGAAAGAGAAACGCATATTGTGAATTCTCTCTGTTCTTTTCTCCTTTGAAATGGTAATAGCGATGCAACAGGGAGAAAAGTTGGATCAGGACTGAGCAAATAGGGGGGAATGTTATTTACGAATATTCTATGATGTACAAACCAAGTTTTGATTTGGTATTATTCATGTCCTTCTGTTCAACATCTTAAAAATTCATAGGGACAGTAGAAGCAATGGTCAAACAGTAACATTGCATTTCAAACCTGACCACAGAAGGAAGACATGCATTTTTAACTTTCTAAAGAACAGCTCAGAAGTGAAAGCAATAGTGACTGTAAAAGCAGCAGAAACTCTTTCATTCCCCTAACAAGATGTTCAAGTGGTCCAGCTTTACAAACCAAAATAGTCCACTACATTTGAAGGAAACACTTCCATGCTGTACATGCTCCATTCTAAACTCTCATCTTGTTTCTTTCCTTCATAAAATACACTGAAATTATTGTCCAATATAGAGCAATGCTAATTTAAACAACGTGTATTTACATCAGCTAACAAGCTTGCCTCCAGTTTTAATTAAATTACTTTGATTTAGACTGTTTATTGGAAATACAAGATAATACATGAGAAAAAAAATGTAAAGAAGCAAGCAAACTATTCTCTTTAGTATTTTCATAGCAAAAAGGCCTGGATTGATTTTTTTCCCCTCCTCTTTAGTACCTTCATGTAAGAGTGATGCCAAAAAAAAATAGAAAATATTCAAAAAATCAAGTCTAAGCAACTGGTTCTCAGACAAGGTAACTGGAACAAAACTATTGCAATGTTTCTGAGCAATCTGCAAACAAAATCCCCCCAGACTCTATACATTTACATATGCTACTTAATAAAATTTCGATCAAATACTGTCAGGAAAGGCTATTTTTAGGCACCCCAGAAAGATGGTCTGCTACCTTTATCTCTGCTTTTTGTTTTGTTTGGGGTTTCTTGTCAGGGTTGTGGGGTTTCGTTGGCGTAAGGAGTTTGGGCTTTAAATCTTTATTTTCCCCCAACCTCCCCACCCATGTTTAGATTAAGTTTAAGCAAGCAATAAATTAAGCCATGCATCCAGAGGTTAAATGGACATGTGGTGAAACGGATGAAGTTGGCAGGCAGCTCTTGAGATCACCTAGTCTAACTCGCCTGATCAAGCAGAGTCACCTAGACCAGGCTGTTCAGGGCCACATCCTGTTGAGTTTCTGTTATCTCCTAGGACTGAAATTCCACATCATCTCCTCGCAACTTTTTGCAGTACTTGACCACAGAGTTTAAAAAAAGAGCTGGTCACCAGTGCAGGAGGTTATTCCCCGTCTGCTGCAAGACTCTGCATTTTCCTTCACTGAACCTCACAAGGTTTCCACCAGACCTTTTCTCCAGCCTGCAGAGGTCTTTGCATTGAATTCCACATGAAATATGCTGATAGACCTTCTTCACATTGCGTCCAGTCATTTCACCAACACTTAGCAAGCACTAAGAGCATATCATCAAGAGATACACAGAGAACCTTTCTACACCTTAGCTATAGGTCACCAAAATTCTTACAATGAGTTTAAATATAAGTTAACAGAAAGGTATATACAAGAAAGCATTGTAGACACTTAGTTTTTGCTTCCTGTAGCATTTCACACCACAGCAGATGAGCACTGTAGGAGTGCGTTATGCAGACATGGCATTGATCTCTCTTGATAAAACCCTAAGATACTAGACCTAAGTTTAGCGCACAACACATGAAAAACATTTTTAAAAGTCCTAGAAATGCTCTGCTACTTCAAATTTTATCTTTAGAACCCTAATTTTTAAAGAAAATAATGCAGAAGTATGACAACAATGTAAAAAAAAAACAAAACCACAAACCAAAGCTCTACAATACACACAGAAACAAATCCATCAGCTTCCTAAGAAAGACTATCCAGTGTATGAATCTCTCCTGACCGGATCCTTTCCTGTCACTAGGATCAAGCAACCAGTCTTGCCATTGAAGTGTTGTATCTTGGCTTCACGCTTGGGATCAACATCAACCCTTTCCTTCCAACAAGCTAACAGTGAATTTCTCAGCAAATATTACTTAGAAATTGAACCTTACAGCTCTGATTTGTCACTACATCTGACCGTGCTTAAAAGTAGTAGGGAAAGGTGGCCACGGGGAACTGGCTACAGCTCTGTTATTCATAGCTGCTGGGTATAAATCAGAGAGATATTGTGACTGCTGTGAAAGACAGCAGTGGAGAACTAGATGTAGTACAGCTCTGCTCAACTACCTTCTCCTGCTTCCTTCTTCCTTTTGCCTTAAGGCACACAAAATATTTCCAGCATAAATGCTTAAAAAAGCATGTCAGATTTTCAAGGCATAACATTAATAAATCAATTAATTCTTGTTTTTTGAAAGAGAATTTCTCCAAGTGTTTATGTCACCAAACTCGTTTCATAAATACGAAAGTCTGTCCCTTTATTAAAGGAAAAGGGAATTTTAGGTAAGCCAAGAAAATCTCAACTAGCTGAAGCTTTCACATGAAGTGCTAAGAAAACTCATAAAACCCCAAGATAAAACAGAAGAGTTGGGAAAGCTGCCAGCTAGCCTCTCTTTCATGTCTGGGATATTATATTTTCACAGGAAGTGTGCCAACACACATTTGCTGTGCACCTTATGGCTAGATGTCCGAACAGGCAGCAGGGGTAGCAGTCCTGAGGGACAACTTTCCATCAGTCACTGCACCTCCAGAGACACAAGCACTGGCCTGAGGTTCACATGACGCAGGACACTGACTGAACCAAGTTTTAGGGTCTCAACAATGGACAAGTTATTTGTGGTTCCTAATGAAAAGTGACTTACAAGAACCACTTTTTATTTCAATAGTAGCTTTGGCTGTAAAATTCTCCTGGCTATGACTGTTGCCTTCTCAGTTTGGGACGCTTTTTTCAAAATGCAGTTGAACTGTTTGCTGACGTAAAGTTCCTCTGTTTTTAGAACACCATTTATTTCCAGCTTTTGGGTTATGTATTTCCAAATCACTGAAAAGGTGAGACTTTCCCAGGCTGTTAATTTACCATTGCATCAAAACAACTAATTGCATGCACTTAGTGGCAGCTGTAAGAGTTCTTAGCTGGTGGACATCCACATCACTTTGTGTTCTGGTGTGTACTGCTCCAGGATGCTGCAGTGCCACGCTTGCTGCCTGGAAGGGTGCCGGCCACACACAGCACAAGAGGGAATTAATACTCCAAGACTTGATCATCATGTTCTCTACTGTCCCCAAGTAAAAACTGCCCCTGCACCCATTTTGAACATTAATAGTGCCATCCAATATTTCAAGATGACAGATTTAGAAATAACTGCTACTGCAACCAAATTGCAAATACCTTTTTTTAATAATTACGAATTCTTTTCCACAAATGAATTCAATATCACTTTGAAAGTTTTACAAGAAATATATACAACAATTAAGAAAGATTTACAATAATTTTACCTGCCTATACATAACCAAAATAGAAGACAAAGCCCCCCAGATGTTAAATAATGAATTTTAAAATAACCTTGTATTTTTTTAAAGTACAATCCATTTTTAATTTTATGGCATTTATAACATAATAGATGTTAGTCATCAAGTCTTATTAGCATAATAGAGGACTATAACTTGTAGCAGTCAGGAAACTAAATTACTGCCTTTACATTTATGTATTACACTGGCAAATGCATTGACCTTTGCATCAGGTTCTGCTTAAAGGTTTAAGGAAAGCATTATTGTTGATTTTATTGTCTTTTTAAATACAAAGTTTCCTCTGAAAGGTCTATTGAAGGACAAAAGACTGATATAAATGGGGAGGGGAAGGGAATAAATTATTAATATCATGGGATAACTTACACAGCAAGTCTTCCACAAGGTCAAGACTAGATAGTCCCATGGGAACGAAGAGAACATGAGTGAAAAGCAACTCTTTTGCCTTTCTGGGGATACTCACCTAAGAATAGCAACTTGGGTAGTGTTATTTTTTTAAGCTTTCCCTTGCACCACTACAGTCATAATTCATGTCTTTTAGATTTCACTCGTAAAGGTAATATATAAATTTATTACAGCTGCTTTTCAGCAAGTTTCAAATGGCAAGTGGAAGGCCCACCACCACTGCATGGCCTGTAAGAGATAGGTAAAAAACATCACGGCACCAAGTTTTAGGGTCTCCAACATGCCTAGCCCCTTCTGATATTAATGTAATAGAATAGAACAGTTCTGTTGGAAGGAACCTACAGCAATCACCTAGTCTAATTGCCTGGCTACTTTATAATACTAACAGTATTATGAAAAAAAAAAAATTACATTACAGTTCAAATAACAATCACAGTCATTACAATATCTTATAAAGTAAGTTTGGGTTTGAGAACACTAGTGATTCACCAAGTCTACCCGCAGTCTCGGTAGCTCATCCACAGGTATGGAAATAAATGATCTGAATGAATTTGCCATTGAGGGAAATAAAACACCAAAAGTGTTTTACTCCTCTTGTGGGGGAAAACTAAGTCTTATTTCTGGTTCAGTTTAGCAATTTCTCTCATTTTTGTCTCCATCTACCCCAGAGGCCCATTCAGAAGCACAAAACAATGGGCAGAATCATAAGGTTGGGGCTTTTTTGCACCTTGTATGCAGCAAGGAAAGAGCTGGACATGATACAAAAACCTTCCATTTCCATCCTTATTCAGTTTCAGCATCCTTGTGGCAGTAGCACCAGCACCCGTACTCATAGGTACTGGGACAAATTCGCTGAAATTCCTTTTTATATGGGTTTTCAAGCAGCCCCTTTTCTTTGGCTCACAAGCAGTATTCTAACCTGGCTATTTGCTGACTGATCCATTAGGATGATGTTAAACTCACTGTGCATTTTTCACTGTCTGTCTACAATGTGGCATATTGATTTTACCTTTCCCTGTCTCACTTCTAAAACCTATACAGTCAAAACTGTTACTTATTTGAAGCTTTCTGTTTCTCCAGCCCCGTTCTGACAGATATCTGTGTTCTGACACCATCTGCTATCTTCATATTCCATGACTGAACCACAGGCTAGCACTTCTGCTATGACAGCTTTTGAGGTGTAAAATACACTTCTCTTGACATGTGCCTCAGCTCATCCATCCTCCACTAAAAAAGGTCTGAAAATATTTTTGAGATACTTTACATTTTAATTTCTCTATAGGATACTTTTTCCACTAGAAGGATGCCAACTTTCTGTGGTTTATTGCCTTTCGGTTTTGAAGAGTGTTCATATTTTTGTATACAAGCTCAGAGTGCAGTAGGCAGGCAGGGGACACCTGATACACCAAATTAATGCTGCTTATTCCTGTCTGCTGTCTGTGAAAGCACACAGAAACATGCACATGTCCCTTATAGGCATAACAGGGCTAGATATTCTAACTCTTTTGACTGCAATGACAGACTCCAGTCAAAGAAACCATCTGCTCTCCTAAAATGAAAAGGAAAACACAAAGCAAGCTGATGAGTTATGGTCTACTGGACTAGGAAAGGGAAGCTTATCTCATCTGAAAATCCACCTCTGCACCTAATATCTTAACCTTTAAAGTTTTGATGACATTCAACCTTATTTTCTCCCAATAGTGTCACAAATTAGTGCTGTAAAAGCACTTGTACAGTTCAGGATCTAAGATGTAGCTCATTCTCCAGCCTTTACAATGAAACAAAGCTATTCCAGAGCAAGCTGTGTCTTAAAATTATACCTTACCAAAAAAAAACCCAACATGGTACACTTCTAATCATGTGTCCTGGTTTAAGTGAAAACAGAACTAATTCTGTTCAGTGATTTTACTTTTCAGCTCAGTTCTTCTAACTAACTGCACTGTCTGAAGTTAGCAGCCTGTTTTCACAGACAGTGCCTGCTTCTAGCAGTGATAACACCTTATGTTTAGAGTTACTGACAAGGATTGGTGTGCAGACCAAGGCCACTGCTGGGTCCTGTGTACCACACCGGGGGGTGCAGAAAGTGAGAGGCTGCACCTGCAGGGAGGAGCGGACAGGACGGGTGACTCTAAACTGACCAGGAGGGATTCCAGCCCATATACGCCAGATTTGGTCTAGAGCTGAGGGACCCCAAGGGTCTCTGGGCTCTTCTCTCCCCTCTTGGACTGCTTTGCCAGCTTTTGCTTGGCTTGCCTCAGGTCCTCTTTCGGTTCCTTCCTCAGAGCACCCAAGGAGGACTCTGTCCATTCTGCCTTCGATCCGATCTGCGTGTTCCTGAACCCGGTACCAGAATCCAGCTCCTGAACACAGCTCCCGTCTGCTGCGGGGCCCAGTCTGGGACTCCCCTGGTGCCTGCTCCACAGCATCAGTGGTGATGGTGATGTAATTGCCATCAGGGGGGTTGGGTTTGATACTGGTTTTGTATATATTTGTATATATATGCCATTTTTATAATTATTAATTTCATTTTCATAAAAGCTGTTCTAGTTTGCTTTTGTAATCGCTAAGTCTCTCTCCTTTATTCCCTTTCTCTTCCCCTCTGGGGAGGGAGGGGGGTTAACAGAGAGCGTCTGTTATAGGTCTAAGGGGCTGCCCTGACCCTAAACCATGTCATCATGGGAGATGAAAGGGTTGTGCCTCTACCTTTTTAAACTATATCCAACCATCCAAAATTCAACATAACCAAGGATGTGGAACATATTAGAATGTTCATGAGAAATAATAACATGAAAGAACACTTACAGAGGACAAATAAAAATTAAATTTCCTTCAAAAAATGTAGTGCAATAGAAAAAAACATCTGAGAACAGTATCAAAATTATAACGAAAACTAGTTAGGAATTGGTGAACTACATCCCCATCTTCACTAAACACTAAGAGAATCCATACCACTAAATTGAGGAGTGATGCTAATTTCCAAATTTGAGTCATGCAACACAATGTAAAGAGGAGTGCTCTTAAATAATTGTTCCAATAGATAAAACTCCAAATCTAACCAGTTACTGTTATTCAGCTCAAGAGTTACTATTACGATGCATTTCCTATAGATCTTCAAACACATTTAATCCATCAATGTCTGATAATGTGCGTTCACATCTTGCTGGACAGTCATCAGCAGTAATGTAGTTTGAAAGAAGTTCTATATTAATGAGTGTATCGATTCCAATTCCACTCTTCCTTGTGCCAGCTTCTTTCTCACCTCTCTTTTTTAATCTTCCATCGCTCATTTTTCCTATGCGTATCCTTCAGCAATAAACTTTCACATATTTTAAGGAAAATACAACACCTTTTTCTCCAAAGTTCCACTTTTCTATTTCTTACTAGTTCTTCTTAAATGTATTTCTGAAGCTTGTGCCTGCCTAATACATTGTACATATATTGTCATTCTGTCCAAATAAAGACATACTCTGTATTACATAAAATAACTAGTTTATGCTTTTTATACAGCAGCTCTCAAAATAGCATTTGCAAGTAGTCTGCCTACAATAAATCTCAACTCATCTAGGTGTGTGTTACTAACTAAAATACTTTCTAGCTTATCTTCTAACACAGTGCCAAAAATCCCTCTATTGGTATTTATTTTTGATGGACACACACCTATATTCTAAGAAGTTAGTCAAGCTCACTCATTTTTAGCCATTATAGAAATCCTTCCTTCCATGTCAGGAGGCCTTGTCCATGAGTGATCATCATAAATAGATTTATTTATACAGTAGTTGAAATTTCTTTCAGTTTCCTGTAAAACAAAGACACAAGGATACCTAGGTCTGTTACCTTATTTGTCTAAAGATCCTTTCACAGGTATCAATGTAGTACTTTATGATGAAACTAATAATTTTTTTCCTCATATTTCTAAGTAAGTGGAGATACTTCAGATACTGTAATTATCTTAATGGCTGTTTTGGGTTTGGTATTTCTCTGCAGCTCAAAATTCATTATTAAAATGGTGAAAAATTATCTGTTACCTCTTCTGAAGTAATTATTAGCTGTCTATCTAGAAATTTTACATCAATACTCTTTTCTTAAATTTTCTTGCTAAAAGTCTCTCTGTACTAAAATCGTACTCTAATTTTGTCTTTTTTAATTCAATACATAAACACCTTTATATTCATTTAATATTTACATGTTTCAATAAACGCTTATGTCATTTTCTCATTACATATAAGTCTCAGTTACATATATAACCCCGTGAAAGGCACTTTTGTTTGCACACATACACAACTTTTCAGATAAACATCATAGCTTGTTGGGGTTTTTTTTTTCCTTTATCACCTTGCAAATCAGTAACTTTACCTCTAACTACATTTCTAGTTTGTTTATGGTTGTTGCTGTTGTTTGTTTTAAGAGAGAGAGAAGGGAAAAAAAACAATCATCAAACAAAAACTATTTGCTTAAGTTTTAACTCCAGGAATGAAAGGGCCTATAAGAGTTTTAGGAGGTTTTTACTTTGTTGTGATTTGCTCCTTTTACAAGGGGAAGCATCACCAATGCAATTACCTATAGTTACCCCCTGACAGTACACCGTAGATTTGTTTTTCTGAAATAAAATGACAACAGATAAATTGATAAGTCACAGAACTCTGCTTGTTCGCTGGAAGTATTATTGGGTAGCTGTAGTCCCACAACCCATAGTCCAAACCTCTAAACATGTCCTGTTATTATACCTGCCGGCCTTTTCTACTTTCCCCAAGAGCTCACCTCTGCCCAATGAACCCTGTACTGTTGCCCCTAAAAAGCCAAGCAGAGGCCCTGCAGTATCTCATGGACAAGGCTTGTAAGCAACAGTCTAGGAGTCTCCCTGACACCAATTCCTATCCCATCGCCTCCCCGCACACTTTCTTCCTTCTCTCGCCTTTTAGCTACACCTTCCAGTTTGCTTCAGAATGTGTCCCTCCTGCTGCCGCCTTTATCAGCAACATGGGAAACGAAATTTTATCTTCCTCTCATAATTCTCTCTTCATTTCATATTACTGTTCAGAATAGCACAAATCTTCAATAACTTTACTATTAATATTTTTCTTATCTTCCCTCCCCCTTGTCTTTTGGAATATTTTGCTCTTCATCTTAATGATTTAGCAATCTGTACTTTGGTGTGTTCTCACTTTGTGTTGAAGGAAAACTGAATTTTTCATACTCTTCCACTAGATTAAATTTCTCAAGGATTTAATCCTGTCTTTTCTATTCTTTATGATGTACTGCTGTTCTCGATGTGTTTCAAAGGAAAAAAAGAAATCCTATTTTTATTTTTTCTGTTTCAAGACAGACTGTAATCTTTCTCGGGTCTTTATTCCTCAGTGTAGTTTGTGACAGGTCTTGAAACACCAGTACCGTATGTTCTCCCAGAGCAAGATCAGAAAGCTCCCTAGTTCACTTTTTATTTTTTAAAGACTCTTCTTCCCCCTCAAAGTGGTGCAGTCTTAAACTTGTATTACCATGTTTACCTGAACTGAGAATAAACCGAGTGGTGAAGAACACTATCCCCCCTCTAAATATGATTGCTGCAATTATTTTCCGTTGTAGAAAGACAAGAATCTTGTCTTAATATTTAGCACACAATACTCCTTCTGAAAAATTCTTCAAATACATATATTTTCTTTCACAATTTTCTACAGCCTTTTCAAAATCTTTTCTTTGTAGTCATATTATTTTGTTAAGCTACTATATTTAATAGGGTTTTTTTGTGTTTGTTTTACAGATTAATATCTAATTCTTGCCTCTGATTTTTAACTTCCTATTCTTTCCTGTCAGGCTTCACCTGCTACAAACTTTTGAGATTTCACAGAAGTGGGGCCCCTCAAGATCCTGCCCAGCAGCAGGGGCTGTTCTATCTGTCCTCTCAGCACACAGTTTCCCTCCTGTGGTGGACATTTTTGAGCTCCATACAAGTTTCTTGTGGAACAATCCCCAGGTAAAAGTATCCACCAGTCTATAAACAAGAAAAGACTTCTTGGAAGTTCAGTATTTAAAAAAAAACCAAAACACTGAGATTTGCATTTTCCACTAGTCCATTCCTTCCCCTCCATCTTGGACCACTAAGAGCAAGTCATCATGTTCTCTGACAATCCCCCTGGCTAGCCTGGATCGGCATGGGTTCTTGACTAAACCAGGATTTGGTATAATGGATGCTGAGTAACAATAGTATAAAGATGACAGAACTAGGCCTACAGTCAGCACAAAGCCTTCTTACACCATCTGGCATTTTACATGTACTATGCTTTCAGAAACTTATTTTCATTGACAGTACTTTCTCCACATTACTAAGTGTAATACACTGTAGATTATATACATTAATAAGGACATACTCATGCTAGTGGTAGTAATTCAATGAGTAACCAAAGCACCTAACATATTACATATACAGCTCTGGACTCAAAGTAGCTAAGCACAAACAGGAAAGATTTCTCACACATCTCAGTAAAAGATGAGCTCTCAAACTCTTGCCTTGATTTGACTAACTGCACTCCCCAAACATAAGTTTATCAGTATTCCAAAATACTTCACAGATGGTACTGTGGAAAAGTTCAGTGATTGGTCCTCTCCAGGAATGAAACATTGCAACTTTAACAAGACTATGAACAAATACTATTTTCATAACAACAAATTAAAATCTAATTAGTTTGCTGCAAGTTTTAACCCTGAATTAAATGTAACACAGAATTTTATTTGTATGGCCAGTAGACCTAAAGGTATTATTCAGAATAATTTTTTTTTTTTTTTATTGAGGGCTAAGAGAAAACCACAAACCATTCACCTGTAGAGATAACTACAAAAGTGTACTGTACTTTCAACTACTGCCTTAAACAGAGGTTTTCCCTAAATGCCATCTGTGATCAAAACCATCCAGTTTCTGCAGGCACATGTGGCACTTGGACAAACCCCAGGTGGATGTCAAATCTATAAAGATGTGCATAATGTCAAACATCTGCAGCTACATTCAGCTCCCCTTTGGCATCAGCAGGTTTTTCACAGGACCACTTCATGAATCTCTCACTGAAAGGTCAGCATGGATAAGCAAACGTAGATACACCTATCTCTTGCGAGGGACAATAACACAAAAACACTGGATCTGTGAGGAAACTGTGTGGGGACTGGGTAGTCCATGAAACCTCTACAGACCACAGGACAGTGCTTGAGCTTCTGGCTCAGGTCCAGCAGCATGGTTGGTTGGCAGCCTCAGCGAAAAGCTACCCTGCACATGGGGTGCAACACCACCCAGGACAGCATTTCCACAGCGGGGATAGCACAGGCAAAGACACCTTGCATCCAGTACGCAGACTGAAAAGGAACTCAGAAGAACCTAGAAACTAGATCCAGAACAGAATCTTGACCAAAGGTACTGTGGGATGAGGAGAGCTGAACAGGGAAGGTGATCAAGTGACAACACTTGAAAAACTGAGGACAAACATATGACCCCTTGCCTTTTGTAAAACTCAGTAACTGCCTTTATTTCCCTTTTTCCTTGGTTCCTGATTTTCCTCCAGCAACATCCTTGCAATTATTACCATTTCTATCCATTTTGCCTCAAAGAAGAGATCAGAGCCCCTTACATGTGAGAATGGGATAACCATCCATAAGCCAAAGCACATCAAAACCTCCATGAACTGCAGTCTTGGAGAAGCTGTATAAAGAAATGGGCTACTCATTGCCAGCTCTAAGCCCAATACAAATGTCATGCTTGGCAAGTTGACATCTTCAGTTCCTTAAGATGATAAATCACTCGGTCTTTACAGGGTGTCCTGGCTACATAGGGATCCCAGACTCCGTATTGTGTAACACATTTGCAGGCTCTCACAATACAACAGCCTATTTGTAACCTTAAAACAGACAGCATTTTAGTGACATTTAGTGTCACCAAAATGAAAAATAATTGCTCAGAACTGGCTATAAATTAAGTATGTTTATTTTGCCAAGGGCAACATTTACTATAAATTGTAAACAGCAAGCAAGTCAGAAATCACGTAAATCATGATCCTAGCTAATTAAATTCAGTAACTAATGGACCAAAATTTATTGACAGTTCACTATAATGAATTAAGAAATGAAGTAACTGCATTTGTTGAAAGTAATAAAGTGTGAGATTTTTTGAAGGAGGGGTCACTTTGTGTGGTTGGGTTTTCTTGCAAGCACTTAGAAGGTTATTATAAAATTGCTCTGGGCCACACTGTTAAACATACAAAAGCCAATTACTACTCTTTAATCAGAGAAGAAGTTCCTATTTATTGGAAAACAGCTTACTTGGGCTATTGTTTCCAATATTTATTCCGGCTTGAGAAACTGGACACCTACTAAATATTGAAACTTAGGTAAACAACAGAGAGATCTTAGTGAGATACACATGCCAATGTACATTCTATTCCACTTCTTTAGTCATTTCAGTACCTCTGTCCTGTAATTTTTAATGAATTCATGTAAATCTTTGTTATTAAACAACTAATCTTTACAGTGGGAAAATACATGCCTTCTGATTATGGTTGAGATTTGCCTTTTAGTTGGCAGATCATAGTTTACCTTTACTTGCAAAGCCCACTAACTTCTGACCAACCCATCCATTGACTGGTTGAAGTGTTAAACCCAGTAACAGAAACCACAGCAAATAGACATTCTTATGACAAGAAGAATATAAAGGAGAAGCCTGAAGGAGGAGGCACATTAATGAAATCAAAGGAAGACTCTCCACTGTTCTGTGGTAAAAGATAATAATATAACCAAGGATTAAATAGCAAATGAAAAAGACATAAAAATAAAGAAAGGGTTAAAGGAAGAAAAATATCCATCTGTGTCAGAGCAACATGTTATTGACATCTATATTAGGACAAAAAAAAACCCCAAACTTGGTATTTTATAGCACACTAAAATAGCTGGGATGGTAAATGCAGGAACTAAAAATAAACAGATGTACAACAATGGAGAGTGTGCGAGCAAGAGAAGCAGCTGGAAATTCCCAAGGAAACAGAAATATGTTTCTGAGGTTAACAATAGGTGAAGAAAAAGGATGTGTCTCACTAGCATCTGTGCTAATTAGTAAGTTTAAGTATTTGTGTAGGACTTTCAAAGGTGGCCTCTACCTGAACTGCAAAGGAGCAAGATATTAGCAGCTAATTATCTGAATAGACTTTTATATTGACAGTGATGGTCAACCCAGGAACTGTGTCTATCCAACTTTAACAAAGCTATACAACTGAATAACAACTGTGCCCTTCATTCACACTTAATTCCTGCACAGTAGGATGGTAAATTCTCTAGGAATGTTTTCTACTGCATCTGCCTGCAAATGCTGAGCATGACTGATTTAATCTCTCAGCTATATTTTTTATTTCGGCACACTTACCTGCATTTGATAGGATTTTTGGATCACATCTAAATTACTTGGTACTTTTCTGTAAAAGCAACCATCAAATACTTTAATTCATTGACAATATTTATCTTCATTAGCCCACCTGGAAGGTGTAAGTCTAACACATTGCCTTTTACAGTATATGATACAACACTTATCTTCTTGGCCTGCCTACTAAATGTTGAGCTCCAGCATAAAAACTTCCTATATTTTACTATTCTTATATGCATTCATAGCTGCTTCTTTACTAAAAGCCTTCTGAAATAACACCTTAAATGAGCATGCCTGAAGTCCTAAAAGCAGAAACAGTTCATATCACCCCCAAGAATCCTTTTCACAACACACAGCAAGAGAAAATGCCAAGGATGGAAGAGGAAGCTGAGAAGTGGGCTCCAGCAGCAAAGCCTCTGGCCTCAGGCCAGAGCTCCATGACAGGCAGCAGGCATCTCTCTATGAGGACATACATCTGCGGTCACCAGCCACTACCATTTACAGACTCTGAGAGTAACCAAAAAAAGTCTGTGTGTAATAAGACATTTATGAATCCTAAAAGAACTAGTCTGTATTCAGCTGTAGCATATATTTATAGTGTACAGCCATGTACACTTCACTTCAGGTACCCAGGACCATTTTTCTGCTTATCTTCTGTTATCCCCGTGAACACCAATAGAAAATGCAATTCAGTTGACAAAAAGCTTTCCAATGTCTATTTAAGTCTGTCACACTACTTTTGACAAAAACAAATGAGAATTCTAAAGAAACCTATGAGTTAACCTACCTAATTATTCCCTTCAGACCCACAATAAGTGAGAAATCAGTTAAAGTATCTCAGAAACAGCAAGTTTGCCTTTAAATCACTGTTGATCAAATCAGAGAAACTGAACATGGACTCCTTTCTTCCTTGGTAATGAACAACATCTGATTTAAATAACAATCTGGCATATATGACAGCTTTTCTAGATTTCATTTTTAAATTATTTCATACAGCAAAATGCAGAATAAATTAAAATGATGGGACACCTGCCTTAAAATCATCTCTGTAAATCTTTATAATGACAGAAGTTTTCTTAATATTGTTGTCAAAGATAAAAGGTGGTTAGATCCTTTGTTTAGAAAGCTAATCATAGTAGGAAGTTTGCCTGCAAGACTTCTGCATACTTATACTGCAAAAACATGGAAAGAAACACTCTGCTCCTACAGCAGGATCCCAAAGGTACTCCAGACATATCTGTAGGCAATTCAAATGTGAACTTAAGGGAACTGGAGAAGGAAAACCCTGTGTGGACACAGGGTAACTGCAGCAAATGAATTAGCAGAGCTTCTCATGATTGCTTGACTAAGTCAGGGACTTCATTCTCAGCTCTTCTCTCTCAGAAACAACCACCAAGCAATATTACATGAGCACTTTAAGATAGAGTAGCAAGCAAAGCTCAAGCCTCTCAGGTGACATGAATTTCTTTTTAGTAAAATACACCTAATTGCATTTAATAATACGTACTGTCTAGAAGTAACTACCTAGATGATAATAGCACACAAAAGGTTGGGATAATCCTGATACCTTAATAGGTTATTACACATTTTCCATCAGTATATGGCACATGACTTTACATCTCTGCTGTTCTGTTTTCTTCTACTTTGCCTCTCTTTTGCGTACACTTTTGTCAGTCTTGGTACAGAGACCACATCTTCAGAAACACACAAGTAGTGTTCCATAGCCTAAGCACTCCACCATCAAAATTCTGTTAGCTTTACTAAACATACAACATTTATTAAACATAACAACCATGCCATAATACATCACAGGCAACAGCTCTAGCAAAACAAGCTCCAATGGAACAGGCAGAATTTAGGAACTTGGCCAACTGACAAATGACAATATCCCCAAGTGAAGAGACCTCCACAACACTCCATCAGCAAAAACAAAGTAATTATCGCAATAAGTTTTTTGTCCCTTGAATCTCACACAAACAAGTCTGCAAAGAATGAAAGAACCTTAATGACAGTGAAAGAATTAGTGTGTCAGGTTTTACTTTTTACTGACAACTTCACAAATCAGATTCGTCACTATTCACTCTATTGCCAAGCATAAAATTTTCGTCTACTCACCTGACCAATGACAGAGGATAAGTATATTTACCTGTAACTCAAATCTTCCAAGCTATACCAAATTGTTATGAGTTCTGCCTGCGCAAGTAGAATGCTTTTCCTTAGATCCCAGCAAATAGTTTTAAACTTCAGATTCAGGTCCATTTGGATTTTGAGCTGCACAGTTATATACTAGCTCAATAAAATCAGCTGAAGAACAATTTTTATGTCATTTCTAGAATTATGAAAACAAACAACTACTATTAAAATACAGTATGCCTTCTCTAAAACAAAATTATCAAGAATACTCAGTCACTCCGAAGTTAGAGGATGCATGGGAAAGTGATTCACAGATTTCAGAGAAAACCCAAAATTCTTCCCACGTGCCATTCTGCTCAATGAATTTGAACAAGTACACTCTAAGATCACTGTAAGTCTGGAGGTAAGTGTCAGCTTTGTACAGAAACATGTTCCCCAGACCTGCCTTTTAGACTCTTGCCTTTGCATTTTTATGTGCAAAACCTATGCTGTCAAACCTACTAAGTATGTCTTTCAGTCCCCATTTTATAAATGCAGAACCTTCTCCACTTAGAACGAGATCCCCCAGTGGTCGATACTATGAAGCAGCCAGTATGTCCTGTTTTTTTCTTCTTGCTTTGAAAGGATGAGAACAGCTGTTCCCACCTGAACAACCACAGTGCAGCTATTTGTTCTCTGAGATCAGAGAACAAAAAGTACTTTTTAAACTTCAACCACCAGATCTCTGGAGAGAACAGACTGCTTTCTGAAGAATAAATTAAGCATTCAATTAAACTCTACAACAGGTAAGTACTGTTCTTACCCTTTTGGGGAAATATGTTCAATGCTATTAGTACAAACCCCTGCAAATAACTCCAATAACTCACATCAAACTGAGAAATTTTCTTCACAGCTCAAGCAAAGTGTTCAATATAAATAACACAGATTTAAGAATTGAGAAAAAATGAAATAAGTACTTAATTTATTTTGCAAAATATTGAAAGATGCATAATAGTGACACTACACCAGGTGCTGTTCCACAATTGCATGACTAGATCAATGGACACCTCCATTTCTGTAAAGATCCACATGCACTTCAGGGCTTCCCATCCCATTTCTGATTCTCTACTTCCTAGAATTACAGATTGATGTATATGAATACTGAAGTATTTCTAAAGACAAAACAAACCTATAGAAATAGAGCATTCAAGAATTGATTTGGCCCCATAGATGGAGCATCTAATTTAGGTTAACTGACTATGTTAATTTAATAGCTTCAGGATTTATTGTTTTTAGCATGATGATTCATTAGCTTGCAGGAGTTTAAGCAGAAAGGTTAATTAACAGTAACTTTCAAACTGCTAAAAGCTGCTATGGGTTCAAGTAAGTATTTAATATACATATAAGCATGACCTAAATCAATAAGATACTACTTACAGACAACTGAACTTATTGCTAAAATTAATTGAGCAATATTGACTTGGATATTTTAATCATCTAGAATAAAGGCAACAGTAGCCTCTGAAAATACAAATATTCCTTTTACTTTCTTTTAAAACACTAACCACAGTGATTTAATTCAGCAGAACATGCATCTCTAGCCTTGATGAATTTTGAGCAAATATGCTGAACAGTAGCTGTTGTGTTGAAAGGAGTATTCCAAGCTTGACTAAGTAAACCAAAAAGAGGAAACCAAAGCAGTTCACTAATTTTTGAGGTTTTGATCTGATTTACTAAAACTATTTTTAAACAACCTAGTAGAGATAGAAAAAAATGAAAACTAACAAAATCTATTCCCGAGAACAATTCTGGGGGGAAAAAAAAAATTTTCCTTCTATTAATAGTTATATATTCCAGCATGATGAAGTAAACTTTCAAATATTTAGCAACAATAGCTGTATGTTGCTATTGAAAATCTACTTTTCGTAGCTGTGCGTTTGCAAACAAATCATTATTGATTATTGAATGATCCTTTCCTACACTAAGATCCTTTTCGCTATTGAAACAAAGACTTGCATCAAGAGCAAACAACAAATACATTTCAGTAAGTTACTCTGAATGAAAGCAAACATTTCAGAAGACCAAGCAAACAACAAACCAGAAAGTGCAGTCACTTGGGTAGCATGATTAGGATGAGTAAACACTACTTGTGTAAGCATTACAAGATTGTATCCACAAAGCACACTTATTGTCAGCCTAAATTTAGCAGGACAGGCATAACAGAATTAAAAAACAACTCAAAACACATGTACACGTGTGTATTTTTTACACATTTATGTAATGTACATGAATATATACACACACCCTTTTTTCCTCTGGATACATCCCCTGCTTTCTTGACCTACCAGTTTGCTGTGATCAATCTAACAGGGGGGTGTATTACTGAAACAGTATCTTAAATCACAACCAAAGCATTACTTTCCTCATTACAGTTACCAGCATCTCTGAAACGTGTAAAAACCTGTAAAGCAAAGACATGATAGCAGGTGAGAATGGCTTCCAGCTTAGCACAGCTCTTGAAGTAGTGCTACCAGATTTGCCAAAAGGAATGTTGGCAGTTTGTTGATCCTGCAGGAACCTCTTTAAGTTGTTCTCTGTTGGAAATCACTTACATCCAGTAGTACGATGGGAAATCCTGCTAATTGGCTATGTCTGTTCAGAGAATCTGAGCTGGAGCTGGCAGCCAAAGTAACTGGCAACAAAAATATTCTTAGCTTCAACACTTCCTAAGCTTTCCATTCAAGAAACGTTGACGAGAAATGTATGCGAGCAGAATTTCAGGATTATCAGATCATGCATTTTACTTCTAGTCAGTGAAAAAGATGTGATGCCAGTTTTCCACAATTCATTTGTCATTACCAGAGCCTCTTGTGATTTATTCCAGTGTAAATCCATCACAGACACCCTCTTTCTGCAAATAATAAGCTGAAGGACAAGTTATGACATCCTTTGGCTCAGCTTTTTGCCCTTCGGTGACTGAAGACCTATTGCCTGACTGTTGCAGAGGAAACCTGTACTTATACTTCTGCACAGACCCATGTGTCTGTGCTGGTGACTGCAGCACCAACAGCCTGAGCCAGACAGACCTAGTCCAGAAGCCACATAATGATTTCTGAAACGTAACTTCCACACGCACACGCCCCCCCCACTCCCCCACCCCCCCTCAAGGAAATGCACATCTGTATGAACCTACTCACATAACTTACAGCAGAGAAAAGGAGAGCGACAGATGGTTACAAAATCAGAAGGATACGATCAGGAAGAAAGTGCTTTCTTCAGATACAGGTTCTTAGAACCGTTGAGGGAGAACATAAGGTATGAATAATTTTCAACTACCTTTGCCTCCCAGGAGACTGGTATTAAGCAACAGAGTAGGTACAAGCTGTGACTGCCACAGCTGAAGTGCTGCACTTGACACAGTTACCTCAGACACCAAAACCTCCAAATTCACATCAGCTTGGATTTCTGTGAAGACCAGTGTGGGTACAAGAGAGTTGTACAGCCACACAGGACTCCATAACTGCTGCTTCTCTGGGATCTCTGAGCTAGCACAAGTACATCAGGACAGGCTATGGACACAGTGCAAGGATAATCTGAGGCTAAAACAGAATTACGAGGTTTGCCTTAAATCACACCCAAAAGAGCTATCTAACCTCAGCCACCACACCCCCAGCACCCTGCCTGCTCCTGTGGCCAATTCTCTGTCCCTTGACAACTGCAGGCACTTGCCACCACCAAAAGTCCTGCAACAACTTGATTAGCAGCATGAGTCTGGCCACAGAAGCTGCATTTAAGATGTCAAAAGCAAGGTGATTTCAGTGGGAGTCTACTGAAGTAATGAATTTCATGAGAAGCATTAAGCTAGCAAAATTACATGTCAGTAGATGTGATAATTTCCAGATTGGGGGGGGGGGGGGGGGGGGGGGAAGAGAGCACAGATAAAAATTACAGCATGGGTGTTGTGCTAGAATGATAAAAATACGTGGGATGGAACTGAGAAACAAGCGCCAAGAAAGACCTAGGTGAAGAAAAACATATGAAGAATGTAATTCCACATGACTTGAAGACTTGGTAGCCTAATTTCAAGATCGGATAAATTGTCTTTGAACAATGATTTTTTACTTTTTTTTTTTATAATTTAAATAAAACCCCCTTATTAAGCAGCAGTATTGTGGCAGTAGTCAGTAAGTCACAAGATTATTACACATTTACATGGAAAGTGCTCCAAATATTATACTTCAGCCTTCCAGTGTAAAATTCTTTAGATAGATACATATGGTCAGATAAACAGGTCATGGTAATCTGTGCAGATCATACACATAATGCCACAGCACATACTGGTTTAGAAAGCGTCCTTCTGCTGGCAATATACATTGTAAAATACATAGACACAGACTGCAATATTTAAAAGAAAACTATTTCAAAGACCTTTTATGCAGTCACACAGATTTAGAAAGGGATAAACTTTTAAAAGTATAAATTCATATATGAGATTGAAAGACTGCAGAATAGCCTCTTTGGATCAGAAAATGTATCACTCAAAAATCATCATTGGTAATGTCATTGCAACTGCTTTTATTCAGTGCAAGCCTTCAAAGTTCCTATACACCCACATCTTCAAAAACAGTCTCAAACCTCTGAACATTGGAGCACAACAGAAAGCTATATATGGAGAAACCTTTGTATATGTGTGAAATTGCATAAAGATGATACAAAGAAGTTAAAGGAAAAGAGGATTGTGAAGGTGAAAAGCAGGCATAGAAAATTAAAAAAATAATCCACTCGATATCTGGCATTTGCCGTATTCATGAATTTCAAACCAGTTCAGAAAATAATGAAACGTACAATTGCCCAATCCAAGAACCACCTTTCTTGTTTTCTCCTACATTAATCACTTTGGTTAATGCCTGTTAGTACAAATGTGGTTGCTGCTAAGTAAAAATTCAGGTCCTGTGTCCATTTCAATTAACCTATGAAAGCAAAAATAAGTTAGATACCCAATTTTATTTTTAAATTATTTTTATGATTGTTATTTTTAATCTGTTAGTAGTGGGCATTTGGGGATTGGGTTAGGTTTTTTCCAGCTGCAAAGGCAAATGCTTGCTCCATTCCTCTTGCTCACTGATTCTGTGATTCTTGGACTTTTTGCCATACAGGGAGACGCTACGAGCTAACCTTGGATGCAGGAAGAAGTTAAAATATCATGATTGAAAGTGTAACCTCTCTGAGTAGCCTAACTGCTGCCTTCTTTATGAAAAAAAAACCCCAAAACATTAGAGGTATAAGTAGTGTCCTATTCTTTATAAAACAATCAAACAAAGAAACAGTTAACAAGCTCAAACCCTACTCAGGAAGATAATTTAATTCAAATAGCCACATTCCTAGAGGTCATAGTGTTTAAGATCCCACTCTACACCTCACATTTTGTCAGCTTCTAATTCATCACAGCTTTTGGATTACGACACACTTGCACCCAATGAAGCATTCATGTTCTGCTCCTAGAAACACCACCAAAACCAAGACACTTGGCAGAAATTTATCCCAGTCACATAAGCATTGGCACATTACCATAGGAAATGGGAAACGAGACCTTGAAGATTTCTGCTAACAGGGAAGTGCAAGTATATAACAAAATTATAGGCCTGACAAAGAGACATCATCAATCTTTTAATTCACATGTTTGATACCTTATCTTTTTTGCTTTTTGAGGTGATAGAAGTTGAAAAATATTTCTGCTATTTATGCTTGAATGTTTTACTCAAATTTCTGCCCTGGCAGGTGGCTGCAGTCTGCCTATACCGAAGGAAATGGAACCACATTTATCCCATCAGATGTCTCACTAGAGTCTGAGGTCATTGATCCCTCTGTGCTCCTGCTACAAGGACAAACACATTCACTAAAATAGCTCCAGCTCTTCTCAGATGAAACACAAAGCTTCCAGGAGGCAAATGGTTTACACCCTTCTGATAGGAGGCAGGAGTTCAAACCTTTCTTCCAATTTGTTCCCAAGCTTGTATCAGACATGCCAACATGAGGACTTGCTCAACCAACAGAAAATTCCAGTAAACTCCAATATTTTACATGTCCATTATTTTTGTTGCAGTTCATACTTTCCAACCATAACTGCACAAAAAATAAATCACTATTTCATCTATCCAGAGCTGCTCTTGTATATTATGATCAGCCAAATGATCCTGTATAATACCTGCTATATCTAAACAGTCAGAGAAAATTAAAAGAGGGTATAGCAATGCCACTAGGCAGATATTTAGTTCCTACTACCCGTCAGATGAAATGGCCTATTTCTTGGTAAACACATGTAATTTAGTCTAAAGACATGTGCCTTGCTATGTAGATGTATCTTACAAATCCAGAAAAAAAGTTGGGTTTTTAAAATAAAATAATAATAATAAAAGCAATCCTAATAGTGCTGATGAACTTCCTAACCATTGTTGGAGAGTAACAGCTGCAAAAGGTGCAACAAGGACTGCTGATCTGGAGAAATAAAAGCAAGAGGCTCTACGGAGAGAGAGGAAAAGGCAGGCAAAATTGAGATCCAGTAGGAAAAGGAAAACAAAAACAAAAAAAAAGGAGAAGAAAGGGTAGGCCGCAAGTAAAATAAGAAAAGCTGCCATCAGGATGGCTTCAGTAGAAGAAGGAAGATAAGAAGGATATGCATTAGGCAAGGGGTCTGCAATATATGTGCTGTTATTGGGCAACTGCAATAACATCCCAGACTAGTGATATTCAGGGCTGTTTGGTTTTAGTAAAAGTGAATTAAAAACATCAGCAACATGCTTGTATTATTTAAGAGCTTCTTTCTTGCCTTGTTCCCTCAAGTCCAAATATGGGATAGATTAAATCTTCTGAAGAATATTTCAGCTCTGAAGCATGCTGTCATCTGTTCCCCAGTGGGAATTAGACTTCATTAGCAGACCTGGAGGGCATGCTGTAAGGCACTTCCATTTCTACAGCCTGCTACACAGAGTAGGGATTTGATCAAGGTGAGATGAGCATATGGGAAAACACATTAATGTTACTAAATGGTTGAGTTCTGTCTGTCCCTGTAATTTATTTCAGCAGTAATGAAGATCTGCAAAAGAGTTCTGTGCGAGTGAATCACAGACACTCATCCTGATGAAACATCTCTGTAGACCTAAACAGGATATTTTGTGCAAGCTTCAAAAATTTACTGGAATATACAAGTCAAAGATCAGGCTTCATATGAAAGTATACAACTACAGACAGATAAAAAAATGAAAATAAAGAGTCCACCAAACAATAGTTTAATTTTTTACCAACCAGGATCAACTGCCAGAGAGCAAGACAAGTCTTTAGCATGACTTATCAGGATAACATCAGCTATAGAATTGTCGCTCATCTATTAACATGATATTGTTCTGTTTTTAGTAAACTACAAATGTTCAGCAAAACTTTACTCTCAAAAGGAACTGATTTGTGGTGCTCACAATGGAAAATATGACTAGGCTATTACATTAAAAATGGGATGCAAAAAGTTGAATAGTTATTGGTATCATATGCTGTGCACTGATCACTTGCATCCACTTCACTTCCCTAAAACCAAATGAAACCAGAAGAGTTTCCAAGCTGAACATCCAATTTATCCCACCAATACGAAAAGCAGAAAACATTTAGTATTTGTATTATGTGGAGAATTACATCCATCAAACTAACAAAACTCTTTCCAAAAGAAATAGTTATTCCTAACAGTGTAATTATTTGACTTGGACTTTAATTTTTTCAGCCACTTGCCCTGGGCTTAAAATACATTGAGAACACTTACTTCCATTCTAACTCTAACTTCTAACACTCTGCTAGTGAGATTGTCTTTTGTTTCAATGGGATACTTAAAAGAATTAGCTAAATTATGTGGCTTGTATCAAGAAGTGTGATTCTGAGCAGTCCTCCTCAACTGCTACCCAATTGCAAAGACGCCTACATTTGTCAGATTGCATCTTAAATTCTCCACGTCTATAACTCCATTCCTGCAAACGTCCAGAGTTATCAAACACTGGGAAGTACTATACAGTCTAACACCCCTTTTGATGTTTCTTAGACCTTGTAATCTAACAGAGCACAGAGAGTAAGTTGGTGACAACCAGATTTAAAAAGAAGCCCCTACTTACTAGCCAAAACATATACAGTATTAAAAATAGATTTGATTGAGACCAACCAATGACAACTTTTTGCTAATCATTTGTTTTATACATTTTATTCACTTCTCACTTATTTTGTACCTGCTCAGGTGATTTAGTCAGCTGAAAAGATTTAATTAGGCAAAATGAAAATTTAAGATGCATGTATAAATCTCAATTTCTAGAGAAAAAATGAGTATGTTTTCAACAGTTTCTGTCATTTAAAGAGAAGACTGCGTAACTATCACAGATCAAACAAATCAATAACAAAAAAAAAAAACACACACCAACAAAACAGAAAACCCACAGAAAAAAAAAAGCAAAGTGTAAGTGAGAAAAATATTCCAGAAAAAAAATGATTGTATTTTTAAAAGCTGTGCTTCTACCCTGAAAATGAATGAAAGAACAACACTGTGAGATACAATGTTTATTGCATCTAATAAAGCAGGTTGAAGTTTAAGAATCTGAAGTTTAAGTGCAACCTGATGGTCCTAGAAAATGCTCCTGAATTCCCTAAGTTGAAAAATCTTTGATCTAGTTCATCATCATCAAGGAGCAGAACACAGTGCACTCTCCGTGCGTATATTATGTTCCCTAGGTTGTTCTGGGTTTCTGTTGTTTATTAAAACTGAATGTCTTATTAAGGCACAAAATAGTAAGCAATTAACCAGAGACAATATGAAGAAAAATTGAGAAACTGACTCTTTAATATATATGTCAAAGCTTTAGGTAGACATATTATGGCTCTTGGGACATTGCTTTGAAATATTTAATTATCATTCATAAGTCTAGATTCACATGTTTGTTTCAAGAATTGAGATAATTCAAAGGTTACTTGTGAAGTCATCATGGAGCATATCTCTCATTACAGTCTGTGACAAGAGTTATGCTTTCCAAGTAAACCTGGAAGGAAAGAAAATAGACCCCAAAGAACAGCAAGGTAATAAAATATGACAATCTGACAATAAGAGAAAATTTATCATAAAAAAACACCCAGACAACAACAAAAAAAAACCAAACAAAAAACTAGTAATGGCTTCTAGCACTTTTTAATCACAGCTACTGAACTGCTGCATCCTGAGGAACATGGCTTGTTTTAATTATTTATTGGGAGTTGATGGTTTATTTGGAAGAAAATGCAATTATATTCTGACACTTTAATCACTATCAGTTTGTTTTGTTCACCTGCTACTGCTAAGAGGAAGGTTACCTTCCTATGGAAATTCCAACATTTCTATAATTGGTTTTACAATTCTTCCAAGAGACTGAAAATATTCATATTATTAAATTTGTGTAAAAATTGGAGTTAAGATTTTATTAAGATTGGTAGATAATAACACCAATAAACTGAACCTCAAATAGATCAAATTTCTTTTCTCCTTTCCTATTAAACACATTGCATATAGCCTTTGGGAAGCAAAATCTCCACTGATATCAAAGGTGGATATCGAGCACAGCCCCTTAAAAGACCCATTTAAATAAATCCAAGGGGAGGGGGGAGGGGGGAGGGGGGAATTTAGGGAAAAAAATTAAAATACCACCAAAAAACCCTCAACAACGACAACAACAAAAATTAATAAAATCAAAGACAAGAAAAACAGAGGCTCATCGGATAAATAAGAATTCTGCTTCACTGATGTCAGAGGAAATTTTGCTAAAATTAGCCTTTTAGAGGTTTGTTCTTGCCTGTTGATCAAATCCAGGAAAAAATCAATGACATACTCAAAACTGCTGTGGAAATTTTTGGCTAGTTTCAGTATTAAGAGTATTTCAGAATATTCAGTGAAATATTCACACAGCTGTAAGGAGCTGAATTAAATATTCAGCTTCAAGATCAAGTTAACTCATTCAGCAGAGATTTTCGTGTTGTCTATATATAACCGTGCGATGAACATGTTAACCATCCTTCAAGGACCACTACACATGTAGTGGTAAAAGTGGAAAGAGAGAGGAAAGAAGAACACCATAAGCAGTAGGACTAGATCATAACAGGCTGATTTCAGCACCCATACAACAGCACTTCCACCCTCTATTATACTGTCCCAGGGACTTTAATGCACACTAAGTTATTCTGCAAATGAGAGGCAATCCTGGTTATCAGGTCACTTCTAAGTGACTGAGGCCAACTTCACCCTACAGCTTAAAGCAAGACTGATACTCAGGGTTAGTGCTGACTAAGTGGTTACACAGTTCCTGGACAGCACAGAACAAACTAAGGCTTTTCCAGTCCTGGAGAGGGTCCCTTCCATGCTCTCTGAAGAGCACAAAAAGATTACTGGGGTAAGGGAAGCAGATATCAAGTGCCAGGCACTTAAACACCACACTTAATAACAGGAATGTAAATCTGCTTTCCCTGCAAAGTCTCACCACACCATTGGATAGTTCAAATAAACATTAAAACACCTAACTGCCTATCTCTACCAGACCAAACCTATGTAGTCTTAAAGGATTACCTATGTCAACCAATGAGGGAAAGAGTAATCCAGGGTTGCAGGAAATTGGGATAGTCCAGATGCTCAAACAAAGCCCTGCTTTCCAAAAGCAGACAGTGTTTGGACAGTCAGTAGTTATGTCAAATATAGCAAAATGGAGAGAGATTTTAAGTTGTCCATGTAGGATTTGGAGATAACAGAGGAAAACACACAGTGGTGAATCTGTCAACAACAGAGCCCCCTCACATCAACCCAAACAGTATGAACCATTCCAAGAGAACCAATTTAAATCACACTTAGCTAAAATTAATCCTGCAATAGGGAATATGAAGACAGAGATACACTTGTCCCCCACAGCTCATGACTAGCTCACTTTGCCCTCGGAGTTTTAGTGTTGTAGAACACATCTATTGACTTTTGTTTTCCCTGCTGTTGCCAAAGCACGCTGAGGTTGATGTACTTATTCAGCACCTCTGATGCAGTCAGGAGAACATCTGACTTTAAAACATAGACACTTTAACAAAACAAGTATCAAACTGCTTAAGGAAATAGCAACAAAAATTGTTTTCGAAGTGTCACAGTTAGTAAATGACAGTGACAACTCTGCTCTTTACTTCCTGTAAGAGCAAAAACTAACAAGGACCTGAGTATCTGCAGAATCTAAATGAGTTCAGTGACAATATTAGACATCACCCCATAAAAACCTATCAACATGCTGTTGAAGCAGGATCTCACAGATTTGATAGATACTGGTCTATGAGTCCTTTTACTGGAAAAAAGGTCCTTCTCAGGGTGTCATGTGAATCCCCCAAACTACTTTTCCATCCTCCCTGGGTCACCCTTGAAACCTGAACCACAGGCTTCTTTGCATTAAGTCACTATTCTGCATGAGTCTTCTGGGAAGAAAAGCAACTCCTTTAAACAAAATGGGCACGATTTCCGATATTAAGTGTACTATATACCTAATTTAGGACTTTAATCCTGCCTTTATAGTCAAGAGAGAGGACACACTTTCCTATAATGAGATCAAAGGCACTGACATGTGCTTATTTCTCCACCATCCTAGACCTAATTCACTTGTATACGGCCTATTCAGATGAATTACAGGATTCCACTGATTTTCCAGTCTTCATGCAAACAAAATGCATCAGATTTTCTTAACGTATACACTACAACCATTGTAAACATGAACAACTGTTCAACTTCATCAATTATGAAGTGATTCTTGAAAATTAAGTTAGCCTAGGGGTAAAAGGCTTTCCACTGAAGCATAATAGTTCTGTCTTGTCAAAAAAAAAAAAAAAAAAAAAGAAAACCTTCTTTAGCATTAATCACAGCCACACCTTGCAACTGAAAACATGCTTTGAAATATACCGCAGGTCTTCATGGAAATCCCAGGGTATGGCACGTAGGAAATCAAACTGCGGGCTTTTTATCCCACTTATTTAGTCACATAAATCTTGTGTCATCCAACTTATCTGAATCCATTATATGACTTGCTTTATCTCTTAGCTTCTTATTTTCCACTCTAGCTTTTCAGTTTTGAAGATAACTTCATAATCCTCTTTGTTATTGCTCTTATTCTACAAGACTACTGCATTCCCAGGTGCAGGTCATTTCTTACCATCTGCTTTTAGTATTTCAAGGCCACCAGTTTTTGATGTGATAGAGTGAGCTCAGAAGACAGACATACAGTGCAGTAAAAATATCCTAACATGGCAAAGACAGACATTACCTGAACTAAAGAGTGTTCTGGTACTCTATCTAGTGCAAACCACTACATGTAATTCCAGCAAATATTGATACATACCCACTTGCCCAATTCAGATGGAAGATTTTTCTTAGAAGCTTATTTCCCCTGTCTGCTAATGGACTAAAACATGAAAAATCTTTAAGCTTATTCCCACCTGAGTAGTATGAAATATCCAGGTCATTCACCTGGATGCTATTGCTTAATTACATAGCTCTTGGTACTCCCATGGAAAGAATACATTCCATTATAAACCGAAAAGTAGACTGCTGAAATAGCACATGCTGGTGAACTCTAGCAAAAATGTTTTCCAACCTGATTCAAGCGTTAATTTAAACTGAGATCAGAGTAACAGAGGTAGACACAGGGATACACACTAGAAGAACAAAAGCCAAATATATATTCTATAATATGGTTCTCTGTTTACAGATGATGACATATATATTTTTGGTCTAAACACTCTCACACTAAAGTGAGCTACGCTATTAAATTATTAATTTCACCATTTAAAAAATATATTTAGTACCTTCTAATATCTATTTAACATAGATTGACAATTACAACACGAAATGATCAAATGGTTAACTGAACACAAAGTTTAAGGGTAGAAACTGAATGAAGTACTTGTAAAAAGTGAACTGATAAGAGGGTGCTTATTTGTAGAACTGTTAAAATTTTAGATGCCACACCACCAAGCTTCTGTGAACAACAGATCTGTTACAAACACACGAGAAAAAGCTCAGATGAGAAAAATTTCTGACTTGACTCTTTTTGCATCCATTTTAACATGACTCACATGTCTGAAATGATACCAGTGTATCATAAGGAAAAGAATAATCAAGATACTGATGACTACCAGAAACAGAACACAATCAGAACCTTAAACCCAGACATTACTCCCCTAAAACTTAAAATTTGCTCCTCAACTCTTTGATCCAAAGCTGTTCTTGTAACATTTGTGGTGTAGTTCAAAGTCAAAAAAGGATAAGATCTATTTTCTAGACGTACTTCAAAGTTAGCCCAAGCTGGTTGAAATCTCAAGAGATCAGTGCTTCTTTTTCTTTTCCCTTTTTAATCAGTCTGATCATAATTTCAGTCCCTCATGTTTAACAGATTATTTCACTGCAGTTGTCAGCCACTTTTTTTTTTTTCTTTCCTTTTTAAATATTCTTCTCATATGGAACAAACATTTCTCTTACTTCGCTTGAATTTAACAGAACCAGAACATTTACAGAGCACATGTATTTTCACCTTGAATTTGCCTTCATATTAATGCATCTATATTTTGCTGTAAGAAACATCTGGGACAACTTCAGGCAGCCTTTCAAAGATATGGTAGTCCATATGGCAGAACAAATGCCAGGAGAGAAAAATAAACTCCCTCGTTACTGCCATTTAGTTTCACTTGTAGTTAAATGAGAAAATATAAAAGGTGTTTATAAAGCCTGATTTACTGGCATTGCGTGTCTCCAAGCCAGAAAACACAAGAATAGCCCTCTTCTTGGCCTAATCACCTTATACTGAAAAAGGGCTACAAAAATATTATTCCCTTAAAAGACACAACGCACAACCAAGCCCCAGTAATCACTATTTCAAACTACGTTGTTTAAAGGAAGGTAAAATCTGAAGTACATGATACCCGGAGTAAAAGACAACTACCATTATGCCTCGATTGCACAAGGACAAGAACACACTGGTCTGGAAGCGAACTTATGCATTTTGCAGGGAATACACATTACTGAAAGCTCAGAAAAATCCAGTAATCAGGGACAGGAGCTCAGGTCTTCCCACGTGTAAATAATCATCCTCACAACTAGTGACCTTTCTTCCTAGGTTGTAGCATTCTTTACTTAACAGCCAATTCTGCTCCAAGAATACATTGCATATTGCTAAAAATCTTACCCACATGACAGAAGCATCACATGTATTAAATGACATGCCAAAGCAAACATAGATGTTAATTATCCCCACTACCAACATTTACTTAACCCAGCAAAACAGTAGGTTATGATAAAAGAATATAATACAATTTCTGTCTTTTTTTGTTTCTAGTAATAATGATTCTGAGGTACCACACAAACTGAATGTGCACAAGATAGAAAAACTGGGGGTTTTTACAATTTTAAGTTACAGGTGTACAGTACATTACATTAAGTCCCTATGTACAACCTAGAGAAAATTTTTTTACTGAGAGTGGTAACCCCAAGAAGGTTAAAGAGCTCACAGATGCTAGATTTCTCCATTGTGAGAATTGCTATGTGAGAGTTATAGCTATCACAAATCTAGCTAAATTATCTAAGTAAGGAGACACGGCGAGAACATATCAGGCAGCCCTGAACTAGGAGCTACAAAGACAAATCACTGCAGGAACTCCCTATCTCAGAAAGGTCCTCGAGGCATAATTCTGCCATTAGTCCCTTTATGAAACGGGATTAAGAAGTAGCCGCTGATATACCTTGGTTTCAGATGACTGCAGAAAACTGGTCTTTCCTGAGCTAGTTTCCCTATTGTGCTCAGAGCTGGAGGGAAAGAAAAAAAAGAAAAAAAAAAACCAAAAAAAGAGCAGAAATTGCATCAAAAGATGCAATTAATAACTCCCTGTAAGTCATGAACCAAGAGGAAGAGTGAAGGCATGCTCCCCTAATACAATCATGCAAATCAAATTCCCATTTCAATTTAAAGCAGTAAGAATTTAGTGTCTCTTTATTGACTGTCAAGACCTGACTAGATAGTGAAATTTCATCTCAATCGCAGCTCCAGTTTCACTCTTGCTGTAAATATTTTCTTACATCAAGCAAGCACTGCTAAAATAATGTAATGCTACCCACTACTACACTTCTCAGAGTATAACTCTAAGACTTATTAGAATAGCATTTGTGCCACTGGCATAGCTGTCTCTCAAAAGCAGCAACTGTGCACATTATCATCTTATAATGGAAGCAGAAATTTCAATCTTTATGGTATTTTTTGCAATACATTTCATAGTTACGGAATGTAATCAGTAGGCTTCTTTCCTTAAAAGGCTTTATAAACATTGTATATGCCTTAAGAGACAGCATCTTGTATTTTGGGTCATGTTTTTTACGTAACATTATGGTAACAACTGTTCAATGCCCCTAAAAAAAGAAAAACAAATTAAAAAAATGCAAACCTATATATGCTCAAGCACAATTTAAAAGTTAAAAGTTAAAAACTCCAATACCATGGAGGGGTCAAGAAGTTTGTTACTTGAACTATACAGGTAACAAAGTAGATGATAGTAATGACATTTTGAACAAGATGAAAGCATAAATCTTGATTGGATTACTTCTATCACTGACCTTTCAACCTTCCCAAGCTTCTTTATGGATTTATTAAAGGGTTTTTCTTCCTGGGCTTAAACTACAGACTTAAGAGGGTGTAGCATTAATTGAAATGCCTGTGTGCAACCTCCAGCTAGCCAGTTGTACCGATTCATTTGTCAGTCTTGCCCTCCTGCTGAACTCAAGCAAGCCCACCTGTTCAGGACTATCTGTAGGGCACAGGAAATTAAAGGATGAGGTCACGAGTGAATCCTCTTTCTTCAGACAAATCTCCAAGGAAAAAGGCTCCGCGTGCTGACTCAGCATGAGTGCTTTGCTTCAGGAAGGCAGCAGCTGATGTAGAGAATATTTCCAACAGCAGCAGCTACAGATCTGCTCCCAACTCCATTCTGCTTAACCATTTTCAAATTCTTCCCTTTGTGACTCGCATCTCACAGGCTTATCAGGGCATGACTGACCAAGCTCACCCCTCTTATTAACCCCATTACAGACCTACAAAATATAGGCCCAGGTCCATCTACCCAAACCAGGTAGATAAGGTAAAGTGAATTCAGAACCACCAGCTCTAAGGACCTGCACAGTGACAGTGGGCTGCTGCAGGCTGCCAGCTGTGAGCAGCACAGAGTCCAGAGCATCACTCAGAAGGCAGTGGGGGCCAGCTGAAAATCAGCTGTTTCCTCACAATTTAAGTACAGGTCATCCTCAAGAAACCAGACTGCAAGTCATGGTTGGCACCTAATCAAGCCAGAAATTGCTTCCCTGGTGTCAGCTCAGATGGAAAAAGGAACCTGCATGTCATCAACTCTAACAGCTAACTGGAGTTACAGCTCTGCACAATGGCAACTTCCAAGTAGTACACTAACAGAACAGCATGGGTCCAAAAATCTTGCCCTGTAGGGTATCTCAGGGGATTTTCAGTAGACTAGAACAAAATCCCATCCATAAAAATTATGTTTAATGCATGAAATAAAGTTAGTATGATATGCTTCATGCATCCTACAGATACTGAAAAGGGAACAACTTCGCTGGAGAAATAAAGGAAAACCAATTGTAGTGAAGCTGTTATAAACCAACATTTACACATGAATCATTAACACATTAAAGACACTGAGCTCTGTAAATGTCTGAATTCCAAATTAACACTTTTGAAACTACTGTAATTCTATTCCATGTACTGTAACAGTCAAAAAAGTAATACATTGCTATTTTACATAAGAAAGGGAACCAGACAAGGTGAAAGCCATCACAGAAATCAAATTTATACTCAAGTGGTATATTGTGTTCACTTGAAGATTCTTCTTTTCGAAAGGAACAGATGATAGCTGATTGTTTCAGGGACAGGTGGTAGATGTGATTACAAGTGCTCAGTCTCTACACTGAAGGGATAGGGCAAGGAAAAGATTCTTGAATAAATGTAATAAACTGACAGAATATATAACTTCATTTCTATTCACCTTTTCTTGCAAAAGATGACCACTCAGACAAGTAAAAAAAGGAAAATTCTAAACTATTTATTTTGTGTTTTTCCTACCCCTCCCTTGCCCTTAGGGCAATTAGTTTCTGAAATTTACTACTACAAGGTTATGACCTAAAGGACAACAGCAGAATAAATAAGTGGTCAAAGTAAATTTTTGTAATCAGTCAACAGTAATGACAAAAAGAAACCAAGCAAGAACTAGTGAGGTCAGCCTTATCAGTTCATCATTTTAGTGAAAAAAAGTTTCTTCTGTCTTTACAAGGCATGTTTTTGAGCTCTTTTTTTCCGCATTAGTTTTTTGCTTTTTTTTTTTCCTCTCTCATCTCCTTTTTAAGCCAGTATTTGGAGACAAAAAATTCAAACACTCAAGTTTTAGTTTAGAAGCCCAAACCAGATAAAGGGTAGGTTTTGTCTTCCCAAGCTTTTTTTTTTTTTTACCATGCATACAAATACATACAGACACACTGGATTTAGTGATTATAGACACACCACCAGTCTACACTAGTATTAAGCTTACAGGGGGAGATAGGATATGGTCTTATAGAGAACATTTCATTTACCACACAACTATAATTTTACGGTGGCCACTGCATGTAAAGGAGATGAAGCATATTTACCATAAAAATATTCTTTTTGCACATTTCTCTTCTCATCCAGGGATAATAATTTCTTTAAGCATGTCTTTAAAGCAGAGCTCCATCAATGGATAGAAGCCATTCTGTTACAAAATGGAATCTAGAAAATAGAGCAATGGAACTGACTATTTAAAACCAAGGAAACTAGATGGCACTTTTCCTTAAGAAAGGATTTCACTTCCACCTATTCAGCTCTTTAACCTGGAAAACATCTTGCTCACTCGTCAGAGGAACATGCTCCACTGCAGCATATCATGACAATGTATGATAAAATTGTCTATCTTTTTTACAGTTCAACTGTTTTTCAAATGAAAGTCGTTATCTACATTTCCCTTCATTTTTATTTTCTTTTCTTTTTCCTGGTTGGCTCATTATTCCCCCAGTTTGCATGTAAAATCAGTCTTCGTTTTAAACTGGGAATTATCTCTGCTTTCCAGAGAGGACAGAGTGCTCATCATGTAATGAACTTTATATGAACTACATAGAATAAGACCATACAAGAAGGAGCAGGGAGCTTTAAAACATAAATATACCTATACATGTTACTTGAGGTCAAAAGTAACAAAGGTATTTTAAGTATTAACAGCTGTGAGATGCAACCAAATAATCTTCTAAGAAATCTGCCAAACTGACAGGCTTAGATGATGCCAGTCACAGTGAAGTATCTTCTGTAAGTTAGATGGGTGGGAAGCCAGGCTATTAACTAGCGCTCCTCGTTTTCCACTAGGCTGTTCTGTCCAGCAATGAGCAGAGCAAAGCTAAAGCCATAAAGTCAACCTCAGACCAGTATTTTCCCCACACACTTTCAAGTGTTACAACCTAGAACTTGGCTCTTATAGTAACCTTCCTAGCCTAAAAGAGCAACTGGTAGAGATAAAGCATGTACTGCCAGAATTGTATACCATAGATAGGCTGCATAAAACCAAGAAGGTATCTGGACACCTTGTTAGCTCATTTGACTTTTAAATACTCTCGGTACCTAATGCTACATCTTCAGGCACACTCAAAATGAATAAGAGCCAACCAACTTGTGTGGAAGACAGATTAAAACGTAAGGACAAGGCAGAGGGAGGTCAGTATGTGCCCTTTAGATACACAGCTTATATCTAAAGGACAGCTGCCTGTCAGATTGCAGCAAGGCTGTACCCTGTGCTCAGTAATTGCAGAAGCCAAACCAGTGGCAGGGCACAGATGATGGACTGCTACTTCCTAATGGTCAGGGAGCTGAGCATGATTTATTTCAGCTCTGCCCTGGTCCCATGGGGAGAGTCTGTGGGGGGAGACCATTAGGGATCAGACACCCACTTCAGAAGCAATGACTTCCTCCACATCTGCATTACACTTAACTCTCTCCCCAGCAGCAGCTGCTCAAAAAACAACTTGCACCCAGCACAGTCATCCTTGAGGGCTGCCTCACTCCATCAGTGCACCCACACACCTTAACCTTCCCCAACCAAGACAGAGCAGCAGAAGCAATTGCTCTGTGCCCTGCTGGGGTAGTACAGGATGCCCTGGTGAACAGGAAAATGCTGACACACGCCAAAAGGACTACAATTACCTCTAGAATAAACCATATGTGCCTTCTCAGCTTTCCTACCTTGTAGGCTACAGACTTGAACTTCTTGAACTTCCTGAAGATGACCTAATGCTATTTAAACAGATCAGTAGACAGAGCTCACGTGCACCAACAAGACATGTTTCAGAGTCACTACCAAGCCCAACCGAGGACATAGGACAGTCATTCATTACTTCCAAACACGTAACTTTGCATATGATCAACATGATCAAACAGTTCTGTTTTCCCTCCCTTTCCCAAAGGCTCACCATTACCTCAATCATTTCTGTTCAGACTTTTTTCCATAATTATTTTATTTTTCTTCCACTTCATTGGTAAGATTTCTGAATCGTAAGTACACTTTGAGCTCTATCAATTACTACTTTCCATCCATTTAATATGCCCTAGCTGACTGTACATTTGCTTATTTTCTTAGCTAAAATGCCAGATGGTAGCAAGTCAAGTGCTCTAAATAATTCCATTGCATTAATTATACTACAGTTATAAACCAAATGTATTATCTCATCAGAAGAGATAAAGTGAGTTTAAGAAAGCCTATTGTCTATAAATGCATGCCAATTGGCATTCATTATCTCATAACTTCTTTTAATTTTATATTAATTGAGTCTTGTATCAGCCTCTTCATTATCTTGCCTGGGTTAATATCCGTCTGACAAGCCTATAATTATCCTGGTCATTGAATTTACCCATATTAAATACAGCACAGCATTATCTTATTTGCAATCCTCTAGAACCTACCTAATATCCTGAGACTTTTTGAAAATCAGAATTCTGTTGATTTATTCCTACTGTATATTTAATTGCCTGACAAATATTCACAATTCAACTTTTAAGTAACTTTCTTTTTTTTAACAAATTTAGATACGTATATAGAACTCCACATACACCTTAATTATTTCTTTTAGTGAGGCGCTGCTCCCTCCCATGTTTCAAGAGTTGACACTTCAGTTTTCTCTTTGTTATTTGCATTCTTCTCATATAAATTTATAAGCACCTTCTTTGGTCATCTCTGTTCAATAAACACCATAAGCTACTGTCTTTATCTCGTTTTACCCTAAATTAGAAAACCACTTAAGTTTATGCACTGTTTCAATCACACAGTACAAGAAGTTAGGCTTATTAATCATCTTTTCAACAACTGTAAGTATACTTAAAGGTGGAAAAAAAAAAATAATCAGTTCTTCAGTTATAAACTTGCTTCCTTGAAAATAAGCACATGTAACAGGGCTTTGATATACGAAGAAATCACAACCTTCCAATAAGTTTCCTCTGCCATCTGTAAAAAAACAGAAAAAAAAACAAAACCCCAAACCAAACAAAAAACAACAAACAACCAAAACACACACACAAAAAAACAACAAAAATCCAAAAACTTTTCTTTTCAAATTGTCACAGAAACTTTTTTTGGTGCATTCCTTTTCAACAAGAGTTAAAGGTCTTTCATTAGCTAGATTAGATCAAGAAACAGTTCAAACTTTTGTTGAGATTTTCATCAAAACCTGTGAACATCTACCCTAATTGCTTTGAATGTGTTAACAAATAATCACATTCCATTCCTAAGTAGAAAAAGAAAAAATGTCTAAAACATACTTAGGTATTATTCTACCAGTTTTCAAATCAGATACAGTTATAACCTATGATTTTGGTCTAGTTTAATTTAAACTGATTCCTAACCAAGCTTATCAGGATATTAACTTCAATACACCACCAAGCATTTATTGTAAGAGATCTTACTGCCTTTGTAATCCAAATTAAAAATAACTTGCTTGTGAGAAAACAAAAAGGCAGCAAAAGACTTCTGGAATTTTTTCAAATTAAAAAAGTTAAATTTGATGCATTTGACAGTAAAATTAACACTTGAAACCAAAGGTAGTAAATATTTCAAGACAGGTTCCCATTTACCTAGTATAGACAATTCCATACATTGGAGCATAAACCTCAGATCTGTTTTATGACATCTTGTCTCACTGGGACTATTTTCTATTTAATATGACCGATTTTACTTATTTAGGAGGCAATTCACAGTTCTTCCATTTTTGCTATATCCTCTTTCGTAGACTCACTTAGAGACAGATTATCTAACAATAATTCTTCTCAATATCCCAGAAGACCAGGCTTTCTACTGCAAACACTGTTTACAAAATATTTTTGGCACTCTGAAAGAATTAGAACTTCTCATTTAAATTTTATGACACAGAAGCCAGAAGCAGCATTAAAATTTTTAGGTCTAGAAGGGACATCCAAATGCCATCACAAATTCTAATCATATGTTGCTGGGACATCTAGTCTTGTAAGCATAAGTGTCTTTTGGCAAGGAGAAAATCCTTTGAGTAAACATCAAAAATCTGTTTTCACATCTGGCATTTCCAATTGGAGGGTGACATTCCAGCTCCTCTCACTTTCTTGCTTACCTTTACCCAAGTCCTGTGAAAAATGCTGATACACCACTGCCTCCTGACCATACAAAAAAAAAAAAAAAACACAGAACAAAACCATGGCCATACATCAGTATAGGTCAGAGGCTACATCCAAATTTTTAACCTGCTAAACATTTTTTTAGTATGAAGTACACACCCGCTGAAATTTAGAAATGCCTCTATGTCTTGGTCCAGGGAAGCACTTCAGCGAGTGCTTAACACCAGCCTCATTTCAGAGCAGTTGTATTTCAGCATCTTTGTAATATGTACAAACTTCAAAGCAGTACATCCCATCACAGGCACCCATATCATTTCCCAGTCTTCTAGCAAAACACGTTTTAATTTCAGCACAGGGGCTAATATTTTCAGGAAGATGAAACACATGCACCTACTCAAGCAACTAACAGCTATCTGTATCCTCAGGCCTTCCCAGCTAAGCACAGGTTTTGGCTGGTGTATTTCCCTTGTGTTGCAGGATTGGAGGACCAGGAGGGTCAGCTGAGCAGAAAGCCACTTGTCATCACCCACATCAAGGACCAGCTCTTTGCTGCTGCTCTTGGTAAGTCACTTCTCGATTTCCTCCCCTTGCAAAGTGTTTTTCACTGCCCATCAGCTAGCATTGCCTATGTACAATAAACCTTTTACTGCTACTTGGAAGTGAACTGAGCTCAGTCTTTACCCTCAACTTGTTTTTCACCCTCAACGTCTCTGGACAACATGGAACTGTTTTGTTCTGCAATGCAAATACAAGCTAGTATAAACCATTATATTTTCTTTCAATCCCCTGAACTCACCTCTTCCTGGATTTTCACTTAAAATTTGCATTAAAAACGTCTGTCACTTTTCTACTAACCAATATTAAAATCTCCATGGCAAAAAGTATTGCAAAAATTAAACATGGTTTTTGCTTATTTCTGTAAAGCTCCTGCAATTGTAACTATTCCAAGTACTCCCTAAAATGAAAAAAAAACCTAAACGCAGTGTTAACATTTTATCCCACACCTCAGTCTGCTGTGTTTTTCTCAAATCTTAAGGTCCTAAACCTCATGTGATTAAGTTCAAGCTGATTTATTTTTGTTTGCCCTTTTTTGAAATATATTTACAGTTCTGTGACTGCCGAAAATATTTTCAAAACTCAGTTCAAATGTTTCCCAGCACTCATCTATCTACATACAGCCTTTCAAGTCATCTGTTAAATCTCTGGGAAAGAGTGTGACTTTCATAACTGGAGAACCTTAAAAGAAAGAACCTAGGTTTATGTACCTGTAAGCCATTAAGCACAGCAACAAGCCCCAAAGTTTGCTTTTGTCTAGCAAAGGAGAGCTGATATACTCACAGTGATTCAATGTTGAAGAGGAACTGACAGCTGAGTACCTTGTAAACATTTGACTTAAATATTTGGGTTTGCATGATGGAAAAAGGATGTTCTCCAATCACACGTGCTGCAGACTAGAAGCTATTACATAGCTAAATGTATGCAACATAGTGCAGGCACTAAGAAAGATATCCATGAAAGTTAGAAAAGATTTCACCTCCCATCAACTTCCACCCACCTCCCCATAACCAGATGCAAGAAAAACTTATGTGAATTCAAGTTCTATAAATCTTGATAAGTATTTTGACTCCATTTTACAATGTATCATTTTAGAGAAATCTTCCCATGCAAAAATTTTTTTTTTTTTGTGTATGTTTGTGGTTGATATCAGATTCATCACTGCTAATTCTGTTACATATTCCAGTGGTTAAAGCTGGAGTCACAAGGTGCTGCTTCAATTTCATTAACGCTGAAGTGCCTGAGGGTATTGTTCAGCACCAGTAATACTAGATTTGCCAGGAGCTTAATGGTCAAAAACGTTTTCCAGGGTAATCCAGGGACTTCATATCAAGAAAACTCCATGAGGTGAGCTTTTCCTGTCATTTAGGTCTCATAGTACAATTAACGGCTTTGTAAGTGCTCTGTCCCCTTCTGTGGGGTTTTTTTTTTGGTTTCTTGAAATTCATAGATATAACAATCACGTGAAAGAAACTCAGCTGTATCAGGTGAAAAATATATATATACACACCCCCCAATATTTTAAAAATACTAGGAAAATCAGAATTTACAGCTGTGACATAAGGGTTATTGTCCAGTTTACAGCACCTCAAGTATCTGTTGCAGCAGCGGTCCTTGAGTACAAAGACATGGATGTCACTGGACTCAACTATTAGTTTCAGAAGCACATTTCAGTAACAGTAGATTTTTCACAATATACAGTAAATACGGTTAGTCTATGTATAGTGACAGCCTTCAGCACCATTACATGCTAAGTTACAACATGTTTAGCAGCACAAAAGGATAAGACATCGAGTTTCTATCTTCTAATGACACTTGATCATCCTTTACTAAAATAATTGCAAGGAAAAATAAGAGGAATGGATGGAGAAATGGAGAATATGAATTGTACATCTTTTTCAGATTCCCTATTACTTCTCTCTCATATTTTTCCTCCTTTGGAAAAGAAGAAAAAGGACATTAAAAAGAAACTGGCATTGAAAATCCCTGTCTAGCTCATTGGGTCCTGGAACATCAAAACTTCCTTACATGTTTACAGTGGGTTGATTAAGAGTTTTCAGTCAACATCCATACAAATAGGACCAGGGAAATGCAAAACACAAAATTTCCCAGAGCCATACGTGTCTATTATTAAAATATTTTTTTTAAAAAGCTGTCAATAGACACATTGTTTTCTACACTTTGTTCTTTGACTCAGTCAGCAGAACATTTGCAGGAATATACTTTATTTACAGACTGTTCTCCACAGGAAATGCTTTGGACATGTGCTATTTCATCTGGCCAACAAATACATAGTGGGTGACTTAAAACCTCAGCTTTTAAGAAGGTTCTATTGGTGCTAAGATGGATTTTCACCAACAGCAACTTACTGGCTGCTTCCAAAACTCAAAATAACTTCAGATATTTTTGTGCACTAAAATTCTATTACATATAGTTGTTTAAGAGTGTTTGATATAAAAGGGTGATAAATTTTCCATTATTAACAACAGGAGCTCAGACCAAGATAGGAAATCTCAGTATTTTTGTACACATTCTCCCTCCACTTTCAAAGCAGATGGGGTTAGGGAGCTCATTGATTTTTAGTCCACATGAAAAAGCCTTTGCAGAATTAGGCTGATTTCATGGTTAGCAGCTTTTCCTCTGCATATTGCACCTGGGGAGCTGGCACAGATCTAGTGATTTGCCAATGTCTCAAAAGGAAAAAAAGGATCCTCATTGGAGCCAGCCAGCTCTGACAGATCTGTCCAGACCTACTTAAGCAACCAGCTTTGCCAGGACAGGTTTTTCTACCAAATCGATAAAGCCAGTCACATAATCCACAGCGGGAGAATGCTTAAAGAAAGAAGAGTGCTCAAGTTAAGCAGACATGCAGTTCCTTCATTGAAGTTTGCAAGGGTGAGGGCCCCCAGCACAGACCACTCACAGGAGCAACCTCGCAGGACTGACAGACTGACTCAGGTACAGCTCTGACAGGTATTTTGCACCCCTACAGGCTGGACTTCCTGTAAGGTCTCAACCCAAAGATAGACCTTTCCTAAACTGAATGCTGCTGGAAAGCCTTGCTTTCCTTTAACATCCTCAGCTTTGAAAGACTTACTCAAACTCAGACCTCTAGAAACATTTACATTAGACTAAACATTCAAATATGAAGATCATCCAGACCTCCTGTTCAATTGTACTGAAGAATTAATCACTTTTGAAAGTTGCCAATAAGTCATTTAGACAAAGAATTAATAAAAAACCCACACCTAGTATTGATCTGCATGGTTCATAAGCAACCTGTCATTTATGCCTACTATGAATCAATAACTTACATCCTTTGCTTCCTATCCTTAAAGCAATCGAGCTGTTACGACATTTTTTGCCCACATCAGATGTCTGAACAAATAGTGATTTAGTTCAAACACTTTTCCAAGCCTTGCAGACTCTGTTCTTCTTCATGACTCTTTCGTCCTTTTTGTTCCCCGTACATGCAAAAACAATGTCAATAATTTGTCTACAGTAGAGATAAGCAATTTCCTGTTTTCTCCCTCATTGTGCCAATTGTTCCCCCTCGCTCTATAAAACCTGAATTTTTTTTTACATATCTAACACATGTATGTATATATGGGTGGACTTCTAAATATACGTTTGAAATTAAATATAACATCTAACAGTTAATATTAATGTTATCTACATGAAAACATTTCTGATACCTATATTATAGTCTGTCCCTACATTTAGAACCTATTTTGTACTTTAAGGTATTACAACCACTGTTCAGCATCCAGTGCCGTGAAATTTCACCATCTCTGTAACTGTCACCACCTCCCAAAACACATCAATATTTCCTTCAGCGCTTCACTCTAAGGTATACGTGCAATGTAGAAGACATAGGTTTTCTGAACTATCAAACAGTACGTGTATTAAAGTATCTTTAAAAAAATCAACCAAACACCCACACAAGTATTTCTGTGTTTTGTGGTGTATCAGCTGTTTTTGTTCCCCAAATGATAAATTACCATCTTGAAATTCCATGCTGAGTCAGAAAATACATTTTGATCTACTGCAGTGTTCTCTTCTGTCCTTGTACACTGAACTTCTTCAGCACTCTCTAACACCATTTTAAACATATTTATGTTTAAAAAGGAGGGGAAATCGCAGATCGATAACATCCTAGTTCATTATGATTCAGTAGAATCAATTAGGGTGTAATATGCTGATGGAAAGCAGCGGCTCGCAGAAAACATGCTCTCAGTTTACACACAGCCACAAGCTCACCAGACACTGATAGACAGAGGAACTACCTTTCACGACAAAACACATAAATGAAAGTAACAAACCAGAATGCAAGCACAAAGTAGATCTAACTTGCCTGCACTTCCAGACCAGCTGAAAGGAGCTGAAGAGGCTCCCCAGTATGAGTGCCCCCAGAAGGGCACCACAAACCTAAAGCTCTGAGGAAGCCATAAGCGAGTCCTGCCAGGTGACTGGTAAATTTTTAAACAAGAGTTGATAGCTTACAAGTCAACTCAAATCATACATATTTTCATTATTTTGATAAGGAGCAACAAAAATACCAGCCTTCGCCAGCAGTCTCCACTCAACTGAAACAGCCTGGAATCAACATAAATATCACTAATTGCACAGACTGATTAATGTCATAGTACAGAAGACAACTGAAAAACACATTTGCTTTCAAGTTCATCCCTCATTCATATTTCCCCACACAAACCATGAAACAAAACCATCATTTCCAAGACGACAAAAAAAAAAAACCAGTTCACACAAAATACCTACACAAGTGTATGCAAAGATGTTTTACACAACATCCAAACCTCTTTAAATGAGAACAAAAATATAAGGTTTGAAGATGTTTTAAAAACACTTCCAGAAAAGCTAATCAACTGTAGTATTTGCTCTTTCCTTATTAAAGATACCTATCAGTTTTGTAAGCCCAAGTGATTATTTTGAGGCAAAAAGCACAAACATAATTTAACAGCCTTTAGAGTAAAAGGATGAGTCTCTGCTACTCTTTTTTTCTCTTCCCATTTAAAAAAAAACCCAAACCTCTAAGCTGTTAGTAGGCCTTCAAGAATTCTGCACACTTGAACCTACAGTAAGAATATCCATAAGAAACATGTCATCATAATTCAAAATAAGAATGCTTTAGCAGCACTTTTGTAGCAAAGGTATCATACCAAGGCAGTTATCAAAAATCACAATAAGAAACTTGTCCTGAAAAAAGCATCCTTTTCTCCAACTAAAACCACCTTAACAGGGTAAATTCAGTCCCTAGTCCATGAAGGACCCTGGTAACATACAGCTGGCACAGCCTGGGCTTACAGCAGGTGCAGCTGTAATATACCAGAGCCCAGGGACCTTTACATTGTGGATCCAGAATAATTTCCAGCTACTCTCAATTGTACTGACAGCTTCTGGGCTGCAGGCATCTCATTTCCTACTCTCCCTCAAGCAGGGATAGCTCTTTCATATGCAGCACCAGTAAAAAATTATTGTTAATTAATCCACTGCTTACAAAGCCCAGGTTGAGGCTGGGCTGGACACAAAATGAATGGTAGGCGCTCTCTTTCTATTAACCTCTCTCCCAGAAGGGGATGAGAAAGGAAATCAGGGAGACAGGCTTACAGGTTGGAAAAAAAAAAATCCTATGTTAAAATAGCTTTAATGAAACAGTAACAAAAAAAGAAAATATGATATTACTGAATAGTAAAATATATACAAAACTAATATCATACTCTCCTGGAGTCCAGCCTGGACCCAACAACAGACAAGAACAGGATTCAGGAACCAAATTCCAAAACTCATCAATTGGGATTGAAGGCAGAAGAACAAAGTCCTCCTTGGACACCAACCATAGAACAAGAGCTTAACCCTTGTGATCCCTCAGCTTTATATTGAATATGACATATATGGAATTAAATACCTTGTTGGTCAAGTTTGGGTCATTTGTTTGCTCCTCCCCTCAAGTGTGATCCTTTTCATTCACAATACTTTCAATTATACCACTCCAACAGGGCACACAAGCAGTGACCCTCATCTCTGTAAGAGGAAGTATAAGCAAAAGCCTTTCTGCACATCAATCCTTTGTAGTAACTGTAAACATCATGTGTTATTTCTTCTAGAAGCTGACACTGTCTGCAAAAATATGCCATTAACTTCACAAAGTGCAACTACTTAGAAAAGACTTAGCTGAAAAATTAAAAGTAAAATAAAAAAAAAATAAAATCGCTGAACAGAGAATTGGTTCTGTTCTAGCTCAAACCAGGACAACGATAATTGAAAGAAATGTTAAGCACCCAGATCTTGTCACAAAGTTATTTTGAACCATTTGTGCAAGTTCACACCTGAAACCAATTTTTTTAGAATTGGAGATATATTCCACTTTTTATAAACTTTTCAGAAAGATTCAGTGCTCTTTCTCAACAAAACCACTATTTTTCAATAAAATTTATTTAGAATTAGTCACTTTCTCAAAAATGTAATATAGGAAAACTTAGAAACAGCTTTAAGACAAGGCTTGAAACTTAACATTTTCAAAGAATTCAGATGCAATTTCCTGATCAAGTATTTTCTAATCAAACTGCATGTTTATCAAATCCTACATCTATTTAACATATAATGGAAAAGTGTGACTAGCTTGTTAATGACAAATCCAAGTGTCAAAGCATAATGGGTCCTGAATGTTAATAAGATCCTCATTCACTATTATTTTCAAATCATTATGTTTTCTGTTCACGTTAAGATTCTTTGGAACCTACCCACCGCATGAAATTCTCATATGAGAAATTTATGTTTAAATTAATCAGCTATTAGGATTTCCTCTTCAACAGAGAGGGGTTTTTAGATACATTGGTGAAACTTACTGATTTTGATTGACAAGATGATGCGCACTAGATATTACCATAATATATACAGTACTTGGGATCATACTATCAAAGCAGTTAATTTAAAAAAAACAAGTAATTTTTAAGTATTTCTTCCTGTCAGAAAACCATGCTATCCATCGATGTCCAAGAATACATACAAATCAAAATAATTCACACAAAGAAATGACCTTCGGCAATGAAGTTCAATTAATCCATTGCTGGATTAGTGCTTATTGGTGATAATTAATTATTCATTCCTAAAGTAATTAACACTACCTCTCTTATGAAGTTAAAAATCAGAAAAAACCTCCACACTTTCAGATCATTAAAACGTAGCCCTCATCTTTTGGGAGTTCTCAGTAGTGGTTTTGGTGGTCTTTGGATTTTGTTCATTTGGGGATATTTTTTAACTGAAGGTGCCCATTCTTCCTTCAGATTCTGTCCTGAGTCCCTGCAAGCAAAAGGCAGCACAGCTCACTTTCTGCAGTGTCCTGGTTTGAGTGAAAACAGAACTAATTCTGTTCAGTAATTTTACTTTTCAGCTTGGTTCTTCTAATGAACTGCACTTTCTGAAGTTAGCAGCCTGTTCTTACAGACAGTGTCTGCTCCTATCAGTGATAACACCTTATGTTTAGAGTTACTACCAAGGATTGGTATGCAGACCAAGGCCACTGCTGGGTCCTGTGTACCACACTGGGGGGTGCAGGAAGTGAGAGGCTGCACCTGCAGGGAGGAGCGGACAGGACGGGTGACTCTAAACTGACCAGCGAGGTATTCCAGCCCATATACGCCAGATTTGGTCTAGAGCTGAGGGACCCGAAGGGTCTCTGGGCTCTTCTCTCTCCCCTCTTGGACTGCTTTGCCAGCTTTTGCTTGGCTTGGCTCGGGTCCTCTCTCGGTTCCTTCCTCGGAGCACCCAAGGAGGACTGCCTTCGATCCGATCTGCGTGTTCCTGAACCCGGTACCAGAATCCAGCTCCTGAACACAGCTCCCGTCTGCTGCGGGGCCCAGTCTGGGACTCCCCCGGAGCCTGCACAACATCAGTGGTGACGGTGATGTAATTACCATCAGGGGGGTTGGGTTCGATACTGGTTTTGTATATATTTGTATATATTCTATTTTTTATAATTATTATTTTCCTTTTCATTAAAGCTGTTCTAGTTTCCTTTTCTAATCTAAGTCTCTCTCTCCCTTATTCCTTTTCTCTTCCCCTTTGGGGAGGGAGGGGGGGTTAACAGAGAGCGTCTGTTATAGGTTTAAGGGGCTGCCCTGACCCTAAACCACGACATGCAGGAGCAAGAAAACTTTCTGAGAAGTGTGCAAACGATGACACCCTTTGATTTGCTTTCCAACACTATGTAATTTTCCGATTGTCCAAATACACCCAGTCTATAAGGAGCAAAAGTTTTCTTTTACAGAGGAAGTGACATGAATATCACAGTCTTCAAACAGAATGAGCGGGAGGTCTGGTGCTTCTACAAAGAAGTCAGTAATAAGAGTAACCAGTAATTCTATAGTCCCAAGGACAAAGAAAAGAGAGAGAGACAGAGCTTTTCAAAATGATTTACATTAAACTTAGGCAATCAACCCTCTGGGCAGCTTTGCAAAGTGAAGCCTACAAATTCTTTTTATCTTAATCTTTCTTTAAAATTCTAGCCAGAGGAAGAAATTCAAGGGTACCTTTTCTGTGGCATAATGCCATCATTTATCATCCAGGCTGATATGCAAAGTGACACAGGATATGGAAAATCTCTTTTAAAGATATGGGATAAAATCCTGGACTCCTTGAAGTTTGTAACAAAATTTGCATGACCATTCATTGGACAAAGTTGCATTAGGTCCTTAGTTCCAAATGCTATTATTACAAGTTTTCAGTTTGCAAGAAAGTCTCCTAAAATATGAATGTTTATTTCTTGCAGCTATTTTTGCAGGTATTTAAAGACTCATTTTCTAAAGCACAGATGATTTTTTAATTACTTTTTTCTCCAAATGAAATATTCAAGATTTATGTTTTTCAGTGCACACACATATTCTAAGGGTAAAGACTGATATACCTGATAAATTTTCATCAAATGAAAATAAAGCATATGGCATATAGTACTATAAAAATAATGATTAACTCATGTGTTGCTCCAATCTACGTGCTTACACCCACGGTGCATACATCAAATGCTATAAAAACTGCAGCTTTAAAGGAGCAGGACATGATTTGAATATTACTAGACATGAGAGCTAACTTTGCTGTTTATCTTCTGTCGACTACCTGTATACCTGAGGAACCCATTCAATATACTTTGACTATTAAATAGAGAGTATTCTACCACAGAATGTACAGAGTTGAAGTAGGAAGAAGTTGGTACTGTAAAAGGACACACAAGCTTGCCTAAGTAGAGGCCTTATACTGAACAGGCAAAGGAAGGAAAAGGTCAGGTGAGTAGCAAGACCAGAAGAATCAATGATAAACTACCAGAGAAATGACAAACTGAGCAGATCTTCGATCAAATTCCAAAAGTAAATGAGGAGTGCCCTCCCAGTGCAGGCAAGACAGAAGACAGATACGCACAGGGAACAACCTAGGAGAAGGACAATGATTTTTTTACAAACATTCTCAAAAAAAAGAGACAGAAGATAAGTGGCTTGACAAAAGGGTATTAAAAAGAGAAACTGAGAGCTTAATTATCACCTCATTGGAACAGGGTACTCATGCAAGATAAGTAGAGGTAAGATGGACGATAAAAAATATTTAAGTCTGGACTGTTAGACGCACAACTGAGCCTCAGAGCCTGTTAGTTGTCAGTGGATGTACCAAGCTGGCCAGAGAAGTACAACATGACAAAGCTGGCAGAGCTGTGCACTGCTTGCTTTGTAAAGAATGATCTAGAGGCAATGCTACCATCTGCCAGACAAAGTTGGAGAACATAAGAAGAAAATTCCATAATACTTTTTGCACTCTTGTTATTCTTCATGAATCATACACTATAAGACTGGTTAGAGCGTATGACAAAATATTTCACTGGAAATAGAAGAAAAGATTGTTAGATGGGAACTGTGAAAATCTTGGTCACAGTAAAGTATGTACATAGTACTTTTTCTTCCCCCTCATGCTTTAGTATCTCATCATGACAATCTCAACAGCAGGTACAACTTCTACTTGCAGCCCAACTCAGCATATAAAGAGCAATCTAAACATCTTAAGTTTGCATTCAACTCATTGCAGAGAATGCTGGAAGCTGCTAGCTGAAAATAATAATACAAATACTTTCCTGCTTTCATTCTTCTCTTAAGCAGGGTAGCCCTTGTGAAGCTGCCATTTGCTCCATTAGGATTTGTTATTATGTACACAGAGGCTCCCACACAACCCTAGTGCTATTTGCCACCTCAAAGTAAGCTAATAGCCTTTTCAAAATGCAATTAGAACCTTTCAGGAGGAAGCTCAAGCTGTGTTTGGGTAAGCGGAAGTTAACTCTGCTACATTTCACAGACAGGCACACCAAAGCTAATAAATTCTTCTCATGTCTTCAGATTATTAACACACCTACTGGCAATGTCAAGATGTTAGTTTAAAGAATTTCAAATATGAAACAGTTCAATAATCCAGTTTACGACAGCTGACTGACAAAGCTAATTAACTGCCTGGAGAAGATTCTTTATAAATGAAGCAACTCTGTCTGAACATATTTCCAAGAAGAACAAAATGTTCATTTTGTCTTTCTCCTCTCCCTCACATTCTCTCCCTTCTAGCCTTCTCCATCACATCTAACATTTGATAAAGGATTTTTTGACAGTATTTATATATTGTTCTTCCTGCAATTTCACAGTTTCTTATTTTCTGTGCCCTTTGCAGCTTCCTACTGGACACCTCTCCTCCAGACCTTTTATGTCAAAAGGCAACTTTTCAGGCACTCTACACAGAATGCTTTCACATCTCCCTTTACTTCCTGAGGGATTTTCATGTCTGAGTATCTATCTACAAGATTTCCCCAGCTGTGAGGTTGCTGTTTCACAACATCCTCCTGCTTCAGGTATTTTTCTCATTTACAGACCTTCCACCACACATCATTTCCAAAAAGAGATTCTGTTTGTACCAAATTCTAACTGCACATCAGGAAAATGGTTCTTCAGGGTGCCCCCCTGTCCACCCCACACCCCCAGTTTGACTCAAGAGTGTTACAAAGATGGAGGGGGGATTTTTTTCTGCAGAAGAAGCTGATACTGATAGCTCTAATTATTATTAGCCTTTGTTGAAAGCATGCACAACACAAGCACAGTTTGTTACTCTGCCAACACATCTCAGTCTTGGCCTGAAAGACATCATCATGCCCATTATATAGTCTACTCTTACTGAGAGCAAACTATTTGCTATACCAGATAATGTACCAGTTCCATAAAAATGACCATACAGTAGAGTCAATGAAAATAACTGTTGCATAATACACATTACAAATAAGGGCATGGACACTACTGAGATCAAAAAAAACCCTGCAAAATCCAAAGGAAACCACCTGCAACAAGAGGAAGAGTTGTTTTATGAAGATGAACATCATCAGACTTTTATTCCCATCAGAACTCTCAATGTAAACATTTGCTGCATTTAAGCATTACACACAGATTAGCAGCAGGACTGGAAACGCTTATGGTTAGGCTGATGTTAAATGGTGCCGGTGACACAGACCACCAGCAGCAGATAAATTTTATCCAGTTTTCCTGTTGTCATCACAAGTTCATAAAAAAAAAAAGCTCCACAAAATTTCTTCATACAAAGCCGTTTATTGCCAAGATTTTTTTCTCACACCAGCAGAACAGACTGAAAATATTATTACACCTTATAGTAAATATCAAAACAATGAGATATCAGATCATCACCAGCAAGACTTGCAGGAATTATAGTTTCAGGTGTCTCATCCTGCTCAGTCCTCTTAGAATGAGGGAAACCCACCCAGAGTCAATGGAGAGGAGACATCTGTCCCATGACTTCCTGCCTCATTTGCACCCTGCCCCTTCCCTTGCTGAAAGCATATACAGGAAAGACTCAGAACTGCTTTGAGGTAGAGGGGTGTGATTAAAAACACTGGAATGACCACCCCTTGCTGAGTCTTCTCTCACTTAGCTCATTTCTCGTAAAGAGGAATAACTACACTGATCCTGCTATTCCTCCTCTCTTAGCTTTGTTGTGGAAGATGTATTCACTATTTACAAAATGCCTACAAGTCTCTCTGTTCTAAATCGAGGAACAAAAAATATTATCAATTTATGTGAGGCTAAATGAGGCATGGAGACCGAGTTGTACTGAGATCTGAGTTATTTACCATTGCCCTTCCCCATTCTGCCCTCTCCAAAAGTCAGAGGTATTCACATGTGAAGCTCTACTTAGATTCAAAACTTAAATTCATGGAATGTGTCAGTTTAGAAACAAATATTTAGTGCAATTTCTATCAAAAATTAGACTAGAAGTAACAGTCTAATCTGAAGATGATTTTTAACAGACCAGCTGGGCATTAGATTTTGGGGAAATAAAACCACATGAACACATGTTTAAGTACGCATTATTAAAGGATAATTGGTAAATAATCCTTATTAATAACTATATCAAGCTTGAGTCAAAGAGTCCAGCCATAAATGAGTCATTTGTCCCCATCTCTCTTTAAAACTCACTGATTGTGCTTTCCTTTTAAGGTCTATGCTAGCTAATTAGGGAATTTCAGTAATCTATTTTTAATATGTACCATCCTCTGTTCTTTTTAGTGCAGCCTTAAGATAGACTTTTATCTTTACTGCTGTGCACAGATCATCTGAAAATATAAGTTCTCTACTACATGACAACTCATAATGAGCCTTAATGAAGCTTGGGAACAGCTGTTAAAAACTGCCATTGAATAGGATTGCCCAAGCAGCAGTAGCTTAGGACATTTCTTCACTTCCAGCACTGTTGAGTCATCTGCTCACCACACATACATACAGTGAGAAAAATCAAAAATGAAACACTAAAGCATCTTAATCCTTTTACATTAGACATTTTATTTTAATCAGTTTTAATAAGTACATTATGAACCATCATCTCTTAAGCCTTTCACCTTTTTAATTATATTCTTGCTCTGAACATCGACAAAAGCAAATGTTATTATGCAAATTTTGCTTCCAATTCCTGTCCTTACGAAGAACATAAGAAATGGAGTTCAAACTCCATTTTTAATTATACCATAGATAAATGAGCTCAAAATTGTTAGAAATTACAATAAGCTCACATTTTTACATGTTACCTAACCTAAAAGTCAAAAGATTGTATATTCTGGGTAGGATAAAGGACTTGAACTATGAAGGTTAAGCACCACTGAAAGAAACACGTTTCATTACTTCACATTGCTTTCTCTTATTGACCTTTCGCTGCTTAGACACCAAGTTACGCAGCATACAGGACACTCAAGGCTTTTGCACAAAGAATGTGCTGAGAGCATCACCTGAGTATATGGATAGCCACAATACACGTAACACTACTGAACCCACACAGCATCCATTATTCCATAGCAGAGGATATGGGTATTTCTACATGGGGTAAGGAACCCAGGGGAAAAACTTGACATCCAGGGGCACTTCGATGCCCACCACTGCATCCTTCCCTAGTGCTCCCGGAGCACCAGCTCCCAGGGGTAAATGGACTCAGCACTGCGCTTTGAAGAAATACCAACTGCAAATATAGTCCGACGCGCTTCACGGCTCAGAACAGCATGCTCCATGAAAAGAAACCAAGGCTTTCTGTTTCCCCATAGCTTTAGACACAAATCATTGACCAGGTCTTGGACTAGGGGTAAATGTAACCTTATTCTCCAAAGGAGTTCAGAGGGAAAGGAGGTGAATTCTGAAGTGGACGGTTTTCCTTTTTCTCTAGCATTTCTTATCTCCCTGATACCTTTACTCATAAACCATTGGCTACGTCTAAGCTTGGATTTAGCTGCACCTAGGCTCCTCTCTGAAGCAGTTTACAAAGCAAGGGCATCCAATCTGAAACCTTGGTATCAAATGGAAGAGTTTTTCTTATCCCCTTCCTCCTTTCCCATTTGCAATCCCTGTGAAAATAATTTATCTCAGCCCAAAATCATTCTATCATTCATTAGCACAAATATCACCACACTGCTTTTAGTGTTGTACAAATTCACTTGCACATATATCTGTTGTAATCCTGTTCACTTAGCTTTGATCAATTGCCTTGCATTAACTCATATAGTGACTTTGCTGTTAATCGAACCTCGATTCTTTGCCAGCTTTTACTTATTAACCCAGAAATCTCATTTAATAAACTGCATTACCACTTCAATCTGAGCGAGGTGCATTCCACTCATTTTTGCACCAAGTAGAACCTTAGTCATGGCTCTGCAACAAGTGACTAGTTAGTTGTCTAATGGGGAAGCATCCTTCATACATTCTTTTCACCCCCTATAGACACCCCCTATGCAACAATCACTGCCTTCATCATCTTCATTTCTCCATATAGTTAAGACTTAGATTATTTCTACTTCTTCTCTGTTCCTCCTACTGTTCCTCTAAAATAACAGCAAAAGCTTGCATTTTCACAACTACCACCTTTGTTTCATAAATTCCCCCTACTGTTACGTGTTCCCTAATTAACATTCTTTTAAGTCAAAATATTCAGAAATAAATATTAACAAATACAATAATAAAACAATGGCATTATTTTATCAAATATTTTGTACCAAGTACCTACTCTGTGTCCTGCTTAAGGTTTTTTTTGTGTTTTTTCCCTTCTCCACAGAACAACAGTATTTTATATCATCAGCCTAGACCTCGATGTGGAAAAATGCCCACTGCTGATGTGTTTTGTGCTAAAAATGCCACATGTGCCTCCTCTGATGAGGTTTCTTAGTTTTCAATATCGAAAAAAAATTGTGCTTTGCATGGTGCAAGCTATCTTAAAAGCCATTTAAGTATGAATTGCCAAAATCCTTGTACGATCACAAAAACTGTAACAAACATCCACTGCTGCATATTTATTAATATATCCAAAGACAGAGACAAATCAAAGGCATAGCATTTTCCTTTGCTTAAGAAGTTTACTAGTTCTACATATTACTTTATCATCCCACTTTATTGAGCAGGGGTTTATGAGTCAGTTTTCCTTATAGGAGGATAAAACTTACTCTCACATATTCCCAGTGTTTCTTTAAAAAAAAAAAAAAAAAAAGGAGTTTTAATAATCTGTCCTTCCTGCAGCTGGAAATATGAACTGAATGACAGCTTAAATATCTGGCAGACTGGTCTCTCCCGTACGGCTTTTTGATACTTAGCATCTGTGCAAGCTGACCTAAGTGTTCCATAAAGTATTGATCCTGAAAGGATAGTGCGCTCACCTTCACACCGCTGAAACAGCCTAGTGGGGCCACATGCAAACAAACAAGCATAGGCTGCCTTATCAACATACATCTATAGATAGAAATAAATACATATAGCTAGGCGTTCATAAAAAAATGTATTTGCAACATATTTCTTTCACCGCAAGATTTAGTTATGTCCCTAAAGAAACTGACATTAACTGCATTTTTTTTTTTAATCCTACCATATAGCAGCAGAAGTCTATGTTCATTCACCTTTCAGAATCACTGACCACTGTTTTGTGGGTTTCACCCATACACAATTAAAAATAATTACTTACAACCATTACTGCCTTCAGCTACTTCTGACAGCTCTGAGTACTGACAGAATTTCAGAACAAGAAAAACATCTCATAACAGAGGAGATATGGTTCTGTATCTCTTAAGGAGCCAGACTTTGGGAAAGGGGAATGAATTTACTGAAGGAGGAATCTTGCTGCTGTCTTCAGTTATCCACTACAAGGATATAAAGATAGAGGCCGACTTTTCTCTGGGGTATGCGGCAAAAGGAAAAGAGGCAATGGGAAAACTTGCAACACAAAAAATTCTGATAAGGTCTTAGAAAAAGAATGTCTAGTAGAAGAGTAATGCAAAAACTGGAGCAGACTGCCCAGAAAGGCTGTGGGGAGCCCTACGGATACTCAAAGCCCAACAGAATAAGGACCTGAGAAACCTCATCTCAGCTGACATTGATGGGGAGACAAGGGGTGTGTGCATATGTTAGAGCAGACAACCCACAGATATTCCTTTAAACATAAATTACAGAGATTCTAATTGTAATAAAAGAATTCTGCATATAGGTAAGCTCACATACAGACTCACCATCCCTTCTTTCCAGACCTTCTCTTAGCTTTTCAGCAGATATCAGCAAATATGCAAACATCTCCTTCTATAATATCTCCACTGTTAACATCTGCTGTAGGATTGCACAATTTCAGGATTACAGAAAACCTGAAAATAAATGAAAGTTTTATTGTTCTACTACATACACTGCAATGACAGACAAAAAAAAAACAACCCTCACAGAAAGAACTATTGTTTTTAAGTGTGAAATAAAGCTTCCTCTCCCTCCCCTATATTGGCGTGAATGATACTTGACTTTTATCATATTTTTGTAAGCTCTGGACCACTAAACAGAAGTGCAAAACTTTTTTTTTTGCAGCTAATCCCCTGCCTGCACTTTGTGTTTGAACACAGATATGCCCACTGTTCTAAGATTACAACCTAGAAAAACTTAACCTGAACACATCTGTTGAAAATTAGAAAAGATCTACATTTTTGTTATTGTCATGGGGAAAGCCTGACAAGTAGCACAGAGTCTGAAGTGTTCAAATAATTGCTCTAAAGGTGATGGTGGGGTATGTTTTGGGTTTTCTTTTCTGATGGGTTGGAGGATTTGGATGGGGATTTTTTGTTTGCAACACTGCAAACACCAGTATTACTCCTTGTGTCACTTAGAAAAGAGCATTATTATTAGAACTCTCATCCAAAACACTGTATGGAAATATATGCCCTTAAAGAATAAATTGGGTGAACATAGGTATGGTCATTTTTCTCTCTTAACTCAGATGTCGATGAAATAGTCAGAGGTTGCCCCTTGCAAATTCCTTTCATTAAGGTATTAGGGGCAATTATCAGAAAAATGCCAATTTTCATTTTCCATCTTCTATAAAATATTGCTTCATATTAGCACATAAATAATGAAATCACAAATAGTCATAAATAAGGGAAAGTTGATTAGGACTCAGTTAAACATGTACTTTTATTACTCCCAAAACTTCAATGCACTCTATGTGAGCATCCCAATCTCCCTATAAATGCTTAGTTAAGGCGCACACTTACAATGGTTTCTCAGACCACTCCAGTGTTATTAAACACCATTACATCACTATTGTGTCTTTATTTTTCAGTTCTGTTCATATAAGAAGAGGACCATTAGCCACAGACAGAATTCATTTCAATAGAGGCAGCAATACATGAAACGTCCCAGCACAAGTCCGCAGAATACTTTCAGAGCGACAAGCAGTTATTGTTCCTCACCAATCATCACAGTGGTGTACTAAAATTTCAAGCTGTCGTTAATCATTTCTTGATTAAATTCTAACCAATTTAAAAATGGTTAAAAGCAATCAAAATCTCTCTCAAACCATGGCTATTTGTAGCACAGATTTGCTGGCCCTGATGAATACAACAGCAATGCTTTAAATTATGGTTGGTCAATGAACGTTCTATTTAAAGTTACCCAGAAAGTTATATCATCATTTAATATAAAACAATTGATAATTAATCTTACCGGGAATTAGCACCGAAGATAGAACACAAGAGCTGTATGAACATCTAATCCTTCTTTTATATAACAGAACTACTTACTTTTAACTGAAATCCATCTACATGAAACTGATAACAGTCACATAGTAGCCAAAGTTTTTTAACATCATGCTCTTCATCACCTTACAACTTCACAAAGAACCATAAAACACAGACCATGGGATCTTCCTTTCCAAACATATCCCCCCATATCTTTTCCCACAAAGAACACAGTCTAATTTTAGGGATGGTATCAAAGGCTGAGATGCCTCCTGAAACAAAAAGGATAATAATAAAATACCATCTGAACACTGCTGGAATGCCCAGGCTTTCCTCAAACAACACAGCTACGCTTTAAATCTCCAACAAATTCAGCAACTTTTCCCTAGGGGAAGAATAAAAAATAAATAAATCTTGTCAACTGAACCCGGTGCTATGTCATTCATTAACTGTATTACAGCATTTACATGCCCTCACACCCTCATGATGCCCTCAGTACAAACAACACAGGTTTGCCTTAAAAGAGCCAGGCAACTTAAACATGAGCGCACTTCCAAGGAATCAGAGTTAAGCCAATGCTAAACAGGACCCACTGTACAGCACTGACTTAAAAAGGGCTATTTCATGTGCAATAGCTGCTGATTTTATGCTGACACTTTGTCGAGCAACTAACTTGGCAAAAATTGAAATGGTCTTTAATCACAGTTTCAGTTAAATTACATTCTTCAGCAAAAGACACTCATGACAAACAATAAACTGACAGATGCTAGCTGCACAAATTCAACGTACAGCTACTCAGAGCTATTGCAAAAAAAGCAAATGAATTTGAATAAAAAAAAATATGGCCCAATAAGGAATGTTTTTCTTCAGTGGAGTCATGCTGCCGTAAGCACATACGACACAAAATGACATAGCTTTTCTAGAACAGGTCTTTTCTTACTGCCATACGTGTCAATAATTTGAATTTAATAGAATGCAATTGTATAACTAAGTTTTATAAATCTGTGTTGTGATGAAGAACATTCAATCAAACGTTCCCAACTAATTGTCTTTGCAAGCTGTTAAGTCTTAATGCACTATTAAAAGAAACAGTATGGGGATAAGGAGAAAAGCAGAGATCAAAATGGTGATCTCACTTTACTACTTTAGGTAAAATAGATACTAAAAAGGAACGAAAGATCAAATATTTTAGGCATTTAGTATCATGAAGGATACTAAAAAGCATTTATTTGATTGTATCGCTAACTTAGTAGAGATCACCAGGATTGCACACGTACTTAAAGCTAAGCATCTACTGAGCTGCTTTGTCATTCTAGGTGTTGGTAAGCACATTGCAAATTTTGTTCAAATTTAATTTCTGTTTCTATTCTAAGTGACCCTAGTCAGAATGGATATGTTAAGAACACTAAACCAAATATTTTCACTTCACCACTTTTCCAACTTAAAAACTTTACCAGAAGTAAAAACTTTTCACTTCACTTTCACTTGTTAACCAGCAGATTCAAAGTCTCTGAAGTACAATTACAACTTAATTTCTCTGTGTAGCACACATCTGATAAGAAAAGTCCCTGCTTAAAGCAATGGTATTCAAGAGACAGAGAATCCCGTCTGTGAGCAGCAACACAGAATATCCTTTTTTACTCCTAGAGCAAGTGCTGTCTTGCAGCTGATCACTTGACTTGCTCAGGTCTCATTTCTCAGGATACAGTTGCCAGATAACTTTCTACTCCTCAAATGTTTAAGATTCTATAGGGTAAAATCACCAAAATAATGGGTACAGATGAGTGCCTTAAATTCTGGTAGCAGTAATGGGACTAAGGCAAGGCATTCCCTACTGCACTGCTGTGAAAGCTTGCTTCAATAAGTTGCTGCATGTTGTTAGAGCTCTTGTAATAAATGTCATCTGCAGAGATACAAAAGTGGTAGGTTATTTGATTTAAAAATCTATTTCAGGTCATTTATTTTATTTGTTGTTATTCGCTTTTACCTTTAACAGTGACAGACAAAATAGTCCTTTATGTGATTTAGACACCTAGCCATCTCATTTTCACAGTACGTGCTCCAAGAAAAGGCAAAGAATTACATGTAATGTTGACAATTTATATTCAGTAGAGCCACTGTGTGACATCTCAATCTGTTGAGATATATCATACAGTTACCACTGTAGGCCACATTAAAATTATCCTACTTTCTTTCATAACACCCTGTGGGGAGGGAGACACACTGGCTTCTTTTTAAAATCTTGCACCTCCTCACTCTGAAGTGCTCTGCTGAGTAAAAATATCTGTCAGTCTACAGATTTCATTGTCATCTACTTTCAGCACACTGATTTCCCCAGAGACAAACTGATAGATTTTTTTTTTTTTAAAGCTACCTTATACTTCAACAGAGATGCTCAAGTAGCAGCAAAAGTAGACACTTGCAAGGTACTACTATGCAAAAAAATCTCCACACAGTTCTGTTCCCTTTATACTAACTAAGCAGGCTTCTCTCTTTTCCAGATGAGTTTTAACACATTAGACTTTCTTATGAATTTGTTACAGTAAGTCCATAGAAACCCTAGAGAAAGCAACCTGTTAACAGACTTACAGTAGACTACCTGGTTTCTCCTAATATTAGTTACTGGCTGTGAATATTCTTCATACATTTTCTGAGAAGTAATTTCCCTTTTGACTTAACACACACAATTAGGTAGGCAATATCAAAACAATAACTTGAGTACATGGTCTCCACTCAGAAATTGAGACATTTTCCTCATTCCACCTTGCTCAGCTTATATCATGTTAGGACACACAGAATTAAACTAACTCAACAGACAGTTTTTTAAAGGACAAAACAAAGTCTTGTAGAAAAGGTAACCTTATAAATATACCATAGATCAATATATTAGTCTATTTCTTTCTAGTAAATGCTGAGAAGTTTTCAAGTTTCATGAACAGATATAAATGAATAGTCAGCAGAATTGTAATTAAAAGTAGCTGAAAAGATCTAGTTTTAACTTCTTAATGTCTGTTAATAAATGCTTTGAGTTCAGAAAATATAAATAGAAGGGGAATTACATTTTTTTAAAAACACACGTATATATATATTATGAGTAAAATCTGACAGGAAAAAAAAAAAGGAAAAAAAAAACTTGACAGACCCCATACATCGCTAGCACATTTTCTCTTTCACATGAATTAATTTGTGACCTATCACCAGAAATGCATGAAGGATTTTATTTTTGGTATTTAATTTTTGATGGTACCTTCCATAGCAGAACATGTTAACCTATCTCTGGATTATGATTTCACTAGAACAAGTTTTGAACACACTACTAAGCAGGATTAAACATTCCTAAATGAAAGAGCAAGCTAATAGGAGACAACATGGGAACATGTGAAAACCATATTCTCAGTATTCAGAAGTTAGCTGATTTCTAACATGTCTGGAGGAATACAGCAGGCACCTCAGCACTGCTTAAGGAGTCAAGTATTCAAGCATTGTCAGATTGCCAAAAAAAAGTCATTTTAGGCAGCAGCTATTAATGCTGTCAACAACTATCTTCACACAACACAGTGAACCAACAGCAAGCATGCTTTTTGGCTTTGTTATTAAGAGATTATTGCAGGGAATGTTGTAATCGGAGGACCTGAAGAGAGGAGCATGAGAATAAAAGAAGTTAAGGTAAAGTAATCCACTTCCTGGTATTGAAAAGTCACTGTACTGCAAAATGGATATTCAAAATCCGGTTTCTTTATTGAAGAAAGAAAATAAATTATTAGCATAGTTTTGCAATTGTGGGTTATTAAGAAATCAATATGTACAGTACAATTTACTATCAGCATTGCTTTTGAGTCACAAAACACCATTAGGTAGTACTGAATCAATTGTGTAATTTATAATTCAGCAGACATCTATAGCAATTAGTGATTATACTGCTTATTTAAAAACAACAACCACCACACCCACACACAACTCGCAACAATAAAAAGAAAAAACCAAACAACCCAAAAGCATAGTTAAAATTTGTAACAAATACATCAATCCAAGTGATCATCATCTGTATTCAGAACAGCATGAAAAACTTTTCCTCAAGATAAAATGAAGTTCCAGGAATGCATTTGCAGCCTGCCATACATACTCATTTCAGCATATTGCACCATGAGTTATTCTTTTATGATCTCTACTAAGATCATTTCTCACTTATTTAGGTCTCAAGCCTTCTAAAAGTGACCAACCTTTTCTCCTACATTCCTAAGTACCACTGAAGGTATTTAAAAAAAAAAATTTAAAATTGTAGCACTAGTTGTTTAAGCTGTTTTATACCCACACCACAAAGCAGTATTTCCCCATCTTGGAAAGATCATATCTTCACTCACTACATCATTAACCTCACAGTTTGAGTCTAATACTCCATAACATCACAAACCAGCAGAGAACAGATATCTTCAAGTAGTTACACACATATGTCTGAGTTCACGGGACCAGCTCACTCCTCAGTACAACATATTAGAAGTATAAAGGCTTTCCACAAGATATTTTGAGTCATAAGATAACATCCTCACCGAAAAGACTGTCTTCATGTACTTACCTTATCTATACAGCCAACACAACAAGAGTCATGACTAGCTCCTGATTTCACTAAGTCTTGACAGATGATTGGGTCTTTCCTGGCACTCAGAAAAGTCAGAGCACCTGAACACATATTTTGTGTTAGAAGCTCAAGGACACACAGGACTACAAAAGAGTACAAAGAGAAATACTAAGAAGCTGAAATACTGATAAGTTCCAAAAGCAACTTTTTAAGCAAACTTTACCCAAATTTACTTGACATGTACTACCCAAGGCACTAGACCCTCGTTCAGGAAGCAATTTCTACTACACCAGTTTTGTTCTATTATGGGAAACCTTATAGCCATCACCACTAAAACGTCCTTAAAGGAGAAGACAGGAGGAAAAGAACAACTAAAATTGGTCTGAGAAGCAGAACTATTAGGTTTTTTTCTTAGAATAACAATTGCTACTTCTGCTTTGTAAACTTTAAGACAGTTGTCTGTCACATCACAGTGATTAAAAGGCTCTGAACATGTATTAAAAAAATGTTTCAGCACCTTTTCCTTACCAAATCAAGTCCTACACAAGTAAATGCTAAAATCTCTGGTAATTTTAGAGCAAGAACCACACTAAACCATTTAAGCAGAAGATACCACTCTCCAGTAACAAGGCTCATTAGAACACTGCTCATTTTTAAGGAAAATGCTCTGAGGATATCCCCACTATGAATACTCAGCTGGTCATCATAGCATTATTTTGGACACTACATGATTGAGAAAGGCTGAAAAAGTCAAGTTGTTCACTACACCACTTCTTAACCAAGACTGGGAAAGATCACTGTATTTCTAAATCAATAGTAATAAGAGGAACCAGCACAAACATTTGTTAAACCGTAGGCAGTTGCCCAACTCCACAACCAGAAGAAACATACCTTCACAATCAGATGGTCTGGGGCTCAACAAGTCCTGCAGCATTTTTCATTGTGAAAACTACTAAAAGAGCTCTGTTGCACAGAATGCCCTTCAGCCACTACAAGAACAAACATGCCTCCTTCCCCTAGAGACAAAAGCAGAACCTCTGAGCACAGACAAGGAAAAAAAAAGAAAATAGAAGATCCTTCTAAGCTCCTCTTCCTTGTATGCAATCACTAATTGCACCTGGCAGTCTGCCTTTTGCAAGGAGCACTGAGTAGTTTCACCTGAAGGCCATTTCTGTCCCACCAGAACACTAAGCTGTTCATTACTGGGTGAAAATATTTATTTGAAATTAGGAGGTAGTCTATTCCTTTCTAAGTTTGCTGCATAGAATATGTTCTATCAAAGGCAGGCACTTAAATTTTGAGTCTGATTTTAGCTAATAAAAAGGTGTTTAAAATGCTGTTTCAAATAATAGAAAAGAAGGGTGTTTTTCTGATTAATAAAATAAAACCATTATTAACTATGTAGCATGTGTTCTCAGGAGGCTCTTTCTCCTAGTATCAGCCAAGCACATGCCCACTAGACAGTATTTAATGTTACTAAGCTGGGATATGTTACTTGCTGTAGTCAACAGTATTTCTTTCCATAACAGGTTTTGGTTTTTTTATTCCATGCAAAGAACACAAGCTCAGTGCCTCAGTCTCCTTTTGGCATTGTTCATTAGACTTAAATGAAAAACGCATAAAATAGCTTTTGATAGTCTTCTGTGAATATCTTCCCCCTTTTCATATTTGTTATGCTCTTTCCT